>CM029367.1:10929695-11285828 GCA_017165825.1 Hepsetus odoe
CGATGTGTGTGGGTTTGAACAGTGAGATTAGCAGACTAAAGCCACCACTCGTACTGCACATTCTCCTTAAAAGTAAATGTTCCACTGATACTTTTTTCATTGATTTCTACCTATAAGTCTTTTTCTTCAGGAGATTTTTTTCTTTTGTTTTGTGGACATTACCAGATCGGATACTTAGAAATATCTTACATCTTTCTTTTGAAAAGTCTTTGTTGTATTGTATATTTATTGTTACATCAATGGTAATTATTTTCACTCGCCTCTGTGTGGACATCATTATATAACCTCAATTATATAACAGAGCAGCTGAGGGTGTGTACGCTTTCCCTTCTCTATCCAACCTACAACGTGAGGGTGTTTGAAATTGTAATACTTATGCACAAAGGTTTTTTTAATTGTTTTGTTTTTCATTCAATGCTTTACGAAGCATTCTAATTTACTTTAAATGTTTTAGTCTGCTTTAAATGTCAAGCTGATCGGCTGATCCGTAGTTCAACAAAAGCTTTCTTACTCTGGGGATGTATTGTATAGTTTCAGACATTTATTTCATATACACACAGCTTGTGGTGACAAAAATACATTGTGTGGGTTCTTTTCAAAACTGTAACTTACTGCAGCTTCATCCATCTCCATTCATTTATAGATTCATTGCCATAGCCGCTTGTCCTGATTAGGGCCATGGGTAGTGCTGGAGCCCTTCCCACCTCTCAAAGGGCAAAAGGCGGGGAAACACCCAGTACAGGTCACCAGCCCATCGCAGTGCAGAGATGCAAACAGACACACTCAAACACACTCACACCTATGAGCAATTTAGCATCTCCAATCCACCTGACATGTATGTCTTTGGACGGTGGGAGGAAACCAGACTTCCCAGAGGAAACACACACAAAAACAGGGAGAACATACAAACTCCACACAGAAAGAACACAAACCTTCCCGTATGGGAATCGAGCCCAAGACCTTTAAAATAATTCAGTTTAAATTAATTTAAAAAAAAGAATTATTAGAGAAACATGGATTAGTCATAAAATAAAATTAACATGGGAACTTTTGAATAAAATCTCATCAGAGCCCATGAATAGGATATTCTCAGGGAAACAGTACACATCAGCACTGTTTTTTGGTTTAGGCAACTAGTATTAATGTAGTGGCTAAATAGCCTTTATTGTTCAAATTGTTGGGGAATACTACTTTGACTTTCCGAAGGACACATTTTTGTCTCTGATTTCAATTTATTTGAAGTCCACCAGTGACCCACATACAAAACATTTAAGCATTAAGAAACATCTAACTTAAGATGGCATGAAGCAGTGAAGAAACAGATGATTACAGATGTTCAGCTTTATTAATTTACTGGTGATGCTGAATGCTGAGTGGTTCTTATGCCTTTTTCTAGGCACCTTGTGTCGTTAGGCACTTTGTAGCCTGTTACAGTAAAGCATGTGTTCTCTTTTAAAGCTCTTTATGCCAAAGGAAAGACATTTAACAGGCATAAAACAGTCACTTTTAACATCACCAACAAGCAAATTGCAATTCTAATATATGAAACTATATGTTTTGTTTTATCAAACATAAACTTTAAAAATGTCAAGGTATTCCCTTTCCTTTTCCTTTCATTTTCATCTTATTTTACTTAAAATGAAATGTGAAGTTTTTTGTGAGTTTTGGGGGGGTTTTGTGTAAATTTTATTTGGGTCTGCTGATTAGCAACCAACATACCTACCTATCCACCTGCCTATGATTTAAATTGGACAGGTAGAGAAAAAGAGAATAGAGAAGCAGATGTTGACATCTATTCTAATAAATCTACTTCTAGAGAGACAATGTAATTATTAGTTGTATCTATAGAACTGGAGGCTACTGCATGTATTTTAAGACGCTATGGCTATACTTCAGAACAGCAACAACTTGAGAGTTCATCGCTTCATGCATTAAGTGTAGGTAAAGTTTTTATAAGGTAACCAGCTGGTCATGTTTTATGTACAGCACCATTATATGCACTATATACACACATACATTCAATATTTTAAATAATTTAAACCCTTAAACTCACACATAATCAAAACAAATTGATACTAATTGCACCTTCATTAAAAATGCATTTTGTACCTGAAATATTAAAGGCCATTTTTCATACATACATTTATTTATTTTATTTAATGCTGCCATTTAGCGACAAAGGCTCTGTTTACAGTGTGCTGAGTTATTATTATTTATTTTGTATGAATTGTGCAGTAGAACTCCCTCAAGGCAGGAAATTAAATAAGTAGCTGATAAGTAAAATTCTGTAACTGTGCACTGTGCCGTGAACAGGAAGGTTCACTGAACTTAAAATGGTCATTTACATCTTACCAGGGCCCCAGATGAGAAACAATGACTTTTTAAAAAGATTTATTTAATGCTTGGTCCCAGAATGGGTTCTCTGGTTATTCTAATCAGTGGATAAATGTAGATGAACTTTCTTCTTTGATAAAAAAAGTTATGAATCATATTATGTCCCCTTTGTTCCGGAATATGCACCTATGTGGCGACCTCACTGAAGCTGTCTCCTTGTATCTGGAGTAGCTGCTATATGTGACCAGCTGCACATGAAGCATAAGGAGCCTGATTGATTTAGCTGTTTGCTTTTAGGCACCAATAGGTCACATTGTGTCCCTAAAATGATGACCAGACCATATCACAAGCATTCAGAGTTCAAAAGATTCAGAACCTCAGAAGTACTGTTTAAAGATTTAGCATTAAATGTTCTTAATGTTACCAACAATTAACTAGGTGATGACATTTAAAACCAAATTGTTTTCATTATGATTCAATAGCTTAACAATTATCAGTTCAAAAGGGTCAGCGAAAAAATAGCAGCACAATGCACTCCGACATATATATATATACAGTACTGTGCAAAAGTTTTAAGCAGGTGTGAAAAAATACTGTAAACAAAGAATGCTTTCAGAAATATAAATAATGATTGTTTATTTTTATCAATTCACAAAATGCAAAATGAGCGAACAAAAGAAAAATCTAAGTCAAATCAATATTTGGTGTTACTACCTTTTGCCTTCAAACCAGCATCAGTTCTTCTAGGTACACTTGCACAAAGTCAGGGATTTTGTAGGGTTATAGTCGGTGTATGATCAACCAATTTTACCAAACAGGTGCTGATGATCATCAATGTCACACGGAGGTTGAAACACAGTCATGTTTGGAACAACCTACCAGCCGAGTTCCTTCAAAAACTGTGTGCAAGTGTACCTAGAAGAATTGATGCTGTTCTGAAGGCAAAGGGTGGTCACACCAAATATTGATTTGATTTAGATTTCTCTTTTGTTCATTCACTGCATTTTGTTGATTGATGAAAATAAATGATGAACAATTCCATTTTTGAAAGCATTCTTTGTTTACAGCATTTTTTCCACACCTGCCTAAAACGTTTGCACAGTACTGTATATAGGTAGATAGATAAACACATACATACATAGATACATAGAAAGATAGATAGAAAGATAGATAGATAGATAGATAGATAGATAGATAGATAGATAGATAGATAGATAGATAGATAGATAGATAGATAGAAAGATAGATAGAAAGATAGAGACATAGATAGATACATAGATAGATATTTAATGTTCACAATTTCAGCTTCTTAGCTGACTGACTATTTGGTACCACTCTAAACACACCTAAATCTATTTACATGAATAGATGATGAATGATGAATTCAATGAATATGTTGCTTGTTTTATATTTTGTATTTGCAATGAAAATGCACCAAATTCACATCATGCTTATGACAAATAATGTTTCTGAAATGTAAGATTAGCTTGTCCAACTTAGCAATCATCTCAAAAAACTGCAAACTACCATTATGATAGTGACAGTCCTATCTCAAAGATGCAATGAAAGAATATTTATATATAACAGTATAACAGTACTAGAGCTCTTTGAACTTCTCCAGACCTGTGGAGTTATGCCACTTTTGAATGTTTCAGGGGGACATCACTCATGAAAACCTACATCTCTACATCACTGAACTTGGGAGCAGTTTCCACCATTTACCTGAAACTTTTAAAACCAACTAGTAGCTATTTCTGTGTGCAATTTGTTTTATTTACAGCTTTGGTGTTTTCAGGTGTATCAAGCTCATATAGCAGTGTAGAATGTTCCTCTTGTCCTTAGTGTCCTTGATAAAGCTTGCGGTTCCTATCCTATTAAGTTAATGCTAATGCTAAAGATTAAGTATTACTGCAGTGGTGTTCCATTTCAAGTCTGTCCATCTTTAAAAAAGAAAAGAAACCTGACCAACATATGTTGCCACTGTGTTGTCCTGCCTGCATTATTACAGAATTCATTCTCCGAAACAGTGGGCCAGGGCTTTATTTATTTATTTATTTTTATTTTTTTGCTGTTGCTTTTTTGCGAGCCAGAGCTGCATTGCTGCCACTTGATTTCTGGCATATTTCCAATACCATTCGTGGATCAAATCTACTGGAACGCATCCGGAGGGTGCACCATTGAACCACTGTTGATTCATTTAAATTGGTTTGAAATGCAGTTTGAAATCTACTTGTGTGGGCAAACCCAAAATAAATTCCCAGACCAGAGCAAAGTTGTGCACAGAGAAAGTCCAATATGTGAATACACAATGCTTCACAGCCAGCATGACTGTTCCAGGGTACTGTTGTTAAGACCTTACGTTTTTTTACAACCCTTTCCATTGTAATTGTCTATAAAATATATAGATGAGGTTCATATATCCATGGGGCTAACATACTTTGTATGCCTCCTCCTATTAATGAAAGCATTTCCGCATAATCATCCACTCTTCAGTATTCCAATCATATTCTCTTCACTTCCTAATTTCGTTCAATGGCAAAATTCGCTTGAGGCAAGGTTGGCTCTTTTGAAAGTGGTCCTCTTTATGTAGTTCAGAGGAAAACGCCTATAATTTCCGAACATTTAGCAGTCTACCATGACAGTCCAGTTTGAGGATGTGACTGTCATTCTAAAACAGGCCAACATTCTGCTAGATGCGCTCAACAATGACTGTTAGTACCTAAAGGTTTATGATCTGATCTTTATAAAATATGCATCAGTGAGGAGTCTTTCTGCTCCACAAAGCAATTTGCCTCTTTTCTCACTTTAAGCTGATTCACAGGGGCCGCAGCACTCTGTGAAAGGATTCTAAATGAAACTGTCTACACATCCTTACTGGAACATTTGGTGTTACTCTGTTTTGGTAGCAGCGCACTATCAATAGTCTTTGGTCAAAGATTGCAGCCTTGATGTCTCTTGCCATGGGTTTTCATCTCACAAATTCCCCTCTGTTTTTTAACTGATAGCTTTAGTGCAGCTCTCAGCCCTGCCAAAAAAGAAGGAAAAAAGAAATGAACGATGCACTTTTAAAGTTCTTCCAACTTTTACTTCCTTTTGCTCAGGAAGCAAGAAGAGAAGTAAATATTTGGATAGAAGATATATACCTTTTAAAAAAGTGAAAGTGGTTATTTGTCATTGTGAAGAGCCCGCTGTACACAGTCAACCACAATGAACTGCTTCTCTGCATTGAACCCATCAAAAAATGTGACAATTGTGTAGTAGTGGGCCGCATGATCCATGTCCCTAACCACTTGTCAAACACTGCCAAAGATAAAGGGGTAAGCAGTTTGTTGAAAAGCCATCAGTGAAATGTAAAGCAAATATAAACATCAAGTGATACACTGAGACTTTCCTGTTTCAGTGGAAGTATATTCATCAAGGTGAATTATACGTCTAAAAATTATCTGTGCATTTTTAACCAGAAGTGCTTGCTTCATTAGCTCCACAGTAATTTCTATGAGGATAAGCACGGTGTTTTAAATCAACATGATGCATCAGTTTGCTCTGATAGACCTTAGTTAACATGCATGCCTATTAAAGAACCAATTAGGGAAGTCGGCAAATGGCAGGCTAAATTGGGTTTGTATTAATATAACTTTGAAATAGTGCATCAAGACTATACTTTTTATTTTCTAATATTAAGGCAGACAAGTTTTGTTTTAATTGTCTCCTTAGCCCAGTCAAATCTATATTGCAGACTCAATAGTTTTGAACCTTTGCTATAAATCGTAGCCCTGAGGAACATGAACCACAGGCATCACCACATGCTGGATATCTTCCCATTTTCCAGCATGTCCCAAGGGATTGTCACCTCATGTTCTCAGTAAGATGCACACTTTATATGATTCAGGAAGACCAGTACAATGGTCAAGAACACATTTTGGCCTTCAAATGTTGGGGGTGGATCAAGAGGTCCCAGGTTCAAATCCCATCTCTAGCACTACCACCACCGGGTCCCTGAGCAAGACCCTTAACCCTGAGTTGCTCTAGGGGGTACTGTCCCTGTAATTAGGACATGGAAGTCACTCTGGATAAGAGTGTCTGCTAAATGCCGTAAAAAAATTATTTTGGTGAAGAATTGAGTTATGTGGCCTTTGGTTGTATCATAGCAGTTCCAGTGTTTTTGTTTACTTCAGAATTCATCCAGTGACTGCTTGAAGTAAACCTGTTCTACAGGCAGTCATCTATGTCCTTGCTGTCATGATGAAGTGGCATGCTTTGGATCATGTACAGTTTGTTTTTTCATCGTTCTGGTACATGGTTAAACTCAGAGGTTAAACTTCATCTCAAGTCCATAAGACCCATAAGTCTACAGGCCTTTTATGCACTGTTCAGCAAACCTGGCTTTAAAGCTTTCCAGTAGTTTTTTTTTTATCTTCAGATGTGTCCTCTGAAGTCATTCTAGTGCATTCTTTCTTTATGCTAGTGCTTGACACATCTATGCCTACATCCTGCATGCTGGCCTTGATCTGTTCCTCGTGACTCAGTATAATATTCTTCAGCTATCAACCAGCATAGACCTCTAAAGTCTTCCAGGCCATTTTATGCTGCTTAGCTTACTGGTGTATTCTTCCTTAAAACAAAAGATGCTGACACATTAACCTCTTGGTTTGATTCATTTTTACACATTCTGCTTTTGACTGATTTATTTTGCTCCCTCAGCTTGACAATGAATCATTTTAGCCACTGAAAATATGACTGGTCTTCTAATTGTGAGTCAACAGCAACATACCCAGAATCAAAAACAAACTTTACTGCTCTTATGACTTAAAAACGAAGGCCAAATGTGCTTGCCTGTCATTTATGTACCTTTTAAAATAAGAAATGGCTTTTGCTTAACTTTTTAATCACTGTAGGTACTAGAAATTTGAGAATTAGTTTACTCACTGAAGAAATTTCTGTTTCATGATATTTGTGAAGACAATAGTAAACTTTGTATTTCAAAGTGAACTCAGATACTATTTACTGAAAAGGTTTCCAGAAGTGCTTGACTTTCAGCCTGGATGTGTTAGATTCTTTTTTGTGGGTTTTGAATGTTCTCCCCATGTTTGCATGGGTTTCTGCACTTTGGACATGTCAGATAGACTGAAAATGCAAAATTTTGTGTTTTTTTCCTGCCCTTTGATGGATTGGTAATTTGTCCAGGGTGTTTCTCTGCGTTTTGCTCGATAAGTGCTGGTATAGTCTCCAGCACCCTCTAGTTAGAATAAGCTCAGATAAAACAGGGATGTATTATTTTACTCACTAATTCTAATTCTACTTCCAACTGCAAGTTCTATGTAAAAGTGAAATTGAAACAACAGTCACCAATTGGATGTCATAATAAATCAAAACTGCATATGTATGTAATCTTACTGTATTTTTTTTATACATTCAGAATTGGTGGCATTCATTTAATGTAGGCAAATCGTGACTCAGGCTTTAATACTGATAGTATGTTAAATTATCATTGATAGAATGATCCATTTAGAGAGGCCACATTATGAACACAGCCCACATAAAGGTTTGAATGCTGTACACATCAAAATGTGGTGGTATTGACAGACCTTGGTGCTGTAATTCACTCACGTCAGCTCAGATCAGATTTGTCTGTATCAGCTGAACAGTTGCACAGATGTTGAGCAGGACTGGCTTTAGTTTCTAAAGGATATGAAGGCAGTCAGTGTTGATGGAGTGATTTGATTAAGTTTGTCATTTGAAAAGTGAGTTTCTCTGTTGAGACCACTGAAAATGTAATGCATCCACGCCCTGAAAGGAAGCGTTGCATCGTGCTCCAGTGCATCACACCATGTTGTTTTAGCGCTATAATGTACCCCTCTGATCAACAAAAAATACATCAAGCTAAGAGCCTGCTTATCTTAAACAGCCGGCCCCTTTCATTGCGACCTACATTTTAAAGGAGCTCAGGAACGGCTGGAAGAACTCTGCGATCTTTCATCTATTCCTCTGGATATCAGCTTATGCAAGCTTGTTATAATAAAATAACACTGATGTATTGCTTGGCATGTGCCAAGTCGTTGGGCCACAACCTCTATTTCTCTTATCCATTTCTTATCACCATTATTTTAAAAAGTTCCTAGACACTTATCACTGGGGAGTTAAGGTGCTAACCCTGTTTCTTGGCCCAACTCCAGCTAACGGACATACTGACCACTCATTCACCTCACCAAGGCAGCATCAATCATAGATATCTACTGGATGCCCTTTGATTTAGAATATGCCTCAACATCCCAGTTTCTCATTATTGCATTGTATAAGCTTAAATTTGTAGGAAAGTCATGAGACAGTAGGTATGTCTGGAAATGCACTAGCAAAAAAGAATTTGTGTAATGCCACACAGCTCTTCAACAATGAAGACAACAGGTGATGCAGCTGCATAAAAAAGCACCTTACTGCTCATTTAAAACCAACATGGCTTCAGCTGCACAAATTGCACAGGCCGTCTGAATAGGCAGATGGGACAAAAGGTGGTTGTTAAACCATTCTCAACTAAAAGCAAGTGCTCTAATTTGTTTTGGTCTTCCAGACATTGCTCTACGGTACAACAAAAATAAGCTCTTTCCATTTTTCATTATTGCTACATCAGAATATAGAGTAACTTGCAGAGAAGAATGTGGCCTGGTAAATGAGGGGGGGGAAGCTGACAGGCTTTGGGCTGCAGTATTACCAAGCTCATCTTTTTTTTCTTCTCCCTGCTGTCTGCTGTTGTATTTGAGAGAAACTCCAACATTTTTCTGTTTGCATGGTTCTCTTGTTCGGTGTGGTGGAAGTTCGCATATCTTCAAAGCACTCTCACCCACTCTAAGATTATCTGGAAGTGCAAAAGCCTAGTATACCCAGCGATGATAACAATAGTAAACTTTGTACTTCAAAGTAATCTCAGATTCTATTTATTGAAAAGGTTCCAGCACGCAACAGCATTTCTCCCAGAAATGCTCCTTTGCAGGACGATGCAATATGCATCTTCATGAAGAAATTTTATTGCATATGGCTTGTTTGGATCTTGTGGCAAGGAAAAGAATATGGTCCAAAAATAGGCTTACAGGGATTCAATCCTAGCTGACCTCCACTGTCATGTGTGGGTTCCAGACAAACTGGGAATCAGGCGATAGCACTACTGATGGAGTTTCCACTGCATGTGCAGATTTTAATAACAATCATTCAAACACCTGCATTTTCTGACATTTCTGAGCCCATTTGTGTGTGAAATTCTTGATGTATTTGGTCTCCATAATGCTCAGAAAGAGTCCAGTTTTGTGACATTTTGACTTTTGCTTTTGTGCGTTTAGAGGTGTATTTTCTCCATAATGTATAGTGGTGTGATTCACCTTCCTAAAGCAAATCAATGTGTAAAACGGAACCTCATAATTTGGTGTCTGGGTTGCTTCTCGCATTGGATCAGTGGGTTTTAATGCTGAATGTATGGACTTCCCCTGCTGAGGCACTAGTGCCACCATGTGGCCATCTCCCCAGTGGAGGTGTACTCTCACGATGTCCTGCAAGAGACTGGCCAACCCTAATAATTGCAACAATAGTCAAACCCCTCACGTTCTTTAGCAGAGGGCACCATCTGACCTGAGTGGCGTGCATATATGATCGATATTTTTTTCTGTAGGGTAAAATGATACATCACAAAGCTACGACTTGTAAGCGCGTCTGGAGGGAGGATTTATGGATCTGTGCGAGTTGCCATAGAAACCTATGACTTCTAAGCAAATCATTTTCAGTGATTAAATATGCATGTTTTAATTAAAGTCACATTTGAAATCTAAACAAGTTCAATTTCCCTACATTTTAATTATTCTAATCAAATTCCCATTGAAGTGCAATGATTACTGGAGCCATTTCATCAGCAAAAGAAGAGTGTTTCGAAAATAAACTATTTCCATTTTTGACTGCTTCAGAGTATTAAAGATCTGCAATCATTAATCAACTTGTAAAGGCGGGGAAGGCAAATAGCAGAGTGAAGAATTGCAAAATAAATGATTCCCTGTGACAATGCTACTAAATCCGTTCTGTATGAAGCATAAGCCAAGCAGGGAAAATCACATGCTGGGTGCTGAATTAGGATCTCTGTCCACTACACTCCATGCAAGTCATTCGGTATACATGAATTGTAGGGAACAGCTTGTGAGTGGGCACAGCGATGATGTGGAAAAAAAAATGCTGGTGCAATTCAGATAAGGGCAGATCCTCTAATCACTTTTGTCCTTTATTGTCGCCGTGCATTCAAGCAGTGATTGTATGTGTGTTTGTGTTTGTCTGGGAAACAATATATGCACAGCATGGTGGAAGTGATCACTACCTCTTTTTAATAACACAAAAGCCGGAGGAAAGTCAAGGAGGAGAGGAGAGAGGATGAGAAAAGAGAGGCTGGTGTGAGGAGATTTATTTGGAAAGGATGAACGAGCCTGGCTGTGGCCTAAGCAAAGGCCCAACAGTTCAGTGCTATCCATCCCCACTTAGAGCAAACACCTCCGAGTGCCACCACCTAATTGAAAGTGCAGCTCTTAAAAAACAGAGGTTTAATAAACTAAACATCAAAGGGTGGTCTATTATTCACCAAAGCACCTTCAGAGAGAGGAAACCACATTCATTAGAGGCTGCTTATGCAACTCAGATGACAAACTGTTTCACAATGGGTGTTTTAGTTATGTAGTTGAGAAAGCACTAAATATAGCCTGACCTCATCTCTTTGACTTTATAGCCATTTTGCTTTCACACAAGGCTCAGTTGATCATTTCTAAAGGCTCGGAGAGTGTCCTTGGTCAAAAACGTTGAATTGCTTTATAATGTAATTTTCATATTTCATGGCACACTCCACAGATTAATCCTTTAAACAGTTAGGACCAATCACTGGGTGTGGTCTTTAATTTTTTACTCTTGTAACAACATATTTTAATAAGTATTTCTATAGTAGTTACTGTATAATTCATAATAGATACTGAATAATGAGCCTTGAGATTAAAAAGGGAATAATTCTCCTAGGGTTTAAAGGGTCAATCCTTTTTATGCTGAAATAGGATGGGATGGGATGGCTCAGTGAAGGCTCATCTACTTCCTCCTGGATGGAGTTGGGGACTTCATGCCTCGGCTTGGGGCAGGGGATTTGGGAGCCTGAGTCGGGGCTGGGGATTTTGCAGGGGCAGAGCTAGAGGGCTTGGGGGCAGTGGGGATTACGATGGGCTGGGTTGGAGGCATGATCCTCTTGGGCATGGCTGAAGGCTTGATGTCTGGGATCTTGTCTCCATGTTTGTAAACGCTGACCACGATGTCCACTGACTCCCCACCATACTTGTTTAGCACGGACATTGTGAATTTGCCCGAATCCTCCAGGGTCACGCCCTTGATGGTGAGGCTGGCAAACTTGCCTGAGTCCAGTGAGATCACGTACTGGTCACCGGGCTCTACCTCCTGGTCGCTCTTGAACCAGGTCACCTGTGGCTTGGGGTCACCACACACTGTGCAGGTCAAGCTCAGGGTCTGAAGGAACATGGAGAAAGAGATGAAGCTACACACTACATGTGCATTGTTCTCCTGCAAGACGTCCTCAATGGATAAGGCAGCATTTTCAAAGTAAATCACTTTTTTATCCCTGCAGACTCATTTTAGATTTGGGTCTGTATTGAAGTAACTTACTGTGACAGTGACTTTTCTCTCTCTCCTTTTGTGGAGCAACCTCAAGATGCCAAATTTGTTTCAATGTGCACAAAAACGCAGACCCTGGCAATTCGTCTCTTAGTAACGTAATTCTGTTCAAAATGCCTTCAGTGATAACAATCTCCATTTTCTGTATGGTGCAATTGCATATTCTAAAATTTAATCCTGATAACATCACCCTGCACTCATTTCTCATGTAAATGGATAGCCTGAAATATTCATAAATATACATGGATCCTCTGCATGGCCTTTTCCTGAACTGTAATTGCTGTTTCTGCTATTGTAATATACTGCCATTCAATTTTGAAGTGTTCATCTTTCATCTTGTATTTGTATGCATGTGCTATATAATAATGACCTTGGACCAATTTTCCAAAATGCAGAGACTTTAACTGTGATGCTGTCACACTGTTAAAACCTTACAGTAAACTTTCTGCAATGATGAGTAAAGCAAACACACCTCAATTTTGATTCATATACATAAAAGGAATCATAATGGAAATCTGGACTTAATAGAATAATGCACTTATTCCAGAAAGAGTTCATTTCTATAAAAAGTACCATCTACTCCACTCTCTAGCCTTAAGGGAGCTCTCATCTGAGCATCGCTCAATGCGAAAGACCCAAAAAAGGTCCTGGATGGCCAGCTCCTTTTAATGGGACCTGCAAGCTGCAAACCTACCACATACAAAGGCTCTAAAGGAGAGAAAAGATGCTGGGCATTTTCCACTGCCAGTCATTCAGGCGGATCACAAACCCGCCAATATTCCTTCCACAGCTGAATAGACAACATTCCCGCAGTTGACTCCCTGCTGCTCCCAAATAGTGGATTATGAGGCTGGAGACAATGCGAGGAGGCTCTAGTGTGGGAGACGAGGAATACCAAGCCCCCCCAGCACACACTCTCCATACAGAAAGAGAGGAGATGATCCTCTGCCCTGTCCACAGACCACCGCAAACCATTCAAAATCTCTTCATAAAGAGGCCCTGTGGCACCTCGGATCACTAATGCAACAGTGTCAGCACCATGGAGCCAACTTAATGGGCTGCAAAATGCAACTGAACAAAGTTCGCTCCAACCTAGTAGATGGGGTTTTTTATTACAACGTTCTTCTGCAGAACCTAAATGATCTCAATTTGCAAAACGAGTTTTGTACGTGTGATGTTTCTATTACATTACACCCATGCTGAGGTGAAGTCAAACCTTCTTTTCCATGATGGTCACAACATCTGGCAGACCACCGACCACTTTGCCACGATCTGCAAAGGAAAATATCACACCCCAATCAGGCTAAAAGATATAATTATGCCAATAATAGACCCCACCAGGCGCGCGGGACTTGAATGAACATACTCACTCTTTTCAGCATATGCTTCCGCTCTGAAAGGCAAGAGAAGAATGGCGTTGTTAGTGGGCTCATTAGCGCATGCTAATATTTTACCCACACGCTGACATGCGGCACACATGCTCTGCATTGCTAAACATTTGGGAGAAAGCTGAGAACCGAGCAGCCTCCATAAAAATGATTATCTTACTTGAGTTTCTGGAACTCCACATAGGCATTATCATAGACTAAAAGGGTGGAGGAGAAGAAAAAAGAGAGTTAAGCGTGGACAAAACGAGGTGCAAGAAAGAAAAAAATAGTCACTCGCTCTAGCCCTTGCTCTGCTCTCTCTCATCCTGAAGGGATGTTCATATCTCATTATTTTAATAGCTTTGTTTTGATGTGTTTCAGGGCACCAGTCTTTTCCTCCTTCTAATTACTGTCTTTTCTCCACAGACAGCATGACCTATCAGACACCATACAGAGTTTTGGTTATGTTTGCTGTCAGTTTTTTGACTAACTGCCGCCAAAGCCAGGATCTGCACCTTGTGATACTTTTGTTGTTGGTATTTCATCCAAGGATTTGCCCGATTAAGCTGCCTGTGTGTGCAGCTGTGGCACTGGCCTTTCCTTTCAACTGCAAATCCGCGCAAGGCCCAATGCACGGACAGCAGCAGAAGACATTCTGTGGAGGCGAGAATGCTTGCAACAGATGTAGGAGATTTAAAAAATGAGGGATTTCTGGGAGGAGAAGATCTGCTGTCACAAGTGCCAGATCCATAAGCTAAACAGCTCATCAAAAAAATAAATAAATAACTCATGTAGAGCTTAGAGTTTTGATGGGCTGAACTCGGTTGATGCTGTGGTTGGAAGGGATTTGGAAACCTACTTTGATAGGTAATGGTGTGTTTTAGAGTTATTCAGAGGTCAAGCAGTGAGTATAATTAAAACCTTTAATTTGGTCTTGATAAAATTTTTGTCTCTGCCTAAATAACTTCAAAATCCGGATTCAAAATCAGGATTTTAAAGGATTAACAAGGGATTAGGAAAATCTGGTGAGAGCAAACTGCACTTACCTTGTCCAGAGAGTTCAATGGTGCGAGTGTACGTCTTTTCAGTGTCCATAAGTTCAAAGGTGTACACACCCTTATCCTTTTCGGTGGGTTCCACTATCTCAAGACTGGCCATGGCCGGAGTTCCACTAACACGCATTCTTTCAGAAGCTGTAACTTTAGTATCCCTGTTTAAAATGATAACAACATGATATCTTGCATGTAAATTCTTCATTCTAAATGATGCGTAGAAGATGTGTGTGTGTGTAAAATATACAGTATGCCGATTGAAGAGTTTGCTTGCCAGATCAGAAGTAATTTGCCCAGTATCTTACATGCTGTGATCAGCAGGTGCATAAGTAATTGTCAAAAAATGGCATATAAAATCCTTGCAGCATTAATGCCCGGTCTGTGCACATTTCTCAGCGGGCATCGGGGAAGCGAAGAGACCCAGAACAGTCCCTTCAAAATGTTAATGCAGCGCTTAAAAGGCCCATGTGCATCGAACAAAAGTGGCCTGCTTGTGTCTACACATGAGGAGACGAGCTAACGTCTGCTGGGAGAAGCTTTGCCTGTTGAGTTAGTATTCTGCATGCTACCCAATCTCCCCCAGGGCCAGAGCATTAGGTAACTGTATATCTGATAGATTTGTTTTGTATTGACAGTGGTGCAGAAAGCGCAGTCGTCTCTTGTCACTTGGCCTGGGTAATTTCCCATAGTTCAATAATCGTTTTCTGCAGGCGCACACTAAAGCGACACAATTATAGACAAAAATCTCCAAATCATGTTTACATGCAGAGTCGCTGTCACGCTCAGGGTGCGAGGGAGCATGTGCATTTCATTTCTATGGGTATTTCCACCATTCCATTTCAAGGAATCCTCAAACCACAGGCAAGTGTGGATACCTGTGCATCCAGGTAATCTTCATCTCCTCTGTATAGTATTTCATGTGGCACTGAAGCATGATTCCCTCTGCAGTGCACTGGATCACCAAATCAGCTGCACTGGCTCCTGTTTGAGTCAAGAGAGAGAGTAAAAAATGTTTAAAACTTTGAAAGATCGACTGCAAGTTTCTTCGTTACAGAACATATCAGCCCCAGTTTGAAGTGCACATGGGAGGTTTCCAGCAGAATAACTGGCGATTGGTTTGGGAAAAGGGGGATTAGAGCTGGGATTTGGATGGAGGAGGTGGACATGTAATACTCCCACAAGTCAAAAAAGCTGCTAATGAGTGGCTCACAGCGACCAAAAAACCGGAAGCAAAGTCACACTCTTTATCCTTGTAGTGTTATTCTTGTTTCATCAGTTATAATGCATGGTCTATTGAGTTACTGGGACTTTTCTATTTATCAGGGCTGAAAGCCAATAGTGAGTTGCAAATCTTTCAAGTCGTGAATCATGCATTTGTGACAACAGCCAAATATGGATTGTGAAAAAAGAGAAACCTGAACTTTCAGCACTTGTGGATGATGTGTTAATAATGAATTAATGAATGATCCTCTATAGCAATCGAAGAGTTTGTACCTGACACTCAGTGAAACTACCTAAGGACCAGAAGCAGTTCTCCATCATGATTCAGCAGTCACTCTACAGCAGCACTAAAGATGATATATGGCAAATCATAAAGAGCTTAATAATCTCAGTTCTGATTCTGCTTAAGACACAAAGTCTTTGTATTTAATGAAGAGAGGCAAAATCTGGGATCAATATGAGATCGATCTGTGTTTATGAGCTGAACGCTGACTAGCTCTAGAGAGGCAAGATCATAGAAGCAGCACAGAATGCAGAATTGCTTATCCAATACATACCAGCAACACGTGACAGCTCGTTAATGATGTTGTCAAAGACTGCAGGGGAGAGAAAAAGGATGAGAGTTTTGGTTATTTTATTCTGAGATGTTTTTTGTTCGGTTTTTGTTTTTGTTTAGAACAATTGCTGTAATACAAGGGAAAAGCACCATTACCTTTGCCAGAAATATCAACCTGAGACACGTCTTGTCCTCTGTCATCACTGATAGTGGCTTTGTAGAGGCCTGCAGTCTTTTTAGAGAACTGGAGGCAGAATTTCAGGGAACAAACAGTGTTTTCTGAAACAATCCAGTTGAGTAGGGTTTCTGTGGGCTGTTCATTCAATTCAGCTCACTTATGGGGTATTCTATGTTCAGTAGAACTTTAGGATTTCAATGAAGTGTTTAGGCAGCAACAGCTGTGAAGGATGAGACCACCCACTGCAAGACTATTATGGATTAGCTTTCCTGAAGCACAAACTTTGGCTCTTTCTTTGCAGACCAAGCAAGTTGAGTTTATTTGGAACTCTATAATTATATCATTGGTAGCTTCAAACAGTCCTTATTGTACTTTTTTATGATTCCATGATTTGATCTGTTTAGACTTTGTTTAAAAAGTAAGTGAATGGAACTGATGAACATCAAATGATGAATACTTATTGTTAAAAACCTTCTGAACTTTTACAAATTCTATGCTTGTGAACTAAAATCAATGGTTGGCTGTAATACATGATGTCTATTTCATTACTAAATTCACCAAAATAGTCGCAGCATGTTAGTGACAGCCCTATTTCATGTTTGAAATTCTTTCAGTTCAGTTCTGCAGAAGGTGGAAAGATAAGCACACTTACAGCATCACTTTTAGTAAGTGGAATCAAATCTCTGAATATCATCCTCTACTTATCTGCAGATATGAGATAAGTTATTATCAAACCAACACTGCTGAACTGAGGACCAAAACCACTTCAACTGTCTAGCAGGAATAATGAGTCATGCATCAGACTCTATGCATTTACAATATAGCACATACTTAACACTAGCTATGCTGCAGTGACACATGATGCTTCAGAATGCTGCAGCACCATCACCACCTATCACAGCATCCTCCATACTTCCTTCTATTTCACTGGCTAAGCCCAATAATAACAATGCTATTTTATTTTTGTGCTAGCTCAGTAGGGAGCAAAGGCATGGTCTCACCAGAGGCAGCAGGAGTTTGCAGACTCCAGAGCTGAGGTCGGCAGGCACCTCGGGAATCACTTCCACATCATTCTTAAACCAGTGGAACACAGACTCCTTCTTCAAATTAGCCACCTGAGGGGAGGGGAGGACACACATCAGGTGGTGAGCATGCGATGATGGAGCAAGCAAGAAAATATTACCACACAGCCAACGCCATCTGTCAGCCCTGTTCCTCCAGCGTCTCAGAACACCAAGCAACCACAATGATCTCTTTATGACAGAGATGAATGAAGCTTGGCGCATTACTCATTTGGATTGGCGGTTGCCATAACCCGGGCCATTTGTTTGAGTTTGGCTATTCTAATTGCACAAAGGAGAAGCATTACTTCACTTGCCTTGCAGATGAGGCTGACACTGGCATCCTCTCCAACTTGAACTGACAAAAACTGGCTAAAATGAGGTCCTGCGAGGAGGAAGATTTTGCTTGTGTTTAATTAAAAACATCAGATTAAAAGGAAAATCCTAATGTATTAAGCAAACCACAGTGCTATGAAAAAAAGATTGCATGATCACATCTGTGTAATGCTTAATGGGCCTTAATGCCTTTCACACATCAGTAACTTTTGTATTTTAGAGATATTTTTTTAAAGGATTTTTATTTTTTGCCTTTAAAACTTCAGGCAGCTTTCCAAAGTACCTCCACTGACTCTCATCATGACACATTCATAAAATGCTGTAAATGAAACTTAACAATAATTTAGACAATAACCGAACAAAACAAGCTTTGCTTTGAGAGCTGTCTCGCTGCTGGGGAGCTTTTGCTACAGCCTTATCTACACAGTTAAAATCAGGATTCAGTCAACAGCTGGGATGTCTGTTATTTTCAGGTTTAAAAAAATCTAATTCAAATTTAAATGAAGCTCTAAATGTTTTATGACAAAATTATATAGCACATAATGATGAAATGCACAAAAAAAAGTGAAGAACACAGCCTGTGTGTTTCTAAACCACAAATAGATATTTGTTCTAGTGCTAGCTGCATCTTTTAGTGTGCACTGATGCCTGTGTAGAATTCAGTACCCTCTTTCACACGGATGTACTCTCTCCTTTGGTAATCAGCCTCTGCCAGGGCTGCCTTGAAGGCTGAGCAAAACAGAAAAGGGTTAGTAAGCCAAGCCTAGAGAAAGAACATCATATCCCAGATAAAGTAGAAAAACCCCCAGCAATAGTGCGAGGCAACTCACCATCTCCGATCAGCACCAGGGAAGACTGGGCCTTTCCTCTTCCATCCTGGATCTGCACGGAATACGTCCCCTCATTTTCTGCAGTGAAGTGATCAAGCACCAACTCAATGACACTGGTGGCTAAGTCATGACTCATCTTAGTTTGCTGCAGAAAGAAAATAAAAACAGCAAGGTAAAGTTTCTTTTGCTAGAGGAAGCTGTAAGGAGTGGTATCTTTATTTATTTTAATGGAATTAAATCCACATTTGGTTGGATCAGTTGTTACATTTGGTCACCAGCCAGAGGCATTCAGGGTAAGGATGTGCAAAATAGTCAGTGCTGAGGTCAACGTAATATAAAACCCAAAGTAGTTGTCACTCAGCTCTAAACGATTTATGTCGGTGTCACTAGTATTGCTGCAGCTGTCAGTAACACTTTGCCTGACGTTTGCTGCATTACCTCACAATTGACAAGTTCCTTGTTATTGGCAAAGAATTTGTAGGTCACAGCAGAGGAGATGCCCTCAGTCTGCAGCCAGAAGCGCACGCGACCTCTCTCCAGAATCTTGTACGCCAGCTCAGACTTCAGAGGGATAACTGAAACAGAAAGAGAGGTGACCATGGTGACAGGGTTCATTTTTTTTTCATGCTGTGATGTTTCACATACATGACCTCAGAAAGACTACAAAAGACATAATCAGCTAGTTCCAATTTTTCACAGACCCTGAGTGCACTGATAAAAACCTGACTGAGGAAACTGTCAAGGCTCATTCAGTAATTACTGTCCTTAACTTATCTCTACTGTCAGATAAATTTTTTTTCAGGCAATACTGTAATCAGCCACCAGAAAAGTAGCGAGACAAGAATAGTCTGAGGTCTGTTACTTACTTGGGTTGCGGATGTCATGGCTAAGTGCCAGCATTTTCTCAATCTCTGAAGTGCGGAAAAGAAGTACATTAAGTGATAAGAATGCATCGGAAATTATCCACGAGGAAGATTAAATATATAATCATATGCAAAAGTTTAAACACTCCTGGTCAAATTATATTTCTTGTGGATTTTCACAGACAGCAAACTTCAATACAGCAATTTTCAGCACATTTTAGAGTGAGGGTTTCCTGAACTCCAGACCAGCTAGTCCACCGAGTCGGATGTCTTCTAGACCATCATCTCCAATTCCTCTCCTCACCTGAACTTCAAGTCAACTACATCATAGTCTTGAGTCTTGGTTCCTCCCAAGGTTCCTTACTCTAGTTCTAGGGAGTTTTGCCCCTGTTGCCCTCGGCTTACTCACTTGGGGTGCCGATACAGATTCTGTAAAGCTGCTGTAAAGCTGCTTTGTGCTTTGTCCTTGTCATCTTCACCTAACAAAAAAAATGGCAGCGCTATCCTAGTGGTTAGGGACTAGGCCCCAGGATTGGAAGGTCATGGGATGGAATAGCAGACCAGTAGGTTGCCCTGAGGTACCCTTGAGCAAGGTACTGTCCCCATCATTCCCCAGGTGCTGGATATGGCTGCCCACTGCTCTACCTAGTGTATGGTTTGAATATAGAGGATGCATTTTGTTGTGTTTCACTATGTGCTTTGCTGTGTATTTACAATGACAAATAGTCACTTTCACTCGTTCACGACAAGCTGCGTATTAGAATGTATGAATTCTATTACTAATAAAAATATTTCATCTGCCTTTGCTGTATATGAAATGCTTCTTATAGAGAACAAGCAGCTATAAAATGCAACACTGCTGTTTTCCTTGGCCTTTCTGATGTGTTCTGTACAGGTCAACATCTGTGTAAATGATGTGTTAAGTATTCCTTTGTCAGCCTGGGCTGCATTAATAAGTAAGTCAAGGATCATAAGATATTAACGGCACAATCTAGGATTTCAGAGTAACAAACTTCATAATACATTATACTTCCTTTATGATTATTTCATTACTAAGCCTCACCTTCTGCTGTGATCTTGTAACTGGCTGAAGCTCCATCAGTGTTCGTGACAGAGACAGAGAAAGTGCCTATATCTTCTTTATCAGGGTTCTTGAACAACAGAGTTGAACTGAACAAACACACAAAAGTAAGTGTTACCATGCATTTAAAGGTAGCGCCCCATAAACTAAAATATCTTCAATAATTTCATGCTCAGACGTAGTGTGAAGGGCTGTATTTTTTCAAAATGTTCAAAACAGATTTTGGGCAGAAAATTCCATTATGTTCAATGTTACTTCATGTAGTCAAAAGTAAATGAGCTCAACACATTTAATGCTTTACTGACTGATTATCAAATTACCAAATTTGTGATTTATCACACTTGCCAGTTGACAAATTGACAGTTGACTCAACTGACATATTTCTTAAACTCAAACAGCACATACATTTATAGTAATTAGTAGTCAACTGCTAACTGAGTTTTATTTTAAACTAATGTTTAACCTGAAAAACCTGAGCTCAAAAAAGGAACAGGGAACCACAGTGTTGTTTACTTTAACAGTATGTCTGTACTTTACATTGTAAATACAGGGCACAGAGATAGAATGCACTGACATAAAAAATTCTGGTGACTCACACTTAATGTATTCTATTAACCATTTACATGAAGTCTCTTTTTTTAATATATGTATATTGATTTAATATTGTTTATTCATCCCCCCCTTTCAATTTAATTTAGCCACTTCCCACCAGCAAGCCAATTCCCTTCTGTTAAGACTGCAACGTACTTCCTCCATGGCATGAGAAGCCCCACTGGGTTATTTGAAATTGATGCTAATTTAACATCTGTGAACAGCTCAATGCAGTTGGAGGACAATCCTTACTGTCAGTTCTATGTCAGCTAACAGAAGTCTGTATTAGCTAGCATCAAGTTGATGATGGGTGTAGAGAGAGGGCCATCCAACCTAATCGTGCAGTTCTGGACTCGCAGCCTCAGGCAATTCTAACTCCAAACACTGACAAAAATGCCAGTGTTTAGGCAAGAGCACTGTTGGGATCATTCATTTTTCATCAGTTCATGTTTCTTTAGATTGCGATATAACATGTTTTCAAATTGCAAAATATTAGGTATGGAAATGACTTGTATGTTTTTTTAACCATGATGGGGTTTTTTGTTCCAGCATATCCCATGGTCAGGCCATTTTGTTCAAGCATATTTTTGTTAACCCTCAGTTATGTAACACTAGCTAGATGCAGTACACTTGCATGTTACTAATAAAATCTCTAGACATTAGATGTTTCTCTTCATTATCATATAAAGTAAGCTGCTTCAGCCAGTTTAATATGGCAAATGATAAATTGGTGTCCTAGGGGTGAGTGCAAGTTTCTTAAATGTCTTTTTCCGCTTACTGGCTGCTTGATGTTTTAATGGAGATTCCTTTGGAGAAGTCTGTAATTTCTTGGTAGGACTTCTTCCACACAAACTTGGAGCTCTCTGTTATCTGGCAGCTCTCAAAAGAGAGGTAAATATCACCGGTCTCCTCATCCACCCCACACCTGATTTCCTGGGTGCCTGAAAACACAGTGCAGAAGAAGGGGGCTTACACATAAGCTGGCAGAAATCAGGCACTATGTAAAAGAGGTATAGAATGGCCATGTTGGAATTTATGATCTGGATGTAGCAGGATTATGGTTCACTTTACTTCACACATCTGCCTCTAACACATAGGCTGAGGCAAGGCTCTCCTGGTTCTCCCTTGTTCTCAGACAGACAACCCTACAGTGCGCTCTGCTGGCGGAAGACTGAAGAACCTTCAAGACTATGAATGTTTCAGGGCAGCTCAAGATGAATCATCATCTCGTCTTGTTCGGCAGCAGGTTTTTCTTATCGGCACCCAGGCAGACAGCTGCTCCCTGCACCACTTCAGAGCACCACCAATAATGGGTCCTACACTATGGAGCACAGCTCTGTCACTCTTTCTATCTATATCTCTCTGTCGCTCTCTCTGCCCTACTATGAGTTTCTCTCGGTCAATCTCTTTCACCTTGTGCCTGAATCCTTCATTTCGCACCTCACCTTTGCCCATTTCAAGAGTAGCTAAAACAGAGGGTGGTTGTATTAGCGCGTGTGTGTGTGAGTGTGTGTGTGTGTGTCCGTTACCTGGCAGAGCCTTGGCACACACTGGGTCAGAAGGAGCTGAAGGAGTGCCAATGCCCTGGGCATTCTCAGCTCGTACACTGAACACATAGGATGAGCCTGTCTCCAGGCCCTTCACCTAAGAAAGACCCATCGTTTAAATAAGCCACTCAGCATGCCGCAGTCCTGTACATTTGGCTCTGTGCTACAATGCTGTAGATTCCAGTGGAGTGTTTGCGGGAGCTCTTTTCACAGATGTTTTACCTTGAGGTAGCAGTGGCTGACAGCAGTAGTGTTGGCAGTCGTCCAGGTTTTGGTGCCCTTCTTGCGCATGTCTACATAGTAACCTGTGACAGCACTGGCACCTGTGTAGACAGGAGCCTTCCACTCCAACACCACAGAGTCATCTCTGACCTCTGTGAAGCTGAGGTCATAGGCTGGGCCTGAAAAATCATTAATTTTATAGAGTAACATGTCAACATTATTTGCCATATCCTTTGAGTTTCATTACATTATGCCATGCAATCACAATAGTTCAGCTCATTTCTAGATTTAAATTTTACCTACAATAAAAAAATTCTCATTTTGCTGATCATTTTGCTGCTTTCAATGAGCAGAGCAGAAAATCTGGCTTAATTCCAGAAGTAACACTCATACTAAGCAAAAATATTTGCCAGTAAAAGACAATTTGATAGAATAAAACATCTTAAAACTAATTGATCTTAAACCCTAACAATAAGTGACAACTCTAAGGGTTAATGTATGTGTGCGATTTCTTACCTGGCTCAGGCATGGTCCATGCCTCGCATTTGAATGCTGGACTAACAGCAGAAGCTTCACCCAGCCCCACAAAATTGGCACCATAAACCCTGAATTGATACACTGAGCCGGGAGACAGATTTGGAACCTACAGACACAAATCATAAAAAGTAGCTATCATCCTAAGCTCCCATTATACAGTTATAACAACACACCTTTCTAACATTGGGAGGCCATATAAGCGATAACACAAACAAAGTCATGACACGGGGGGTGATTTTGCAACAACAGTCATACCTTGTACAGTCTCTCCTTAATGGGTGGCACATTGACCTCCTTCCATGCTTTCTTGGCCACGTTACACTTGTCAATGTAATAGTCTGTGACCTTCGCACCTCCGGAGTGGGCGGGACGCTTCCAGTTGAGCACCATGGATTCCCCATCGCAGTAGAGAAGAGCGATGTCATAGGGAGCGGAGGGGAGCTCTGTGGAAAAGATAGATGACTAGCACTACATCTCCCCATTACTCAATGTCCACAGCAGCAGGGAGTGCTCTGAGTGTGATGGCTATCTCTGGCTTTTAATAAAACCAATTCGCTGCCATTTCTTGTCTGCTGTGGCTTATAGGGATGCCTTGGATTTGATGCATTTCATCTGCTGTTTGTTGGTGATTATGAATACAAATTTGTGCTAAAAGCGCAAGTTCGAATCAACATAAGAAAGTTGGTTACCATAAACAACTAATAAAAGTTTTGCAGTTTAAAAATATCTATGCTGGTTGTCTTTACAATATACACATTTATAGAGATTCAGTACATTAACTCTGTACCATTTACCCAAAAAGTATTCAGTCTTCAAACTCCAACTAACTACTATTCAAATACTGCTGTGATCCATGCCATGATGGCTGCTACTTCTCAAAGTTACAGTACTGTGCAAAAGTCTTGTTAAACCCCTCATTTCTTCATATTTTGCTTTATATATGCATTGTTTAGGAATAGTTCTTCAGGCTGGCCAAAGATTTGGTTCTCATTGTCAGTCCAGTCCCTGTGCCTGACCAGTTTTAGATGCTTTTTGTTAAGCTAAACAATGATGTATGAAACATTCAAGTAGAACAAAGCCATCTGTTGTAAAACATGAAAAAGTGAAGAAATGGGTTGAGGTGATCAAGGATCAGGCCGGTGATTAGTACACTGGTGATGATGAAAACTGAGTGGTTTGAATCCCTTTATTTAGGCATCGTGCAGGTTTTCATAGTAAAACAGGTGGTGCTGGAGCCTAAGCACAAAAGGACACTTAAGCACCCAGAGAAAACTCACGTAGACACAAAGAGAACATGCAAACCCCACACACAAAGGACCCAGACTGTGTATTTTATGCATTCAATAAACTAAAGATAAGGCAATCTAACAGGCATAAAAAAGTATTTTGCACAAATTAGGTAATTCCTCAGCAAACTATAAAGAAATGAGCAATAGATCTTGCACAGAGCTGTATATGATGTACTTTTATCCATTTTAATAAATAACAGTATGTCAGCGTCTATTTAAGGCAATTTAACAACTCGATAAGAGTGAGGCAATTGCGTGATAATTTAAGCACAGAGTTTATGCCAGGCTAACTGGAAGAGTATAAGCTTTCATTACTCCAATTAGTTTTGTACTTTATGTGGAAAACTAAAAAGGCAAGCATCAAACTCCAAGCATGTCTTTGGTGATCAGCAACAATTGGGGCAAATGGAATATGGCATTTTTCGCTGAACTATCACTTTAAGCACATCTCAACTGCCTGCTGCCCAGAAATAGCATCCCACAGTGTGCTGCAACCAGTACATAAAATTGGTACTGTTTTGGCAGTATGCATCTCACACTCAGCAATGCTGCCCAAAAAGGGCTCTATAAAGAGCATCCTATGAGGATTCCAGAGACTGGAAATAAGCATTCGCCCACAGCCTTTCAACAGCCAATAATCTGCTTTGTTATCCCCCATACTCCATGAAAGATGTGCTAACACACCTCTGTTACACAAAAATGTATCCATTAGTATTTGTAAAGATTTTATGAACTGCTTTATGTAACATGCAAGGTTCTTGCCAAAAGCTTTCTCTACTCTAGCAAGCTGGGAGCTTCTTTTGTTTGTTGGAGCATCAATTCACAGCATTCAGAAAAATGACACTGAAGTTTAACTTCATTTTTTATGACACTTAATTCTACCACATGTGGACCTTTGCAGCTAAATGGACGTCTGCTGTCAGGAGCTTCACCAACCTACTCAGGGAATTCTGGACAGAATAAATGGGCTTAACACGCAAACAGAAAGAAAATTTTTCTCTGAAGAAATTCTTACTCTAGCTTACTCCTACTGTTTAACAACAGCTGCAAACAAATGTGCTGCCGTACTCAACTAAAATGGCTGACGCTGAAGATCTTGTTTTCCAATCACCAAACAGCCTCGAAGATGCATCCGTAAATGAAAACCTGGAAGGTGCGATTTCTTCATATTCTTTTGTTCTTGCTTTTGCTCACCACGTCTTGTTTGAATCACAGCAAATAACAAGCACCTCCTGCTGGAACTAGAATCACACTTTGGTGAAGGCTGTGATAAATGATTTGCTGTTTGGAAGAACTCCACTGAAAAATCTGGGGTTTGAATTCAAATAGCTATCACTTTTCCATAAAGTGTTAAAAAAAGATAAGAAGTAGTAGACATGACATGTTTGGTGTGCCTGTTTTTTGGGAATGTTTATAACTGGAGCTACAAGGTTCATATTGTACAGGAACATGAGACTCAAAAGTGCAAAAACTTTGAGCCTCCCTTAATTTCTTCAAAGTTTGCTTCAAAACAGCCAGACTTTCTTGTATGTGTAATATACTTTTGAGGAATAGTCTTCCAGGCTTCCTGAAGCAACAGTACCTGACCAGTTTCAGAGGCAACAGCAATGTGGGATCATCTTGACAGATAATTGCTTAGAAAATGCATCAAACTGATATTTGAAGCACAGGATATTTAGCGTTTGAATCAATGCACATTTGCACATAATGCACAGTTAATTCAGATGGTTTTACATGCTGTTTGTACATATTAGACGTGCATTGACTGAAATGTTCATGAAAGGTATTGTTCATCTGTGTTGGTCCAGAATTTCCAGACCTAAACATATATTTTATTTGTGTGGAGCTGATATATACATTTTTGTCATGTAAAATGAATGTATCTTTTGCATTATGGCGAGCTGATCTGTTGTCTATGTCTGAGGTTGGTACATACTTAGAGCAGCTTTGACGGACAGTGGGGCAGACTCCTGTGACTCATCGCTGAGGCCCAGCTCATTGATGGCTTGCACACGGAATACATATGTCTCACCCGTGGTCAGGCCATGGACAACAAAACTGCAGGAACAAAAACAGCTTTTACGAGGCCGTATTTGAACTGGCCTCCTATTGCATGTAAAATCCACATCAAAAGGTTCATGAGCACTATGCACTGCCCTAGATGACAAGAAGAATTTTGAATTCAACACATGTTTTAGAGCATTAATGAGTAACACAATCTGGTATATTCATTTCTTTAACAGTTTAGGAAAAGTTAGCAAAATAGCAAAATAAAAGCATATTTCTACTAAGGATTTGTTTGTCTTGTTTAAAATGAATAAATGGGGGAGGGGAAGTGTAGGTCAAGATTACGTTTCTAAAGGTAAAAACCTAAAACAAACCAATTAAACCTAACACCTGCTGGAGTAAATCAGGTGTTTCTGAATATGAGGATCAGTAAAATTTGCTGGACTCTCCTTGACCCTCCAGGATCAGAACTGAACAATAAATATGTCACATACTTTGTCTTCTTGTGGGGCTTGTGGTTAGAAGAGGTCCAGTCCTTTGATCCCTTAACACATGAGTCAATGTAATATCCAATCAGGTTGTTGGGTTCCTTTGGAGGCGCCCACTGGATCAAAACAGAAGTGTCGGTTTCTCTTGTGGCCACCACCTGACCAGGAGCAGAGGGCACGCCTGTAGGAACAGCAAATAGGAAATCTTATTTTAGGGATGAGGTCAGGCAACACTGATCAAGTTAGTTATAGATGGGGCATGATCAAATTACATGTTTCGCTAATTTTTCTATAAATCTAACTTACAAATGCCCTACACATAGTTAGCATGTACTTGCTGACCAAGTATATATAAAAATAAAAATCTAAACAAAAGGAATCTAAAAAAATGTATAATTTGGCATGTGCAAAAGAGTTTCTTTTCTGTTGAGCCATTACTGTTCTTTTTTTCTGACCTTTGACTCATTAGGCCTTAATCTATGTCAGGATTTAGATATAATCCATTATACCACTCAGGGTGATGTGCTAAAATCTGACACCCCTGGGTTCGACTATGCAGTTGACTGAGGATCTGACACTTAAAATAATGACCCTGACAAAAATCCAAGTGTACTCTCCAAAATGTCATTAAGAAATAAAAGATCTAAAAAAATATCTAAAACAAATATAAAAGATAAATAAATATCTAAAACAAAATCTCACCTCACTGCCAAGGTCCTACAGTAGGATTGGGCTGACATGGTCATAAAGATACACTACCATGCTTTGAAGTGGTATTGCACAAACACCTACATGGTAGGGTCATCAGAGGGTAACACTGACTGTATCTCTGCATAAAATTCAGTGCCAGAAGAATGCAACATAATGTAACAGTAGATTAACCAGCATTTTATAATGAACTGCTGTGGTCTGATCAAGCAAAAATGTAACTCTTTGGGCAGTGGGGGGGACTAACTAGTGGCCTAGGGCTTCTTTGGGCAGCAGTGGCCTAGGGCTATGACCAGTAGGTTGCCCTGAGGTACCCTTGAGCCAAGGTACTGTCCTCATCACTGGTCCAAAGGTACTGGATACAGATGTCCACTGTTGCATGGTGTGTTTATGGGTTAAATGCAGAGAATGCATTTTGTTGTGTAGTGTTGTGCTCTGTGGTTACAATGACAGGTAGTCATGTTTGCTTCAATTTTACTTCTGAAAGTAAAAAAAAAGTGAAAGTGACAACCCTTGTCATTGTGAAATGCAGCACAGTACAACACAACAAAATTCAACCTCTGCGTTTCGCCCAAACACACACGTGCAGCAGGGGACAGCTATTGAAAACGCTTGAAGGAACAGTGATGGGGATCGTACCTTGCTCAAGGGTACCTCAGGGCAACCTACTGGTAAAGGAATCGAACCCACAATCTTCCGACACACAGCAACTCCCTAACCACTATACCACCGCTGGCCCACTAGGCCACCGCTGCCCTATCTTATCTTCTATCTTATACTATAAAAATACATTTCAATCGAAGCTGTTAAGCATGGGAAAATGTGTATCATGCCTTGGGGTTGTGCGAAAGCCAGGGATAAAGGTAGGAAAAGATTTTAAATATCATGGAAAATCCAGTACTAGATGTCAAAATCGCTATACATACAAGATGGGCTATTGTTGTTTCTGAACAGGGCAATGTGGAGAAAAATCCAAGATGGACTGTTAGTTGATAAAAATATTTTATTTTTACCAATGGAATTGATTTATTGCAGCTAAGAGGTAATGGACTAAATAAAAGCAAATTATTTTCCAATATCTTAAATTAATCAAAATATCACTTGCTTTCAAATGAGCTAAAAACATCACATGCAACTTCTTTACACAATAGAATGTGAAGTTTACAAAGGATGCCTTCATCTTGATACATTTCATGCCCTTGTAACAGCACAGAGAACAATCTGCAGATTAATTAAGAACCTCTAATGTAATTTTCCATCTATAAATAACAATAAGTTCAACATGCATATGCATGCGTTCAACATGAAAGCCAAGCATGGAGGTCCATTGTGCAACAGTGTTCATCATGTAGGTTATGACTATTTCAGAGACAATCATACAAATAATAAGGAACAAATGAACAGTTTTTTTTAATACATTTATATCCTTACCACGCAGTTCCAGAGTTTTAATTGGTTTGGTTGGCTCTGATGGGTTGCTGGTGCCATACATGTTGGCAGAAATAATGCGGAACAGGTACTCCTTCCCTTCAGCCAGGTCAAAGACTCCATAGCGTGGAGAACGGATTGGCACTTTGGTGTTCACCCTCTGCCAGGATCCGCTGCCAACCAGAGACTGAAAGAAGCCATCAAAAAGCACTTTATTACATTACACAGTCATTCAACTTGACAAACAAGAAATGATTACGGTAATTGTGGCTGTCCCTAAAGTCTTAACATCCCCAGTAAAAATGATTTGATGAAGATTTGGTGAGCTTCATGAGGAGGTTAGTAAGTCTTGTCTGATTAATCCCAAAAGGAACTAGAGAAAAGGACCTGTTGATAGAGCCAAACTTCTATTCAACACTCTATAACTACATAACCCACTATTAGTTTCATAGTAATTACTAAAAAATTAGTTCGCTTTGTTTAAGCCTTAAGCTCCTTAGATTACAAAGTCTAGAAATGCAATTAAAGATGTAATTTGATTAAGCGTCTGTCATTCACAGTTCAATAAATTAAGTAGTACAAGTAAACAAGTATAGATTGCAAAATTTGAATGGTGTACCTTTTTCATTTCAAAACATATTTTACAAGATATTTGAGATGTTTTGAATTTCTAAAGGTTATAGTTCTTGTGTATAAAGTCATGTTATCCAAAGAGGAAAATCCTTAACACATTTTTCATTTATGATTTTTGAATATAAAAACTGCACAAATCAAACCTGTCAAAAGAGTATGTATAATTAATGTAAATGTAGTTCTTTGTATATATATATAAACCACCCAATCTTCAATCATATGAAATCTTGATATGTGGGTTAATAGAGTTTACAAGGTTAAAAGGAAACTGTAGAGGCTATTTTATTCAGATAGCTTTTTTATTGAGACTGGCATAAGAGAATGAATTGAGACCAACCTTTTCGATATAATACCACATGGGGGCTTTGCCATGGTAGACTGGGGCGCTCCAACTGAGCACAACATATGTCCGGTCGATCTCTGAGGCGTAGACTTTGGAGGGAACTCCTGGAGCTTTTCCCTCAGCTGCAGCCAGAGCACATCAAACAGAATTACTGTCCTTGCCAAACAGCATGTTTACATTCATTGTCTCACTCACACAAAAGCACGTACTCAAACACCTCTAGGGAATGTCCTCCCAATGTCATCAGTCCTGCTTTCAAAGATACTAAAACAGCATAAGATTGAGTGCATCATCTGTACTATTGCTGCACACGCCTACATACCCTCACAGATGCATACAGACACACACACACACACACACACACAAAAGCACTCCTGACAATGGTTGATGTGTTCATTTCAATCTGAAAAGGCGCCACAGATGGTTGGACATTCCTTTCCTGATGGAATTCTCATCAAAAACTAATCAGCATCTCACAGATGAGAGCCAATTACAGCCCGTATAATTATTGTTATTTTCAAAAGAAAAAAATTTGGAAAAGAACTGTGGAAGTCTAAAGTGACAATCACTGATGTTTAATTGGATATACAAGAAATAAAAAGACATATAGAGCTGGTCAGAAGGATCCAACACTTTCTCAATGTCTAGTATGTACCTGTTATATTTATAGAAATACAAAACTAAGAATAGAGATGTAGACTGTAGAAAGTTTACACTACCTTCAAGATCATCATAATAGGTGACAACATCAAGCTTTCCACCAAGCTTCATGGCTGTTTAAAAGACAAGAGCGTTAATCCAATGTCTCACAGTGATTGGTGAATTTTACTCCATAGGTATTCGGCTGATTTTTACCATGAAGTCTCTCAAACTCAGTCGGGTCCAGGGCAGCAATGGGCTCAGACATCCTGGAGGGCCTGCTGGTGCCATGTGAGTTGACAGCACGCACACGGAAGTAATATGAGTGGCCCTCAAACAGTCCAGACACGGGATACTTACAGATTTTTATTGGTGAATCATTACACTGCATCCAGTTCTCTGTTCCAACCTCACATCTGAGTTTAGACAAGCAACAAAAGGTTATTCTTACAAAAAGCATGCAGATATTATTATTAAAACCAGCCTGCATATATTATTCTTGTCTCTACATATGCTCAGGAAGATTATGAAGATTACAGTCTACTAAAAAGAGCTAAAGAAGATTTACTCATAACTGCGAATCTAAGCTTATCTTCACAGGGAACATATTAATCAGTGCTTGTATTAATATGTGTGTACATGAGTCAAAGAAAAAGGAAACAAGAAGGAGTACACAAAACACGTGTGTCTATCGTGGTGTGTCCAAAAGGATGTTCTCTCAAAATGTAATTGTTATGTTGGTAAATTGTAGAAAATTAACCGTTCAAATAGTTGGAAAGTAAAAATCCATTGAACCAAATGTATATGACATACCTAATTAGGTCCCTCCAACACATGTGCACACATGTACACACATACTAGTTGTGAGACACAGATAAAGCCAGCAGGAATTAGTCATAATTCACACTGTGATAATCAGATTTCTTAGCAAGATCAATCACCGATCAACAAAGTATCCAATGATGGGACCCTCAGTGGTGGTGTTGGGGGGCTTCCAGGAAACAATAACATAATCTCTATTAGCATCATGGATCTTAATGTCCATGGGGGCTCCAGGGGCCAAAGGAACTGGTGGGGGACCATCTGTAAAAGAAGTTCAGGTTCTCAAATTCTCTGGATTAGTACATTGAACTTAATTTAATCAGTTAATGTGAATGAAATTTAACAATTTTCCCTTGCCCCAAATGTAGCTGATCAGCTAAGATAGTTATTTATAATGGACCAATGCACATAATGGCAAATCAAATACAAGTTTTGGAAGGTATTATATTTTTATTTCCTTTTATTATTAAAAGCTAAAGAGAGTAAAAAATCCCATTTATCCAAAAAGTACTATATGCTGCTTGATGGTGTATGTCAGAGTGAAAACCAAGCTATGAGCAAACTGTTTGCAGACATGTGAAAGAGGTTTGTGTCAAGAAATAGGTCTGAGGAAGAACAGCAAACATTAATGCAGCACAGAAAAGGCTCAATAGCCTGGCAGCATCCATTACTCTCAAACTGAAGAGATATGGAACCACTAACGGTCCTCATAGGTCTGACCACCCTTCCAAACTGAGTAGTGTGGGACAAAGGGGCCTTGATCAGACAGATAACCAATTCCCACTGGTTACCTTGAATTAAATCAGCAGTTGCTGTGTGGAGATGGGAGAGCCTACAAATGCATAGGCATCAATCCAGCAATATACTAGTTAGGTCTTTACAATAGAGTGGCCAGAAGTAAGATATTCCTCGCTAAAATGCCATAAAACAGTCCAGTTTGCCAGAGTTTGCCAAAATTCTAGCATTCTAACAGCTCAGACTATGAGAAGCAAGATCCTCTGGTCTGAGGAAACTATTTGTCCCCGGTTGCCAACAGGTGGTGGCAGCATTATGACATGGAAATTTTATCTTTATCTTTGAGACTTGTCAGAACAGAGGGAAATATGAACACAGAAAAATATTGAGATCCTGAGTGAAACCCTTGCTAAGGATCTCAGTCTGGAGTGAAGGCTTACACTTTAACACTTCACTTGATTCAAAGCACATCAAAAAAACATTGGAGTGGCTTTTGGAAAGCTCTTGAAAAATCCTGTAATGGCCCTGCCAGTGTCCTGAACCCAATAAAGCATCTCTGAAGAGACCTAATGATGGTGCACCGATGCTCCCCATCTAACCTGTGAAGCCTATAGGATTCTGCCGAGAGGAATGGAAGAAGCTGCTAAAATGCTGAAGCGGTGTGCAAAGCTTGTGAGATTTGAAGCTGTCTTACCTACCAAAGATTTCTTTAACCAAGTACTGAGTAAATGGTCTAAATTCTTACATAAATGGGATATTATAGTATTTTTATTTTAAAGAAATTCTTTTTAAGACAGGTCTGACACATGCAAAACCTGAAGCAGTATGAAAACTTTTCTTTTACACTTCCTCTCCAAACACTGGAAAGGGAAAGAGGTCTGCTTAGAGCAACTTTTGGGGGCAAGCCCATAGTTTTGCCTTTTTTTGTAGACATCAGTATGATACACTGTCAAAAATCATGAAGTAAAAAAAAAAAAAATGTGGCCTGTGGCAACTCTGTGATAAGCTTGCAGTTTACAGCAGGCTAATTAATAAGGTATAAGCCATACTTACATTTCTTGCCAGTTAAATTGGTCATGAAAGCCTCCTATGCAAATCTAAAAAGGAAACTTTGTACATCTAAAGCCTTCACAGCTGTCAAGTCTAGAGCTTAGCCATGCAGGGTAATCATACTCTCAAAAAAATAAAATGCTACTGATCTGATATAAAAAAAAGGCAAACACTGCATTCTACTGCAAACTTAGATTGCACCTCTAGTTTTGTTGACCAATATGGCACTCTCAAAACATTAGCCTTGTATGCTGAAATTTGCATGCTTAAACAGACTACAAAAGTGGATGTTAAGCAAAATAAAATGAATTGCTGTTAAATACTTCTTGGATGGGGCAGGAAAAACTCTTAAATGAAGTATTTTACTTAACTGTGCTGGGAATTACAAAAAAGCTCCAAGTTTACTCTTAACATCAATTCAATTTGTGTTGTATGTAACTTGGCTGATCGGCTACATTTGTAAATTAGACTTTAAAATTAATATAATAAAATGGGGAAAAGCTGGGCAAAGCTAATGATAAATCATTGTATGCATTTTTCAGTTCAGTGATTCTTACCTTCCACATAAACGTAAGCCCGGTGAACTGCGTCCCCTCCCTTGGTCACCATGCGGAGGGTATAAAGACCCTCATCATCCTTGGCGAGATGAGTCAGTGTGAGCTTAGCAACACCTCTGCCAGACTCCATTTTCACCCATTTCGATTCTTTCAAAAGGTGCTCTGGAAATTGGAAAAAAAACAGCACACACACACACACACACACAAAGCACAAGAACCCCATGTCATTTGTGAGTGTATATGAAAAAAAAGCTTTTCTTTCAGAATATGACAGTGATCTGGACAGTGTAATTTGATCATATTTTTGAAAATGATGGGCTAGATGCAATGCTGTGTTGCAAAACGAAGAAAAAGCAAAGTTTAATGCACCTGAACATCTGGATCTGGCTTTTACCTTATGAAGCAAAATGTGCAAAACAGTTTATAAAGGTGATGTTGATCTAAGCTAATTGCAAATACATTTCTTAAATGTGTTTAAATGTAGTCTGTGACATAACAAACAAACACACATGCAGTCTGGTCTCTTACCATCTCTGTACCACAGGGCTTCAGGCTGCAGATTGGCCAGATCAGGGCTGACAGTCATCTTACAGGCCAGAGTGACACAATCTTCCTCTTTGCCAAACGTCACATCAAATGTCTCCAGAAAGCTGATATTGATCTTTGTGTATTTGATCTCAGGTAAAATCGCATCTGAGAAATAGAGTAAAAAAAAAAATATATATATATATATATATATAAACCATGCAATGTAAAAATATAAATAAAAGAATATAAAATATTCTTTTACTTTAGTGTCCATATTTAAGGGCTAGCATACCAATGCTTTTCCCTTCCCTTTCCCCAAACATCAACATACATCAACTTACATTGATAAGACATCCAAGAATAAAGAATGGGTTTCTCCTCTTCTTTGGGCCCTATAAAAGAACACAACACATGACACAACCACATATGTCCTCATTAAGAGAAATTCATATTAAACAACATGTGAGGCTTTGAAAAGTTTCCTTTATTTTAATATGTGTCACTTTAAATGGACTCACGCTTGACAATTACAGAAGCCTGAGAGGAGGCCTGGCCATGAGAGTTGCTGGCCACGGCTGTGTACACAGCAGTGTCATCAATCGCACACCTGCATAAGGGACACACACAGACACAAAGTTGGATACTGTAACTCCATTCCCAGACACCACCCCAGGCTAGGATCGATATACAGCCAAATCGAAAATAATTTCACTCTCATTCAACTCATTAATCAATTGATAAATCTGCTAGCGACGCTCTGTGTCTGCTTTGATTAGATATATAGCATGGTAATTTCCTAATTGACATTTGGACAGTGCATGTAATCCTCCCTTACAGTCTGTAATGGATAAGCTGTCTATGATCTAGTACAGGGAGGTAAGGAGGACATTGGCTGTGCACAGCATCAGAACGGACAGGACATGGGCAGCAGTGAGGCATGAAAGGCAAACATGCAAGGCTGCCAGGAAAGAGAGGAGAGCGACAGTAATGTGACCTTCACCCTGATGCAACTATTTTAAAGTGGACCCGCTTGCAGTTGCACCTGGACTGCAAGAATAACATGTTCACTTTTTTGAAGGAAATGTGAAAAGGTTTCTTAATTCATTGGTGGAAGAATGCCAAATGCCAACACGGTCGTTAAGAAGTGTCGGTCTGCTGTGGCAGAGGCAGACAGGGGTCGGGGTCCGATGCTGAATGTCTGCAAGATTGACGCGGGAAGGGAGAAAAGTGATCCGCCGCTCTTTAAGGATCTGTCAGGCTCGGGTGACACTGAGCTCAGCACTTAGGCATGAACAGCTGACAGAAGCCCAAGACGTGGGCAGAGTCCCAGGCCAGGGCTTGGACTAAAATGGAAAAATTGTCACATGCACTCCCATTCTCATGGCTTCCTTTTGCGGAAAGCAGAGTGAAAGTGAAAGTGACTATTCTTGTCATTGTGAGAACACACAGCACAGCACACAGTGAACCACAACAAAATTGGTCTTCTGCATTTAACCCATGCACACAAGCACACACTGCAGGGGCCAGCTCTGAAAGGGGAGCAGTGACAGAGACGGTACCTTGCTCAAGGGTACCTCAGGGCAACCTACTGGTAAGGGGTTTGAACCCCTAAGGGGTTTCCGATCCTGTGGTCAACTCCCTAAACAGTAGGCCAACACTGCCCCACTGTACAGAGCTGTACAGCGTTAAGATCAGTGTTTTGGTGTTTACATGTTGGCGATTAAAACCAACATTTAGTTTAAGTTAAGCTAAATGCATTTTGTTTTATTCTTACCACATATTTTACATGATAATAATATATTCATAATATAATAATAATATTTATAAATAAATAATAATAGAAATAACAGTTTGAATCACATTCTAAGGAACTAAATTAACATATTACATTTCATAATGCAGCCATATGCAGAGACTGCTAGATACATATGGCGCCACACGTTTTTAAATATGTGAAGGACAGTCAAAAAAAAAAAAAAGGGAAGGAAGTTAAGCACAAACAGCTCCTCATTATTAGTCTTCATTTAAGACTTAAAAAAAAAAATATGTGTCAGGGTTTTGACACAAGCATTAGAAAACTGAAAATATAGGAATACATGCAACGTAGTATGTTGTATGTTATTCAGAAATGACTACAATCTACACAAAAGCATGAAAGATGAAACACTAATTCTTGCTATTTTTTTCAAAAAATGCAGCACCTAGCTGTGGGTCAGTTTCTGACTGTGCTCTCCACATAGATGCGAGCATAGAGTGAATTATAGCATTCTGTTCAATAGCAATAGACCTTGAATTACAGACCTTTGGCCATGACATACGTATCAGTTAAAAAAAAATCCAGACTAAAGGCTTAATTACCTCATGATGGTCAGGCTGTGAATTCCACCGCTGCCTTCTGCATAGTACCTTCCAGAAGAAATGTCCAAAAGGACATCATCCTTGAACCTGTCAGATATCAGAAAAGAGAAAATTATTGCAACAGCATGCAATATCTTTTGGTGGGTTCTTCCATTTCCCTTCATCTAATTCCAAATTACTGTACAGATTTCTTACTGAAAAAAGTGAAAGTGACTTTTCTTGTTATCGCGAGGTCACAGCACAGCACACAGTAAACCACAACGAAACTGGACCTCTGCATTTAACCCATGCAAACACCATGCAGCATGGGGCAGCTATGAAAGCACCCGGGGAGCAGTGACGGGGACAGCACCTTGCTCAAGGATACCTCAGGGCAACCTACTGGTAAAGGGTTTGAACCCACAATCTTCCAATCCTGTGGAAAACTCCCTAAACACTAGGCCACCACTGCCCCTACTGCTACTGTAGACCTGATGTAGGTTAACAGTACGTTAAATATATTGCTTTGACAGACTCTAACCATGTAGCTTCTGGGCCTTTCAGTTTGCTAAGAGGTTATTTCTCTGTGTGCAGCGGCAGTTTGATTCACCATCATCAAGCCCCCTGTGTTTCATCTGTTTGGGTACTGATAATGCAATACTGACAGGGCCTAGTCAAAAACACACAATGCCCAGGACTTCTGTCAATCACCAAAGCCCTCGGATGATGGACAGCTTAGCAGCTTAGCTTAAGTCCACCTGACAGCACACTGGAGAAGAGAATTCACAGAGCTTCCTTTGCATTTCAGCTTTGTGAGTCATGTAGGAAGCATCAGTCCACATTAGCTTCAGCAAGAACACAAACACTCATGCACTACTGCTCTAAAGTTTGGAAACGCATGTCATAATAGCTCATTTAAGAGTAACATGCTATATTTATCCGTGTACAATAATGAGAATTTAATGTTTTACTTTCCATTACAACATAAGTAGCCCTTGCTTGCTTTTTTAAGTAAATGTGTAATTCCAACGAAGGTTTGAAAAGTTTTTACCACTTTTAAAATTGTGGTCATGAATATTATTGTAACATAACTACATATGTATAAAACATTCTCTTTACAAATCATTTTCAGCTCTGTCCATCATTTTGGATGGATCCAAAAATCCTTTTTAGTAATTTAACTGAATGAAACCTCTGCGGTTACTTAATAAAGAACAATTTATACATTTATCTGCATCCAAATCTACATGATACTGTTAAAAACATTTACTGAGTGTCGCAGACTCACCATTTTACCTGTGGCATGGGATAACCCTCCACAGTGCAGTACAGCTTCACAAGACTGTTCTCAAACACGGTGTGGGACCTCAGCCTAACCAAGAACTTGGGGCCTCTGATCATGGAAGACTCGCGGATGTACTTTTCTGGAATCTTCTTCTCCACCTGTTGGATGAAGAAAGGACACAATGTTTCATCCCCGTGTGAAAATGGTCACTACGGTCACTATGTACCAAACTGAATGTTCAGAGAACTCAACGAGCTTAATGGGAAAATAAGAAACATATGAGAGATTAGTTTGCCCTTTATCTATATAGAGCTGTTGGCAGGTTCAGTGGTTCCTCACTTTTACAATTCAAAAATAAATCATTTTGCGCACTTTTTCATTTACTTATTAGACAATAAGATATAAGATACAGATAAAGAAACTTGAACAGAGACAGGCGGATGTACAGGACATACTGCAGAAACCATTTTCTAAACCCAAACAATACCTGCATTGATGTGATGCTCTAGGGCAAAATGTAGTGTGGATGTAAAAGCTTTTATATTGGCAAGATCACTGTAATTAGAAGTGGGAGCCTAGCAGCAGCTCAGTGTTCAAATACATTTCCAAACCATTGCTTGGAGTAATATGTAGGTGCACATCTTTACAAAAGCTCTTACCACTTTCTGGATATTTTTCTCCGTTTTGTATTCATATCTCACATCTTCAACTTTGGAGCTAAAAGCAAAGAGAGTCGCATTCATCACAACTGCAGCAGCGTAACATATTTACATTCACACAAAAAGCAGCACACATACATTTAATCCTAAAGATAATTATCTAATAATTACCTATGGTGTTTGGGTTGTGAGATCAAATTAAATTCAATGGGTAATTCAAACAAGAAATCATAAACAAATTGTGCAGGATGATTATACATGTAATATTCATTAAGGTGCCTCCTGGCATCTATGAATTCAAAACAGGTCAAACTAACATCTCAGTAAAAATGTTCTGGAAATGACTGAATGTCTGAAAATGGATCAAAGTTTTCAGAAAAATACATTTTCTGTGGATAATTCCACTTTTAGATGTACATTTTCTCACTATATCTAAACAAGACAAGGAAGCAAAATATGTGATCGGTCTGAATATTGTCAGTGAGCATGCAATACTGGAAATTGTGGTGCAATAGTCAATGACTTGACTTGACTTGATTTACTCCACTATGAACATTTCATCTATTATGCACAGCACACAGCACTCCTACCTGGAGTATTCCTGAACAACATATTTTGACTGCTTGCTATGGTAGTCTTCCGTAAAATGCTTGTGTCTGGCGACAACTGCAGCCATGTTTGATGACCCAAAAGGACCTATGAATCAAAAAAGTCATAAACACACACCTTCCCCCAGAATGATGGATTCAGTCACTTATAAATAGGGGTTGCACGAACCGAACTGGCCAAGAAATTGGACTATTTATAACATCCAAATACACAAGGGTATAAATAATGTGAGCCAGATTCACTTGCACTGTATGCGAATTCTGCTGCTTCACCTATATGAAAATGTGCCTTATAATTAGGCAGGATTCATAAAGATCAATAGCTTGTTGCCTCTTCCTTCAGTTTAGCAGCTTGTTTGATTTCGTTAAATCAAAAAGCACACAAATAGGCAACTCAATTTTCATTTGCAAATTATAAAAGCCCACTAAAAAGATCATTTTCTATGAAAAAAAAGATTTTTCATCTTTGGCTAATGCAGGAGAAGAGCAGTGTTAGGTGTTAACTTATTCCACATTTCTGAGCATAAAAACACATAAAATGTAAATAATAATTATTATTATCAAATTCATCCCGAATCGGCTGCAACCGCAACTGTTCAGAAGCACGGTTTTGGTGCAACATCAGCATATTGCTAAGACTGAGAAAATACAGTGCAGAGCAGGAAACCAAAGAGAAGTCCCAGTTGTGGTGGGGTTCGAAATGAGACACACTTGTATCATCTACGTTATTATGTAATACAGATCAAACCATCAGCATTGAGGAGACTATTACCAACACTGCCACTGAATAGAGCAATAAACGCCTTCTATTGAAGAAACACAGATAAGCACTCATGCCAATATGATCCTCAGTTATTCCCATGCTCAAAAGTCGCTCTGAGGGTGAGGGTGTACATATCTTTGCACCAAAACCTGAAAAGCAAGACTTTATTTTGAATCAAAGGTGGCTAAACTCACAAATTAAGGTGATACATACTCACTTTCCTGAATCTAATTTAGCGGTCTCTTCAACAAGCTTTACTCTATACAGTCTTGTATAAGATACTCTAATTGCAGACTACACCCCAAATCCCAAAACAGAGCTTTGACTCTTCATAATTTAACAGAAATACAAATACATAATTCTTAAATCAGAAATCTTTAAAGAGCCCCTAAATTGTTCAGACTGTTACATACTAGCATTAGAGCTACAAATTTACAAATTTGTTAAAGTTAAAAACATGATTACATAAAGTATTTAAACAAAGTTTAGTTTGGGAAGTTCAACTGTTTATGAGTTATTACTGTTTTCTGGTGTTTGACGCTGCATTTTGTATGCTTTCCTAAACTGTGTAGCTGCAGAAGGCAACGACTATGTCACAAAAATATATATCAATATATCTCAATACTTCAGGAACTTCCATTAGACACAATATGCCACACTGTTTGTTTTGTTTGTTTATTTATTGGAAATTCTGAGAACAAAGCAGCTGAGCCACAAAAATATAAACACAAGCTTAAGCATATATTGTTTTATAAGTAAAATTTCAATTTCTTTAATTACTGAAGATATCACGATACACTCATAAAAATATATCTTCAAGTAATTTTTCACAATGATAAAAAAAAGATTGTTATATTGCCCAGCCCTAGCTGTTGGCCAGCTTAATATAACATTTGGACACATTTGGAAAATAATACACTTTTCTTTAAACAAAATGAATGAATTCCTTGATTATAATGAGTCTATTGAGCAGGTCCTGTTTGAACTGGAGTCATTAATTCTCCCTGATCAGTCAGAAGCAGAGCTAAAAATATTGACTAGCAGGTCTAATTAGGCGCTGATATTATTCTCGTCATCATCATCATCATCATCATCATCACCACCATCATCCCAGTAATCACCACATCATTAGCATCAGGCAAGCAAGGACAAAGCAGGGAGCTGAGAAACAGCCATCATGCCTTCCATACGCAGCTCTGGCTCACGGCTGTTAAAGGGCTGTTTTGAAAGAGTGTGAAGGGAAAGCATAGCAGCACACTTACCCCTTCAGGAGCGGCGAACACACACAGCCAGCAGCTCAGCCTCGCCCTGCTCTGCCCAGCGGAACAAAACCCAAATATTCCCCCCGTGGAATGCATCCCCATGTATGGACACCCACACAACTATATATAGCCTTCAGCCCAACTTCCCACATTATTCCTCACTGGCAGAGGACTCTATTTTATAGACATTTCACCAAAACCAAGACTTTTCCATTCAAACACACTGGTTTTACCATTAAAACATGAATATATGCTTTATATAAAACGTATGCAATGTAAAAATACAGTAAAATGTAGTTTCCCATTTAAATAATGTGCTATTGCAGTTCTACACTTAGTTTCAGTTGACGTGAAACTAACTGAATGAAAATGCAGTTTTTTTCCCATAAAAAGTTGATATAAAATAAAGTATACAAAAATAGGTTGAAAAGTTGTGTTTCTAATGTTTGCAACAGAATTAGTTTTGCACTGAAAAAAAAAAGATATTTCCACTTTAAAAAGCTTTTTTTTTGCTTCTTTTATTATTTATAGATATTATTTATTATTAGAAAATGTATATTACACTAAATACAGCAGCACAAGACAAAAATCAATGCTGTTTTTCAACTAAATGTTCTTATAAAGCCTGCAGTACACTGAGTGTTAGAATTCTGCATTGATTTTAAGGCAGCAGACATTAATTTCTGTTGGAAAAGAAATCGAGACGTATCCATTAAAATGCTGTTTTTTCAATATCATATTTTGACATATAAAGTACAATAAAATACAGTAAAGTGTTGTTTCTGATTTGGGTGGTCTGGTATTACAATTTTGCACTGATTTTGAGTCACAGGGCAAGGAACCTTTAAAAAGGCCATGGCTGCAGGAAGCAATAGTATTCACTATACAGTGCTTCTCATGTCCCTGTTCTGTGCTTTAACAACTCACACCAAGCTAGAAGTAATACTCCTCCTGTTGGTGAAGAGAAGAGTCTAGGACCCCCTGCGATGAAAATTATTTCATTATTATTTGAAATTGTATTTCAAATAGACAAAACTTTCATTATAATCATTCAAAGTAACATAGGCACAATCAACTGACAACAAAAAAAAAACTAACATTAAAAATGTATTGATGTATCAGCGACTTTTTAAGCCCTTTTTGTTAAAAGCATATTCAGATCTTCCTCTTGCTTTCTTAAGAAGACCAGTCCAGCCTATTTTTAACAGCAGATTAAGTTTACAGGGACAGTAAGGGCGACACAGGGGCCAGTGCTCTGTATGCTATGAGCTGTATGCCTGCTGTAGTGTAATTCCAGCACTGGATCACCCGGCTGCTCCAGTTGTCGGACATGCAAACCTTACATTAGTGAACTGCAGAGGCCTGCAGAAGCTTAACACAAAGCAAGGCTTGTCTCTTCCGCATGCATAAATGCTTTTAAACCCATGTCACAGTTAACCACATGTAATCAGTGAGTAAATATCCAAATCTGACTGGGTAATGGTGAATTTTAGCGCTTCATGGCACTCTTAAAGCATTGAAGCCTACATGTGGAAATGATGTGTGTGTGTGTTGTGGTTTTTTAACTTTTTTTAAACTAAATTCTTGCTCAATTTTCCACATAAGTAATAGCAAATGTGCACAGTCTATCATTTTTCTGTATTTTTCTTATTCCAATTGATGATCCGCTACCAGTCATGTCCAATCTTCATTTTTCTTATGAAACTAAACAGGCCAGAAGTGTAAACACATGCCAGTTAACTGTGCTGAGACTGGCTGTGCTGTAATGTGCCTGAGTCCTGACTATTTATAACTTCACTTGGGTGGAGTTAAACTATTGCGGGCTGTGTAGACAGGCTCACAGAAATACTTTAGTTTCGATGATCATGAACTGAAAAACCCCCCATTGCAATGTCTTTCATTTTAAAGCCGTTTTGTTTTTCAGCTTAGTGTCCTTACGTGGACTGTACGGTCTGAGGCGTGAATTTTGCCTTTTGAAATGTACTAATACTAACATTTCTTTAAAAAAACTGGTCAAGTTAACACCGTCCCATTGGCCAACATTACTGGTAAAATGATATATTATAATTTTACCAGTAATTTTGGCCAATGGGACGGTATTAACTTCACCTTCTGTTATAAATATGTGAGTTTATCCTAACTCAACGTCGTTGCTCTGTCACGTGACGCCGAAGCAGGTTCCTTCTGCGGTCACATGACCCACCAAGCCGCGCAGACTCAGTGAGGAGCTGTATGTAAACATAGTCACCTTAAAGTTTACTCCCGGGTACGCAGAGCGCCGAGCGGAGCTTTGACTGTAACCTGGCCTCTTGTAGGTGTTTTTTCTTGTTTTTAAAGCTTTCTTTCTTCCATAAGAAACAGATAGGGCACTGGGTCAGTGTGTCGTGAGGAGGCTGGACTGATAAACTTTGTTCGATAGTCCGGAGAGACTCGGTAAGACTCGGCTCTGCTCTGCCAGGAGTTCAGAGCTTCTGTAGAGGGATTTCATTTCAGCTTTCTGTTCTGTTTCTCTTTTACTAACATAATCACAATTATCTCGTGACGCGTATACTAACTGAATCAGTTGAGGAAGCTAACTTTGCCTTTAAAAAGGGTTTTAATATTTGTGCCGATGTGCTGTTTAGTTATAACGCGTACCGTAAACAGAATGACCGGGCAGTCAGTCAGAGCACTTCGCCTCACTTCAGCACATTTGTGTGTGTTTATGTTTCATTCACATGCCTGTTCAGTTTCTTAAGGAGTGCTTTTGAATTTACTTCCATTAAAAGCTCAATATTTCTGTCTTCTGGTTTACACTGACGTTGTAAACAAACGAGACTAATGCGCATGCTCGGATCATTTGCATGTGTTGATATTTTTCATTTGCAGGCCTGTTTAATTTCATTCCAGATAAAGGGAGTTTGGAAAATGGTCATGCAGAACTATGAGTGTTAGAACTCCACACAAATATCATAGTTAGGCCTCAGAAGAAATGACAGAAAAGGGAAGGATGTAGGCTCTGTGGGAAGTGGAGGTCTCTCAGTAAAACTAAGTGCTTTTCCTTGTCAGCTTCAAAGCTGTGATAAAACCCGGGTTTTACAGTTGATCTCTGAAGAGAATTGCAGGTAAAGGAGTTTAAGATTTCATTTTAACCAGTATTTAAAGGTTTTTAGGAAAATAAGTGTATTGTGTATTGGGGATGTATGATGGTTTGGGAATCAAACCGGTTTTGGAAGATGTTTGCTTAAAAACTAGTGCTGGACTTGAACTGATGTTTAGATCGGACCCATATTTCAACCAGTGCATTCTGGCAATCTGGAAGAGTGGAAAGTTTAGGAGTAACTTACTTAAATGCTTACCTTTTTGTACCTAATTTTATAACAATAAATCTAACCCATATCCAAAGTTTCTTTCCCTAATCCGGGTAGATATTGACTGTTCCCTTTTGAATCGCTGCGGACAGTTACGTATGAGAAATGTATAGGATTTTGGCAACAGCCTAATCCACATTGGTGCATCACTGCAACTTATATTCTAAGTAAAATAAAAACTATATTCTGTTTCCTTATTCTTGTTTAATGTATGCTTTATACGATTTTATATTTGTAGTTGCAAAGAAACCCATTTATATGTTTGAAAAAAATGACTTCAGCCTCTTACTTCAAAACTAGTAGTAACATTGGCCTTCGCCCTAGATAACTTGTCGGAGAAAGATGAAGTCGCTTGCGATCCTGGGACTTGCGTTTGTCCTTGTGGTGTCGGATATACAATCTCGGTAAGGTGAATTTTGTTATTTGAAATGGACATTTGAAAATAAAACTACAGTATGACCCTGGATCTGTTTATGGTCTGTACTTTTTTTAGGCATAACTGGACCAAGCTCATCTTGACTCACCACTGGCCAAAGACATTTTGCAGTGTAGGACTGGTTTTACCAATAGAATTTTCTAAACTAGTTCAGCCTGCTTGGATGATGTTCCCCACATCAAACTGAAATCTGTGAGATTTAACGCACACACGTTTGCCTTTTTTTAGATGGAGCACTGCAATGCTAACTTTAGTTATTGGACCCTGCATGGATTTTGGTAAGTTTAAACCACTACATTTTGTACTTTACTTGTTCTACACATTCAAAGGTTCACTGTTTTCATTCCAAACTGTTAATTAACAAAAAAATATGTCTTTATGATACAGGCCCAATGTGGGGAATGAATGCAACTCATCTTGGCACTTTAATGCCAGTTTGATAGAGGTATGTAAGCAGTGTGTTGGGGTCTTTGGAGAGAAGGTGTAGAGATGTGTAAGGTTAGCTGTTTGTGTCCGACCACACAGGCCTGCTTAATAGAAACTGTCCATCAAAATAAAGAACTACAGCAACTACTTAAGTACAGTTAAACCAAGGGGCTTTGGGTGGATGTCTACTTTCACTCTTTCAATGGTTTTTTTTTTTTTTTTTTTTTTAAAGTACAGGATATATGTATAAGTTATTCTACATCATAAATATTGTCTTCAGTTTAGATTTTCATATTTTCATTTGTTTATTGTATTAGGACCTACTTCCAGAAATGAAGAATTTCTGGCCAGATCTTCTTAATCCGGCATCCTCAGCATTTTGGTATGACAAGTTTCACTTCTAATTTTGTGTAATATTTGTCACTTGCAGTTATCACATTTACCACAACTTTACTACTCAGCATTAATGGCCAATTAATTATTTGTTATAGGAAGCACGAATGGCAGAAGCACGGAACGTGTGCCGCCAAAGACGAAGATTTAAACAGTCAACACAAGTACTTTAGCAAAGCTCTCGAGCTGTATCACAAGCTGGACCTTAATGGGTGGGTGAACATTTGTAGTGCTAAAAGATATGAACTACACTGTGTACGCAATTATTAGGCAAGTAAGTATTTTGAAGATTCATTTTAATCTAGAAGAAGTCCAGTGTTATCAGTAAATCCAAAATGTTAATCTTGAAACTTGAAAGATTTACAAGGGAATTACGAGTGTGAAAATTCTCAGGGGATACATATGTGTGTGCACAATTATTACACAACTAAATGAAAATTTTCCTATCGCACTTGTTTATTTTCACTTTTAAACAAGCAGCTCAAAATTAACAAAGGAATATTTCTGAAATTAAAAAAAAAAAAAAAAAAAATCCATGGCCAATATAGCCAGCCTTGTTTTCAATAACAGTCATAATCCTTTCATTCATGGATTCGGTCAGTTTCACACAAATACACATCACCTGATCTGCTTAAATCCAATTAGAATTCAAGTTTATAAAGCTTGGAGTTGAAATATGTGCTTAAAAATGATGATATGCTCAAAATACTCACTTGCCTAATAATTGTGCACATAGCGTAGAGCGCCCTTCAGTTCATTTCTGAATCCGTATATCCTGTATCTAATTCTCAAACGAGCTGGAGGAATTCTGAAGCTTTTAGTGTGCATTGCTTAATGTCGCTCCCCACACTTTTATTGCATATTCTCAACTTTAACTGCGGTAGAAGGTACTTTATACATATGAAAACATAGTGAATATTTATAAGCAATGCTCAGCACTTGTGCCACAAAGGTCAGAAACTAATAGTGTGAGAATTTTGTAATGCTTGTTGCAGTACCGCATGGTTTGAATGAAGTCGTTTCACAAGCATTGTTAACAGAAACCAGGTCAGTCATTATTATGCTGTGTTCGCAAGCTTTCTCAAATCATCAAAACATTTTTTTTCTAACTTTAGAGTTCTGAAGAAAAACCAAATCGTACCCTCTGAGAAGCACTACGAGGTGAGTTAAAGAGGCTCCTGATGGGTATAATTATAATGTGGGTGAGACTGTTTCCTCTGGCAGAAAAATACAAAGTAGAACTTATTAATGATTTAGTGTGAACTTTGACCAGAAATGCAGTGTGGTCTGTTCACAATTGATATTCATATTTTAAATCATTTATAAGATAGGAACCAATGCCCTTCGTAGCACAATGGTTCGCCCACATGAGCCGAATTACATACATTTTAAGTAAGCAACAGTGGCCCAATGTCCTTAAAGCTTATTTATAATTAAGAGCATCTTTGTCCTAGGATTCAGAGTTTAAAAATAATTCAGTACTTTTAATTGGAAGTTGGTGTTTTAGTGCTTTTGAAGAAACACTTAAACGGGAACTGTTCTGCCACTAAGACTGTGCATCCGCTAGAATGCTGTGTTTTTGTACGATCATCAGTGTGTGGCCTAAGTAACATACTATGCAGAAAAAAAAATGGTCAGCTGAATATGTAATGAAACTGACTCATTGTTCTTGTTAGTCAGGTGACCAAACAGCGGTTGCCTTGTGAAATTTCTGAATTGTGCTTGTGATTAAATGTCATGTGATTTTTGCTTCTCTTTTGCTTAGCTACAAGTTTTGGAAACAAGCATCCAAAATTCTTATGGAGTAACGCCAAAACTCCAGTGTGTTCGACCTGGGAAGGTAGGAATCATCATTGATTCTATTCATAACAATGCACCTACTCTTGGAATACTACTTTAAATCAACGGGAGGTAAAATGTGTTCTCTACTGAAAACTTAGTCATGATATGACATAGTTTGGAAAAACTATACCCAAGGGGGTTGGGTAGCCGGTTGACCTTGGACCCTCAGAGGTTTTTTTTTCTCCACATAGTGGAGTTTTGGTTCCTCTCCTTCGTAGTTGTCCGGCTTTAACATCTATTACTGTAACCTGTTCCACCATCCACCACCATTGTAAAGTGCCTTGGGGCAACTGTGTTGTAAAAGGCGCTATATAAGAATAAATTGAATTGAATTGAATTGATATACACTGGGCGCACTACGATCATGTCCCCATGTTTCCCTTTTTGAAAATGAAGTCTGTAGAAAATATTTTATATATAGTACCTTGTGTTGGAATGCAAAAAGGTATGTATGGTCTTTCTCCACTTTTGAATTTACACATGACCCATTTACACAAAACTTGCTACACAGTTTTATAACCGTCAGTGAAACCGTTTTAACCTAACAAAGCCTAAACCAGGAAAACTCACAGAAGCAGCGTGAAGAATTTCAGTCGGATATTATATTGTGTAATGTTTGTATATGCATCTCTGGTGGCCACACACCTACACACATGTATCTGTATAACCTGTTTGCACTCAGAAAAGTGTGATTTTACATCAAAGGTAAATCATGAATTAAAGGAGCTAAAAGGTTCTTGACACTTTGTTGTAGGCCATGAATCCTGTGGAGAAAGGAGTTTGAACTCTATGGTATACAGTGCAGTTCTGAAGCTTCACTACTGCCCATACATAAAGCCAAGCTGTGTCCAGCTTTAGTGCTTGGGTAGCTGGAGGTGTTTCTACCTATTGTTCAAGTGTAGTTTGCATATTACTTAAAGAATGGTCGGCACGGTTGGTATTGGCAAAGAAAAAAGAGAAAGAGCTTAACAAAGTGTTATAAATGTTACTATATATTAAGAATATCGGTTACGTATTTTCGCCATTATTAATTTAGTGCTGATTTTTTTTATAGTAGTTTGGTGTTGGTGACAAACAATAATCTGAACAAAAACCGAAAGTTTGCATTTGACATCGTTAAAGAATTTAAAGTGCTACTGTACATGACAACACTGAAAGCTATAAGAAAAGGCTTGCTCATTTCAGCTTTTTATTTCCCAATGGAATGCTGCATTAAATTTACAAAGAGGCATTAAAAAGGTCTTAAAAAGCATCAAACTGCCTTTGCCGATTCTGACAGGTAAGTGTTTTATTCAGAGGAGAATCTGGTGAGTGCTGTCTGATTGTCTGCGTTTAAAAGCATTCTCAAGGTACTGCCGATGTGTGTACATGAATGTGCATCCTTTGCCAAAGATAATTTGACTAAAAATACCATTTGGGGGGCTTTGTTTTACATTTCGACCAACCTTTGTCCATTTGGACTTCGTCTTGACATTTATTTGAGTCTGTTTACAAGTTTGTCTGTTAACCACAGCCTTAGCATTCTTTTTAGAATTATATTTTACACCCATGCCAGAAAGACACCCTTTATGTGGAAATGCTGTCACAGATGGGTTTCCTAATCACAAGAATACAAATAAACTACATATCTCAAAATATACAGACAACTTTTCTAATGAATGATTTCTGCTATTTAAATGCATCCATTGCTAACACAGGTGATCAGTTGTACACTCGCTGCTTTTCTAATCTTAGTAGAACAGGGCACTCTGGAGCCACACATGAGCCTAAGGTTAACATACCCAGTGCCAAACATCTGCTAAAGGGGTGTAAACCCTTCTCTGCATTCGGCTGTGAAGCAGTGGAAATGTGTTCTGATCAACCCCCATTCAATATCTTTCAGAGGATTTAGAGAGGAATTTGTGATCTAAAATTAATCTTCAGGCATCAATACTTGACCTCACTAATGCTTTTGTGGCTAAAGGCATCCTCACAACTAAGTCCAGCATTTTGGTATAGAACTTAGAGGCAAATAGGCCTGATCTAAGTAGAAACGGTGGATGAGCAGCTGTCTCCATTAAAAACTCTGGCACATACAGTCTGCATATGCATTCTAATGGCTGCACATTGATGGATACACACACACACATGGACAAACAGACATTTATTAATATAAATTGACTGCCACACTCATTTTTCACTCCATGCTCCCACGCGCTCCTGCAGTGATAGGGGATGTATGGTGATATGTTGCCACTTAGTGGTATTCCATGGCGTAGCTACATCCGGGTTAGAACGATATAGCCAAAGACAGTTTTCTGATGTTTTTAAAAAAAATGATCACGTATATGCTCTCTGTTAACTTGAGGAGGGTAGAAATATAATGCATTGAGCACCCTCTTCAGATGACAACCATCATAGCAAGACAAAATTGCACTACATATATAGTGGCCCAACTGTTACTTTGCTTCGCAACTGTTACTTTCTTTTTCATTTGCGCCTTACTCTTCAGTCCATATGTTTTTTTTTGTTTGTTTGTTTGCTACTGCTAGTAATGTATGAATTCTTTCAAAATCATGATCTATTTGCAATGAAAATATTATGATATTAAATTTAATCATCACTGTCTAGAACTGCTATCCTGTCACCATACAAAGTTTTAAATGCTACACAGGGTTTGGACCCCTGTGTTGTGGGATCTTGTATTGTTTTTTTCTATCATAGCTATTGCATGTTGTGCAGAAAAAGCATAGAAAACCCTGATTGTTATGAATGTTTCTCCAGTATGTTGTTTTTTCTTTTTTTTCTTTCTTTCAGGGAGCCCAGTTCCAGACCTTAGGCCAGATTGAGATCTGTGTTGATAAACAGTTTCAGCTGACTGACTGTGAGAAGACCAAGTACAAGCTTCAGATCAGTGACAACGAAGTTCTCTCATTTGTCTCCCACAGTCACTCAGGTTTTGTAGTGTGTGATCCCAATTTGACTGTCTACTATCCTCCATTTACTGGAATACAAGAAAGAAAAGATCTCTTTAAAGCTTAGAGGTTTTGGATGGATGTTTGTTGCAAAGGCTGTTGAAATTCTGTGAGCAAATTGATTTCATAGTTTTCCAGGATGTGCTCATTGATGACCACAACCTTGAGCAAACTGGGCTTTCTTTCTCCACTTTCTTTTTTTATTATTATCTTTTTGGCAGGTCAAAATCACTTTAGGTGTATATTTTTAAATGATTTGCATGGTAAATGTTAATTGGGTGCGGGAAGATCAGTCTGTTTACTGCTCTTTATGAGCTTAGCATTAAGAACTGTCAAGTTCAGGAGCTGAAGCTTCATTTTTATGGTTCTTGTACTGCTCATTCCTTCATTCTAGAATGTTTATTTTGACACAATTAAACTCTTTAGTACTGAGCATTAGATAATGTTCTTTTTGGTTTGGTTTGGCAAGTGGGTTTTAGGCTTCTTTTGTTTGATTAACTTTTTTTAAATGATTGCATATGGTTTGATTTTGAAGCACTTTTTCCTCTTTTGTCTTATTAGGTTCTAGTTCCTGTATTTTAAGAAAACTAGGTGTCCCAGGTATATTAAATGTGTGCAAACAAGTTTTTAACACTAGAGGTCAGTGCTTATCTGTTTAGTAACAATGGTTCGTTTAAAAACAGGCTGCAATGGGTGGAGGCATTTTAAGTAACGTGTGCAATGTAAAGGAACTAAAATCTTTTCTTTGAGAGCTTTGGTTAAAAACAAGTATGCCAGTTTTTTGCTTAAAATTCTTGTCTCATTGTCTTTTTTAAAATTAAGTAGATTTAAGTTAGGCACTTACGAAAATCAGCTTGTGAAAGTTCATGATGGTCTTTCTGTGGTTTGTACTGTAGTACTCCAAATGGGAGCCAAAATGGTTTAGGTTCCACTGCCAGTCCAAAGGCAGCTTTGATCTCTACCTCAGAGGAGGCCATTTTTAATCTTGGCCTTGCAGACAACCATTGTCTTCTGAACTGGTCAGAATACTTTTGTTTTAAATCATTGTGCTTTTTGCTGATGATTTTATACTTCTTCATTCAGTTTGTTGGGTTTTTTTTGTGCTTTTACGCTCTCAATTATTTGTAAATGAAAGTGTAAATAATTGTGATGTAGTCTGTTTAAATAAAATTTGAACTCCGGGATGAGTGGATTATTTCATATTTTATTAACAGCATGATAATGATATTGTGATTTGCTATGCATGATTTGGACTGTTATATGAAGTTGTTGTTAATATTTCATAATCACACTAATGGAACAAACCCTTCTTTTTTCTAAATTGTTTACAGAAAGGAAGAAAACTTCCTTAATTTACAATGGAAGTTAATGTAAAATCATTTTATGCCATCAGCTTTTCAGTCGTCATTATTTGTCCATTTTTCAGGAAAGTGTCGAACAATATAAAATGCAAGTGTTCTAGTGACAGGAAAAATGTTGCAGTAGTGGAGACATGAGGTTTTGTTAAAGTACACGTTCTGTTGGAATAATTCAGGAAGTTGTTTTAAATACATAAAATAATAAGTGATTTAAAGTACCTAAATAATATTTATTATTTTTTTCATTAATAAGCGTATGTCACCACTTTGCAAAAGTGTACAAATGAGCCCAGTCATCCTCAAAAAAGGATGATTAAAAAGAACTTAGTTAAAAAAAATATGTTATTATGTGTTTTCATGGCATAATTTTAACTTAAACAATGTCATAATAATTGTTCTTTACAGATCTCTATTCACAAACCGAACTGTGGATCATCATATCAATGAGCTCAGGACTTTATCACTGGAAGCCGTGTGTAATAGCTCCTTTGCTTGGCCTTCACTGCTGGGCTCATTTCCTGTGGTGTCCTTGACCTGGGTCATCAGACAAGTAAGCACTCAAAAAGAAATCGGCCAAGCATTTATAACTTCAGGCGTTAGGCCGTTTATGCTCAACAGAGCGTATAAGAGTGAACACAGTCATTTGCAGTGTATTCATTTTTTATTATAAAATCTTTGATGTCTAAAGTTAACCGGTGTTGTGTTGACATGTTGATCCAGAGACACCGACTAGCACCCACATTCAGGGTAGTCTGCACATCTGAATGACAGCTTGCTGCAGCTGATGTTGCTAAATGATCTTTAAAAAGAGCAATCATTCATTAATGAGCACTTGGATATGGATTAATACATTTGCACATTAAAACTAAATTTACAGTTTAATTCTGTTAAGATTTCAGAGGAATATTGCTTTATTGTGATGGCCAAGCCACAAGCCAAAAAAAAAAGGAAACGTCAACATGCCTGACACATCAACCAGTGATGGAGTACTTAATGCAATAGTTCTTAAACGGGTTCTCAAGGTCTCCCAGACACTCCACATTTTTTCTCCAACCCAATTTGCAAAGCATGGCGATAGACCAATTTTGAGAGCCACTGACTGACAGCTGAATCAAGTGTGCTGGGGCAGGGAACCGTGAAACTACAGGAATAAGAAACAGCTCATTTTCTGACAGCTTGACTGGACATTTTTGTCCTGCTTGACACTTTGAACCTAATAGAGGCTCTAAAACACCAGCAGCATGGCTGCCCCATGAACACTTATACAAGCGAAACACTCACTTCTATGCCATACCATTTCGGTACCCGTACTGTGCTAAGAATGGTCCACTAGCCAAATAATGTTCAGCAGTAGGCCAGTGGTCACAAAATGACCAGTGTTGAAATGATAGACTGAGAAACTATTCTTATGTAATTGTCCTAGCATCCAATGAGTGGAAGTACAACAACTGTGTTTCTAGAAGATTCGCGAGGCATGGTTGTTTCAGAAGCTGAACACTGATTTATAGATACAGTGACTAGTTCACATTGCACTGATTGTGTTTCAAGGTCCTTGTGTACTGTACTCTTTCTTTCCCTTTTTCCCGTAGCACTGCTGTTGGCTTGCAGTCCATAAGACAAAAGGCCTGCCATGTGAACTATAACTAAAGTGGGTCATCACTGGCCTTCTTCTTCTTCCTCCATTCATTCAGAGGGGGTAACTAGATGCAGCCCACTACTTCTTACTCCCCGTGAGCTGACAAGAGCTGGCCAGGGAGATAATGGCCATGGCTGAAAGCCGCCCTGGCTGCTTTTTGAAGCCTTTTCATCTTGCCTCTCGCTCACTGCTAAGTAGAGATTGAAGATATTTCCTAGTGCATGTCTGTATCCGTGGATAGTGGGGTGAAGGAGGGCTACCATGAATCATCTCCATGCCCTGTGTGAAGCCAGGAACAACCATGTGAAATGGGCCAGCAGGAAAATGCTGTGCATTGGCAATGCCTTTGTCACTTTAACTAAAGACAAGGGGACGATTAATGATGTTACCTTGTTTATTTGTGGTCATGTCAAGAATAGATTAAAAAAACGTACCACTATGTATCTTCACTGGGGAACAAATAGCCACTTTTGGCATCGCTGGAGTCAGAGTTAAAGATGATGAGATTTTCGTTGGGTGTAACAAGGATGGACAGGGTTAGAAATGAGTGTATTAGAGGGACAGCTCAGGTTAGATGTTTTGGAGACAAAGTTAGAGAAGCAAGGTTGCGTTGGTTTGGACATGTCCAGAGAAGAGATGAGGAATATATTGGAAGGAGGATGTTGAAGATGGAGATGCCAGGAAAGAGGAAAAGAGGAAGACCAAAGAGGAGGTTTATGGACGGGGTTATAGAGGACATACAGATGGTTGGTTTAAAGGAGGAAGATGCAGAGGACTAGAAGAAATGGAAGCGGATGATCCACTGTAGACCCTAAACGGGAGCAGCCGAAAGAAAAAAAGAAAAAGAATAAGAAGGAGAAGATTTAAAGGTCCATACATAAGCAGGGGAATGAAAGACATCTTCACTTTAGTGTAGCTAGAATTGTTCTATAAGTAATATAATGAGCTGGTCCCTGGTCTGTGTTAGTATGTGCAAATCAGGTTTAGCAGAATAAAAATGTTTTTGTCCAAATCTTGTGTATGTAGAAAGTAAAATGAATCATTTATTACTTATTGTGTAGTTATAGTGTAATTTCCAAGTAATTACAATAACAAAAATACAATAATATTTCCAACTCTTCCAAAAATTCCAATAACTCTTCCAAATGTCCTTATTACGGATTTATCAAGATGTTGATGACCAATGGTGATGACCTGGCTCTGTGGTAAACATCTGTAGCCATGCTCTATTTTTTCCCCAGCGTTTGACCTGACTTTGAAAATCACAGAACGTAGAAAAACTCTAATTCTCCTCACAGAGCTTGAAAATGTAGTTAACCTCAACTAATCCCTTCCCATTAAGCCCAGGACAATGAGATGAAGCTTTTCAGATTTCCCAACAAATCCTTTGATGAACTAGAAAACGTCACAACTGTGCCATGTTGCTATGCGATCCGAATATCCGGCCTGATCTCAGCAACTCATGGTGTCCAGGGGCTCCTGCTTATTTCACTGTTGTGGCAATAAATTGGAGGCTGTTAAATGTGATCCGTCCTCAGCTAAAGTATGGAAGTGCCCTTACGTGCAATTATAATTTGGCAATGGCATGAGACATGTCAGTCATGCTGTTTGTGACTTTGTACGTGAAGGCAGTGAGTTAAGAATAAGTGAGCTGGGAGATGTTTTGGAATGACAATGAGGATGTGAGCTGTCCCTGCTTCTCTGGGTGACGGAGAAAGAGAGAGCGAGGCTCTGCGGCAGACTGACTGAATTAAACAGCAGGGCTCCTGACACCCTCCTGTCTGATGGATTACTCTCAGTATTAATGGAAGCCGGTGCAACTGTCTGACAAGATAACCCTTATGGGCTTGCGACTGACATTGCATGGAGAAAGACAGTGCCCTATCTCATCTGCCAGCTCACCATCACTGTACCTACTGCCACTTATCATGCCACACATCATTTGTATACATAAAAACAACAAAGCAGAATCTGGTCGAGGGAGAATGTCATTCGCCAAAGTCATAGATCTGAATAAAGGCTTCATCCGGCCTGTTGGGGTGGTTGGGCTCACTGATATTAATCAATGTTCTGAAGCTGCCATGCAGACTGTTAAAGAGGATCATGTTTACTCTGTTGTGACACCACTGCTGATTTCTCTTACTGTTATATCTACCAGCTGTAACATACCTTTTCTCAGCTCATGATGTCATGGGAAAAAGCAGTGGAAGCTTGCTTAAAAGAGGTGATTAGTGAGCAGCAGTATGGTTTCATGCTGAGAAAAAGCACAACAGATGCAGTGTTTGCTCTGAGGGTGTTGATGGAGAAGTACAGAGAAGGTTAGGAGCTGCTTTATGCCAAGGACGGACAGAATTAAAAATTTGTATATTAGAGGGCTAGCTCAGGTTAGATGTTTTGGAGACAAAGTTAGAGAAGCAAGGTTGCGTTGGTTTGGCCATGTCCACAGGAGAGACGAGGATTATATTGGGAGAAGGATGTTGAAGATGGAGTTGGAGATGGAGAGACCAAAGAGGAGGTTTATGGATGTGGTAGAGAGGACATGCAGGTGGTCCGTTTCAAGGAGGAAGGTGCAGAGCACCATAAGAAATGGAAATGGATGATCCACCGTACCGACCCCTAAACAGGAGCAGCCAAAAGAAAATAATAAAAAGAATAAAAAGAAAAAGAAGAAGCTGCAGTGGACCTAGACCAGCTTAAGATTAGTTCTAACATTTCATTAAGGTTAGATTTTTCCATACTGAAAAAGCACTTAATATCAACGCTATAGAATAACGAAAGGATTGGTTTTTATGTTTCTATTTCATTAATATACAACGTGTTGAATTTTAACCCCAGATGCTGAGGACAAGGTACTGAATATCATTTGACAGGAGGTGACATTATACAGTCTTTCACAAGTATTTGCCGCTTTCTGTCACAATCCCAGCCAGATCCCAGCCATGGTCACGCTCCTGGTCCCAAGATTACTGACCCAGGAATTCCAGCTTCCTCATCACTCCCTTCACCCCTCTCACCTAATCCCCCACACCTGCCCAACTGCCTGTTTAAGAATCAAGCCGACCCATACGCATCTGTTCTTTGTTGTGTATTGACCGTGTATGCTGGTTACTGTTGTAAATAAACAACACACCAAAAACCACCTCTGCTCCCTTTATCTGTACACATACCAAAATAACACTTTCCAACCTCCTCTACTTTTGTCCATTCGTAACACTAATGTGTTTCTGCTCTTCAGAAACACATTAGTGTTTCTAATGTAGTGTTTCTATAAAAAGTAGTTTAACACAAAAAACAACTAAAATAAACAAAGCACTCCATAATTAAATAGCTTGTGATTTACTGAAAGTCAAAAATTCAGCAACATCTATGTCACTTGATGGAAAAAGTAAAGACATCACTAATAACATCCTTTCCAGCAATGGAAATGTTCTGATGATTGGAAGTTGGAAGATGGAAGTTATTGTCCCCATTACATCTGGTATAAAGTTACCCACGATAAGAACATTATGTCCACAGTGATACATGGCGGTGGTAGTTTGATAGAGTGAAGATGCTTTGCTGCTTCTGAGCTGAGCTGACTTGCACAAAAGAGGAAAGCATGAATTCAGCTCTCTAGCAGGAATTACTGAAGGAGAGTTTCAAGTCATTGTTCTGTGATCTTGAGCTCAAGTGCAAATGAATTTTGCTGCAGGACAGCAATCAATAACTTTAAAGTAAGTTCTCTGAAGCAAGGACTCTGAAGTTCTACAAATACTAAAAGTATGCTTTAGGGGTCACTTACAGTAAGTCCTTTTTCTTTTCTTTTTCTTTTTTTTTTTTTGCTTTTACATCTACAAATTCAGATTTTTTGAATATTTCCTTTTCTTGTAATATTGTCATTTTAAATAAGCAAGGTTTTATCCTGACAGCTTAACAACAATAAGAAACTGTTCATAACATTTTCAGAACCTGCTACCAGCATAACTAAAACAGTTTTATAACACTACCTCTCTTTCAGTGGAAATGTATTTAAAGAGCCTGCTTATCCCCAAATTTATGGCTAATTAGCATATGGCATTCTGTTCACCCTGAACCCCCCAAATCATATCCCCCTGGAGGATGCACCCATTGGAGGATAACGCCCCTAAATAATTTTTAATTCATTGTTTTACATTACACTGCCTACAAAGGTAAATGCACGTTTTATAGGCTACTGATAAGAGATTATTTATCAGCACCACAGAATACAGACACTTGCGTAATCTCCCTGCTGGATCCCTGGATTCCTTGTGGCTAATTTGATTTTGCTAATTGGCTTTACATTGTCTGTTGTGTAGATACAGAAGTTATACACAGAGTGTATTTCCTTATAGACTACAGTTGGTTACATAAATTCATTTGGCAATGATTCATGGGAAATATATTTTGTCTTGGAATGATCTATTAGATCTTTTAAACAGAGCTCAATATCAGTCTTTAGATGGTGGCAATAAAAGTTCATTGGAACCATCTATATGTGTAGAATAAGGTTGTGTAACTAAAGTTGCAGTGAAGCTTTTAATTCAAAGTAAACCCGTTGATGAAGTCTGTGCAACATGTGCGGCTGTCAGTATTTTAGCCAAACGCATCTGAAACCTCTGGAAGAAAATTTTAAAAATACAATTTAAATACATTATTTTTTTGTTTAAAAACCCTGGTTACAATAAAAAAAAACTCACATAATGGATAGATAAAAGAATGTGTAAAGAAAATTAAAATAAGACCATTAGATACATGAATCTTTACATTTCAGGCTAAAAACTGGCATCAAAGTATGCTAGTCTCTGCTGTGACACACTTTTTTTTTAGGTACAAAATGAATAAAAAGCCCTCAACTCAAAAAGGAAAATTTGAATATTCAAATATTTTAATGCATTGGTTCATTAACATTTTATAGAATCTTAGTTTTTTTGAGGATCTTAGTTTAAGCCATTTTTATGACTGCAAAGTTGCGGGAAATTATTTATCACCAGAATTGGGAAATGATCACCGTATAGTTTATGAATTTATTTCAGTTGATTAATTTTATTCATTTATTAATAAACATGTAACGCTGGTGTGGTGCATGTAGGACGTCGACGCAGAGCCAGGGATCAAGAGCGTGACTTTATTATCCATGGAATGCCAGACAAAACCCAAGAGACTACAAAACCACCGTTAACTTAAAGCTTAGCTTTTGTGAATGAGCCATGCTCTGTTCTTACTCACCGGGGCTTAAATAGCCAGCCCCAATGAAGCACACCTATGCCCCGAAGAGCCCAGGTGTGCTCAGTCAGAACAGAGCGCCCTCTACGGTAACCGAAGCAAAACCAAACCGTGACAAAACAACAATAGTAATTTAAAACAATCTAAACCAAACATTGCATAAAAACTCTGTGGAACTTTGGCTTTAATAAATGTAACCGGAACGGTCTGAGGAACATAAGGAGTTCAAGGTGTCCTTTCGAATAACTGTTAGATGTTCTGGACAAACTAGTCCAGTCTGTACTAGAAATAACTTCACAACATACATAAATTGAAGGGTTTTTTTTCTAATGTCTTGGTGACACATATCAACAACACACCTTCAGAGGATTTGTGGACACTGTAATATTTGTGGATTGCTTCTAAAACTGGATACAGTAGATCTTTGTTACTGTCTCACTGTATATGTTTTCCAGCATCCCACAACCCTGCTTTAGTTCATGTAACTCTACCACAGCCATATTGGTCTGCTCTGGGCTTCACGCACAACCTCTGGCTAAACTTTGAAGATTAAAGCACTTTGTTCTTTATTATATTATGTTTGTGATCATTATTTAGCATAACGCATCAATAATGAGTCACGCTGCAGATAAAGAGACCACAAGGCATTCTTTGGTTTTCTATTCTTTCACATCAAATCATATCTTTAAAATGATTGACACCTAAAATGAGAGAAGACTGAGCAACCCATGATCTAGCACTGACTATGTGTCAACACTTTGATATGAGAGACTGTAGCAGTGTTTCTTTAAAATGTCTCATCAGTGATTATGGTGTCAGATGGATGACTGCTACATTTACTTTCTCTAAAACTCTTCATAAATATTCACTGTTATGCAAGCAAACTCACACCACATCTCATTTTTGTTTGTAACTATCCTTAAAAGTCCTACAAAATCCAATACAAAAAATGTTTTATCCTGCTTGGTGAGGTCAGTGAGAAAGTAAACTATGTCCATATGCCTCTTTCATCAAGGGAAGGTCCCATTGATGATACGGCAGCTTAGTTACACACATTGTTTTTACAGTCTTCGTTAAAAAGCACTGACAGTAGAACAGGGCACTCTGGGCAAAATATCACTGCCAATTACAAAAATTTTAAAAATACACATTGAATCAATAATGTGACAACAATAACAAATGAAATATAAATAAAGCATAAAATATGGACCTTTTCTCAACAAATCAGTGGGGTTTCTTTATCGAAAAAGTGGCCAAAATTTTTATATTGTTGTTGGATTACCTGAATAACTCAATTCATTAAAACACTTACTAACACTGAATTGAAGCTGTGATTGGTCACTTTGTCAAAAACACGGATTAATCAGAGCCTCCTTTGCATATTGCAGCCTTCAACAACATTGGTTTAATCCTGATGGGAAACTGCAGAACTGTGTGGGCCTGCGTATGAGATGGAGCACCATCCTTACAAATGAGTGGAGATGTTTGTGATCAAGAACGAATCATCTAACATCAGTACCTTGACCTCACTAAATAAAAAAAGCATTAGATTAGATTTTATCTACATGCTTTTGGAAATAACATGTAAAGGGGAAAATATATGATGCATTTTCAAACCATGTCTGTTAAAAAAAAATGTATCAAAGAGAAAAACAATAGTTGCTGCTCTGAAACTACAAAAATAAATAAATAAATAAATAATTTAAAAGAATTATAATATGAATAATAATCAATCTAAAAAGAGCAAAATATCTTATCACAACAAGCCTCTTCGTCTAGTGAACAAGCAACAAGTAGATGAGCTATATGCAGCATCACCAGAGAGATTAATGTAGAAACGTAAGAGTTGTATCTGCTTCTGGCTTTAAACACTTAATAAATACCCAGCATTAACAATCATAACAATTGCCAGCCTCTCATTTCCAATGTACTATTCAATTTCTCAAGACCTCTCTCTCTGGGACCACTGCAATTAACTGTTGTCAGATTGAATGTATTAAATTTGGCTAAATTACTATCATAATAACAACAGTTCTGACCAATGATATTATTATTGCAGTTGTTTGAGATGATTTGCAACTTAGCCACTTAATTTCATGCATAACATTGCTAATGAAGCATGCACCTATTATCAGAAGAAACAGATTTAAATCAGATTTTTTAACCAAAAACATTTAGGGCAAAATGTGTATTTTAGATGCATCACTACATTATTGATATAACAACCTGTATCACTATATGATTGCTATAACAACCTGTATAACTACATAATTACTATAACAACTTTCATCACTACATTATTGCTATAACAAATTGCATCACTACATCATTACTATAACAACCTGTATAACTACATCATTGCTGCAACAATCTGCATCAGTAGATCATTGCTATAACAACCTGTATCACCACATCATTGCTATAACAACCTGCATCATTACATCACTGCTATAACAACCTGTATCACCACATCATTGCTATAACAACCTGCATCATTACATCATTGCTATAACAACCTGTATCACTACAGCATTGCTATAACAACCTGCATCATTACATCATTGCTATAAAAACCTGTGTGATTCCCTTACCAGTAGGTTGCCCTGAGGTATCCTTGAGCAAGGTACCGTCCCCGCCACTGCTCCCTGGGCGCTTTCGATAGTTGCCCACTGCTGCACGGTGTTTGCATGGGTTAAATGCAGAGGTCCAATTTTGTTGTGGTTCACTGTGTGCTGTGCTGTGATCTCACAATGACAAGGGTTGTCACTTTCATTTCAGAACATTTTGTCTGCTCTTCTAGTGTGACTGATTTAGATTTAGCTCATTTAACCTGTATCATTATATGATTTCTATAACACTCTGTATAACTACATCATTGCTATAACAACTTGTATAACTTCATCATTGCTATCACAACCTGCATCACCACATCATTGCTATAACCACCTGTATCACTACATTGATACTGAATCAACATGCATCACTACATCATTGCTATAACAACTTGCATCATCACATCATTGTTATAACAACCTGTATCATTACATTATTGCTATAACAACTTGCATCACTACATTACTACTATAACAACCTGTATAACGACATCATTGCTATAACAACCTGCATGAAACTTCCTCATACAAAACCCTCAGAGTGCCTAAAGAGGAGTTGTGGTTTTGTATGAGGAAGTCAAGGCTGGCAGAGTATTATGTGAGAATAGTTCATGATATGTATGAGGGCAGTGTGACGATGGTGAGGTCTGCAGTAGGAGTGACAGATGCATTTAAGGTAGATTTAAGGTACCAGCTATGTTGTATAGGTTGGAGACGGTGGCACTGACAAAAAGACAGGAGGTGGAGCTGGATGTGTCAGAGCTAAATATGCTGAGATTTTTATTGGGTGTGACGAGGATGGACAGGATTAGAAATGAGTATATTAGAGGGACAGCTCAGGTTAGACGTTTTGGAGACAGTTAGAGAAGCAAGGTTGTGCTGGTTTGGACATGTGCAGAGAAGAGATGAGGATTATATTGGAAGGATGTTGAAGATGGAGCTGACAGGAAATAGGAAAAGAGGAAGATCAAAGAGGAGGTTATGGATGTGGTGAGAGATGACATACAGGTGGCTGGTTTGAAGGAGGAAGATGCAGAGGAGCTGAAGAAATGGAGATGGTTGATCCTCTGTGGCAACCCCTAACCTGGAGCAGCCAAAAGCAAATGAAGAAGATCAGTAGGTCATTGCTATAAAAACCTGCATCCCAAGATCATTGCTATTACAACCTGTATCTTTTCAACTTCCTGTGAAAAGTAATTGACCCCCTTTCTCATGTTATCTCAGTGACTTTAATTAACACTTCCTTGCATGTTGTTACATGCATTACATCTTACACTACATTTCAAAACATTTACTCTGCTCTTCTACTGTAACTGATTTAGCTTCATGACAAATATGTCTCACTTTTAAAATGACAGTTCAGATTCCTAGTCTGACATTTGAGCTTCATGCTGATGGTTGAGGGATATTTTAGTCCTGTTTAGACAGATCCAAACGTTATTATTTACTAAAGAATTCCAGCAACAGATTGTGATATATCTCTAGGCTATAATTAGGCTCCATTTGCCAGAGGGAACAATTACTTTTTCACACTTGAGGACAACATAACGCCTTTATTTACACAGCCAGCCAAGATGTTGGTGTCTTTCTTCTCCTAAAGTACTCTGAAACCATCAAAATAAGTGGGCAATTAAAAAATGCTGAAAGTCAGATACAAATTGAGCAAACTTCTGCAAGTCTTACATGTTAAAATAAAAGAAAATGTGTCTGCACATTCTGATACTATTTTCAAAAAACATCATGTACATCAAACTTATATGTGCCTAAGAGTCCCCAATATATTTGCAGTTACACTGACTACCATTAATCAGTTACAATTTTTTTTTTTTTTCCTGGATACACCTAAAAGTAGCTCAGTTATCTGGGTAGATATTTAGTTTCCTAGACAAGATAGCTTAGACTTTTAACTACAGGCTCTCTATTCATATTGCTATCATACAGATACCTCATGCAGAAATGATATGGGATACATCTCCCAATTTTACACTTGAAAATGTTAAACATTCAATTAATGCATGATTGTATGCACTAAACAGTCCTCATTGGCCAAAGACCTCATCCTGCCATTCCTATTGATTGACTAATGTGTGTTGCACAATCACTTGATAATCCCAAGACTATCAAAGTTATTTAAGGCTACTGTTCTCATTGTTGTGTGATTTTACCTTTTTAAGGCACCGTACTATGTTTAGATATGCACAAACAGAAATAGATCAGACTGAGGGATTGGCAAGTCTAGTTGCCCTGGCCAGAAGCATCTGTCAAATGTGCAGCCGTGACCAAAAGTTCTAAGAATGACAGAAACATTAATTTTCACAAAGTTTGCTGCCTCAGTTTTAATGATGGCAATTTGAATAAACTCCAGAATGTTATGTAGTGTGATCAGATGAGCTGTAATTATTTGCAAAGTCCCTCTTTACTTTGAAAATTAACTTAAACCCAAAAAACACATTTTCCATGTGAATCTCCTTTCCGATTGTTTGGGGCATCAGAAAAAAGATTGTTCAGAGAAGAAAAGGTGAGGTCTACCATCACTCCTGTGTTATGCCAACAGTAAAGCATCCTGAGATCATTCATGTGTGGGGTTGCTTCTCAGCCAAGGGAGTGGCTCACTCAAAATTTTGCCGAACAACAGTTTGGTGATGAACAAGACTTTTTCCAGCATGATGGAGCACTGTGCCATAAGGCAAGAGTAATAACTATGTTGCTCTGGAAACAAAAAATCAAAATTTTGGATCATTGGCCTTGAAACTCCCCAGACCTTAATCTCATTGAGAATTTGTGGTTAGTCCTAAAGAAACCAACAGTCAGCATATGGAAACTCTTCATAGCTATAAGGTTCTACACTAACAAAGCATCCAGATCCACCCCAGCTGTGAATCAAAGCCAGGACCTTCTTGCTGTGACCTCTACATTTGCACCAGCTTGAAAGGCACAGTCATATTAAAAGCAGAGCTATAATCAATAAACAACATTCCAACATATATGTTTCACTTTCCAATCTGTACTAAAGATGTATGCAAGAACAAGTAATATAGGTTTCTCTACAGATCTGTTACAACATCAAACAGTAACAGATGGAGGATAGCAGGAATGCAAATTGTTATACGGCGCTGTGCAAAGGGTTTGGGGTCACCCCTTATTTCTTTTCAGTTAGCTGGGGAATCACCATGCAGATCAAATTAAAGAAATGGGAATCAATGTTTCACTGTGACAGGCTGCAAAAAGTCTCAAGGTACATGGTTTTCTAGGTAAAGGGCTTACAAACACTCAGCGTTCAGAAAACGAATCACCAGTGTGATCATCTGTAATCACCTCTACCTGTATCTGTCACTGCTTCAGTTGCTATATGACATGATGTCATCGCATTATGATGTCATCACATTACAACGTGAACTTACTCAAACGAGCTAAAATGAAGCTGATTGTTCAAACGAATTGTCTCCATGAAAAAATTATAATATATTCAAATAATATTTTTTTTTGATCACCATCATCACAAATGTGTAAACGAAATAGAACCTCTGCCATTTTTATGACCACAGAATTCGTTTTTGTTCGTTGGAAAAATAACCGTGTAGATACGTTTCTCATGAATAAAAAGATGCTGAGACTTGCATTGGGTGTGAAAAGTAAGGACAAAAGCTTGGGTTTGAAGATTAGGAGAAAAATTCAGAGATGGATGTTGAGGCTGGAGTTGCCGGGCCAAAGAGGAGAAGAGGAAGGCCAAAAAGGATGTAGTGAGAGACGACATGCAGGGGCTCGGTGTGAAAGAGGAAGGAACAGAGGACAGGAAGACATGGGGACAGATTATCCACTGTGTGTGCATTCCAAATAAGATGAAGATGAAGATGCATGGGACACTGAGTAACCATTTCATGAAAAACACCTTGCATGTGTTAAAATGCTCAAAGACGTGAGGAAATCCTCTATAGTGCAGGGCTGCCACTGAACTGGACCTGGCTGCTAATAACATTATTTTTAAGTTAATAAATTCGTATTAAAGTTGCTAAATATGCCTACTGAGTTGGTAAACTGGATCTGCGGATCTGAATCTCGGTAACTGCCCTGCGCTGCTCACCGGCGCAAACTCTCCTCCAATCAGGGCGGAGGGGGGCGGGGCAAGCGAGCAAAACAGACGGGTGAAAAGCGCACACGGCGCGGCGGGTGAGACACGGAGCTGCAGGAAGGAGGGGGAGAAGAGGAGGTGAGAGAAGGAGTCTGTGGAAGGAGTAGAAGAGTAGGAGCTGGGGGAAGGAAGTGGAGGAGCTGAACTCGAGTCTGAGAAGCTGACTGACAATGCGGGGACTCGAGCATGAGAGCAGAGAGCCTCTCCTACCTGCCCTGCCGAGAGCGAGCTGAGAGAACAGGACACTGACACTCTCTCTCTCTCTCTCTCTCTCTCTCTCTCTCTCTCTCTCTCTCTCTCTCTCTCGTTTTCCCGGTGGCCTGTCCTCCGCAGGGCTGTGGGGATGGATTATTAGGGGTCCGGCAGCTCCTGCGAGGCTGATCTGGATTAAAGCGCGTCTGCAGGACAGAGCGGGGCGGGATGGACACCAACATGAGGAAATTCACCGTGCGGAGGTGGTTCTCTGTTTACCTGCGCAAGAAGTCTCGCTCGAAAAGCTCCAGTCTGTGCAAACTAGAAGTGAGTCTACCTTGTGTGTGTGTGTGTGTGTGTGTGTGTGTGTGTGTGTGTGTGTTTGGCGCATACTAACCGTCCACTGGAGGTGAGGTGTATCGTGGACCGTGAATGTAGTGTGACATTCCCATGAACACCGTGTTAGAGATCTCTCTCTCTCTCTCTCTCTCTCTCTCTCTCTCCCTCTCTCCCTCTTCCTCTCTCTCTCTCCCTCTCTCTCCCTCCTTCTTCCTCCTCTCTCTCTCTCTCTCTCTCTCTCTCTCTCTCCCTCTCTCTCTCCCCCTTTCTCTCTCTCTCTCTCTCTCTCTCTCTCTCTCTCTCCTCTCCTCTTCTCCTCTCTCTCCTCCTCTTCCTCCTCTCTCTTCTCTCTCTCTCTCTCTCTCCTCTCTCTCCCCTTTCTCTCTCTCTCTCTCCCTCTCTCTCCCTCTTCCTCTCTCTTTCACTCTCCTCTCTCTCTCTCCTCTCCTCCTTCTTCCCTCCTCTCTCTCTCTCTCTCTCTCTCTCTCTCTCTCCTCTCTCTCTCCTCTTTCTCTCTCTCTCTCTCTCTCACACACACTCTCTCTCTCTCTCTCCCTCTTCTCTCTCTCTCTCTCTCTCTCTCTCTCCCTCTTTCTCTCCCTCTCTCTCTCTCTCCCTCTTCCTCTCCCTCTCCTCTCTCTCTCTCCCTCTTCTTCCTCCTCTCTCTCTTTCTCTCCTCCTCTTCCCTCCTCCTCTCTCTCTCTCTCTTCTCTCTTTCTCCTTTGCTTGCAGTACAGCATCATTTATATATGTTTACCCCACATTCAACTCTCTCTCTTTCCACCTGCCATTCCTTCAACAGCTTCTGAAATATATTAAACTTGCATGTTTTCCAAAGTTGTGCAGATCTTTTCAGGGTTTTTTTTTTTTTTTTTTTTTTAATGAAAAAGATCTTTAACTTAGCGTTGAAGAGTTTTAGGGCTCTAATCAGAAAAAGACTCAATGTTAATGTCTGAACTTTACCAGTGGAGCCGAACAACGTGGGCTCAATGTCTTGCCATTTTCTGATCAAAGCTATCATCTACATGGGATTATTTTTTGTATTAAACACAATCTAGGCCTTTTCTCCCAAACTCTCAGGGAATGGGTTCCATTTCTGTTAAGTAACCTTTCAAAGGCCCATATATATATATATATATATATATATATATATATATATATATATATATATATATATATATATATATATTAAAGTTACATATATCACCCTATTGGGGTCGGAGAGGTTGAAAACAATAACATGTGTTGCTGGACCAGTATTAAACATTTTGATCTAGAAACAGGAAATTGTTCAATCTTAATTAAGCAGCAATGCTCATGGGGAGAGTCTAGTCCCCTGTTTGTTTTTTACGCAGCCCTAGACACATTGACATGGATTTTTTTGCTGAATGCCCAAATGTCTTCTGACTCACATGATCAGCCTTGACATACACCTGTCTGACAGTATCAAAAGTTAAGGCATCAAGCTGCTCGAGCTGTTTGATGACCGTGTTTAAGCTGACACCGAGTGAAATTAGGGGAGACGTTTGCGTTATGTTCAGTCTTGGTAACCTCTCTTTACTGAACCGTACTACTTAAACAGGCCCAGTGTCTAGGTTTCTGTAATTATTCCTTTAATTGTAGCTCCTGGGATGAACTATGCAGTTCCTCATTATATCAGTTGCTGACCAAAGTGGGACTGTAATATTGGATGTCAGGATATACTGTTTAGACACATGCATTAAGTTCATTCTTTCCTTTAACTGTGGTGTTGTCTGTGAATATGTATTGCAACGTGAACATGGAAGTAAAAAGGGTGCAAACTGTGATAAAATAGTAAGTAGAAGTGTTTCGAAACCTTTTGTGGGATATTGTTTTTTCATTTACGGGTTACACTGAAAAAAACCACACTGGAAAACTGGTACAGGTACGGTACATGACAAATTCTACTAGCTTTACTGTAGCAAAATAATGGTAGAAAGAAATGTCATCCTGCTTGGGTCACAATTTGAAGGCCATGCATGAAGCAATAAAAGCATCATTAACATAGGCATCAAGGATATGAAGGCTCTAGTATCACCATATATTTATGGAGTTGGTCCTTGGAGAAGATTGGATTGCTTTCCGTGTAAGGCACCATGTTCTTGCTGTTGTCAGTTTGGAGAATGGTTTAAGTTGAAGTTATTTTAAGAATACGTATAATGAAAGGAGTTCTGCCGAGCCAGTATGCGAATGCAAGCTGTTTTCACTGCGCCTGTTTTAGTTGGTTGTCGAGGGACTTAAAATAATACGTTGGGTCTTGGGGGCAGTGCTGCTTCTAGGCTATGTGGTTCCAAAGTCTCCATCTACATCAGATAGTACTGATGTAGAGGACAGATCAGGTAAGGGAGTGTAACGGTGCAGAGCTTGTACGTACCTTGCATTGTAAATACAGAGACTCCCTCTCACAGAATAACAATAACATTATTATACATTATGTTAACTAGTAGTAGTCGCACTAAACTCTGCTATTGACAGCGCTGCTTTTGGTGTCAGCAGCATTTACCCCATTCTTATTTTAAATATCTGTTTGAAATGATTTCAGTATATCCACACTAGTGTTCCAGCCTCTGCCCACTGGCTTCTGGTGTGTTTTTGTGCTTTTTGGTCGTATACGTATAGGGAAGACATAAGTTAATTAAAAAAAGTCATTTTTTAGACACTGATCATTAATTGCTTTAGAAAAACTCAAATAGTTAAATTGCTGTTTTTGGTTTCATTACAGTACAAGCCTAATGTGGTTAATTTACTAATAAGAGATATGTATTGTTTTTGAGATCAGATTTATTTCTTTTTTTTTTGCATCATGAGCTTGTCAGTAACACTAGCTGCATGTTTTATTCCAGCGAGAGCATAACTGGCTCTGTTGGTTCAGTGCAGTGCAGTGTGTGAGATGTTGATGAAAAACTTTGTGTCAGTTATTTATGTCAGTTTATTTATAAAAATGCATTCAGGTTAATGTTATTTCCTGTAGTAACTGACTAAACATCATGGATGTAGCCAGAAACAAATCGATTGAAAAATTGAAGAAGTATTACTTTCAATTATATTCAATTACAGAGCATCCATCACTGTGATCACAGCTCCCCAACTGTGGAAACATATCGCTGAAAAGATGTTGGGCAAAATTACCTGCCAGTCAAAATGATTTAATATTTTTGGAAACCTTTGTCCTATTTGTTAGATAATGATAGTCCTTAGCCATTGCTCATCACACACAAAACCTGGCTGAGCTCCAGCCTGTTCAGTTAAAGCAAGCAAGTTTTCGAGGGGAACGGCCAGCTGCCATAACAAGATCAAAATATTTAACATTTACAGGATCCTTTGTCCTGCACAATCCAAGATTTTTTTCTCCCCTATTACCTGTTAACAAACCCAAAGAATATTTTGATTGCTTTGAATACAATAAATACTCTGATTAATTGTTTCTGTGAGTAAAGGCAGCCTAAAAGAACAACGCTGAGCTCACTTATGGATTATCTAACTGTTTTCTCTTTAAGACTAATATTTCCTCTGTGTCCTCAGTGTCCATCTAAAGCAATACGAAGTGGTTCTATCCTATGGCTGAGTTCCACACTCACACTTACACACAAACACTTTTTTTAAAAAGACAACTAAAAGACAACGTCTTTTAATTAGTTCATTGCATCATCATGCACAGCATTTCAACCAGCGTCATTCTCTTTGGAAAGAAATCTGGCATGAGGATCGCCTTAGCACTGGATGCTAAAGAGGCATTAAAAGTTCCAGTTGATCAACACAGTTAAAGACTCTTCAATAAAAAGGTCACTAGTTTTTTGAAAATACAATAAGGAAGTTAAGCTAAATATTCTGCATGTTGTTCTGGTACTTAATGTTTGCGCCATCACTTGAGAGCCTATTTTGACAGCTTCATTGCTTAATACTGAGGGGAGCTTTATACCCCTCCACAGTGGGGTGCTCCAAAGCATCCTGTTGCAGTTCCTGTGCTTTTCTTGGTGAATCATACACACTGTGTTAGGTACACCTTAAAGTAGACAAACTCACAAATTACACAGAGTGTACTTTTTGGGGCAGCAGTGGCCTAGTGGTTATGGAGTTGGTCCCAGGATTGGAAGGTCATGGTCAAATCCCAGACTAATAGGTTGCCCTTAGGTACCCCTTGAGCAAGGTACCGTCCCAATCACTGCTCCCCAGTCACTGCTCTCCAGTCGCTTTCAAAAGTTGCCCTCTGCTGCACGGTGTGTATGGGTGAAAAGCAGTTTGTATTTTGTTGTGTCTCGCTGTGTGCTTTGTGTTTCACAATGATAAAATAGTCACTTTCACTTCACTTATTCATTTCATCTTCAGTCACTGAGTATGACACTAGTTTTGGTCCCAGATGCCTCTCCTACACTTACGGATTATTTCTGAACTGCCTGAAAGACGGGCTGTGTAACATCAAGAAGCAACAATGTTTTGGGCCTGTTCTTATGTAGCGTGTGTAATCAAGCATCTGGAGTGATTTGCAGTGTATAGTGTGTGGAGTTCAGTGAGTCATACGGTTACACTTACATGGATTCCTTACCAATCGCTGCCATTTTAGGCTGTTGAAACAAGGTCAAGATTAGAAATCTCGCCCAGAGAAAAGAAAAAAGAATTCCGTTGGTTAGCAAATCTACTGCATTATGACTTATCAAACCCACCAAGTAAAACCAACTGCTCAAATTAAGTGTGTACATATAGAAACCCTCAGAGGCAGAATTAACCCCAGTGTACCCTTAAACTCAATTGAGAGTTAAATGGATTGAGACAGAAGGACGGTTAGGTGATTTCTGCACAATTCCCAAAGCTCAGTCTGCCAGCCTCAGGCTGGCTGTGGACACAGCTAAATGCAGCTGCTGCACTGTATTGCATCACGCATGCATTACAAGCTACTGCGCTAGAGCTTTGTGCTCTAGACCTGCATTATGATATCCTGGCAGCAAGCATCATGTCTTGGCCCAGACAACACAGAGAGGCAAGTGGTAGTTCAGTGCCAGTTAAAGAAAAATGCTCTGTTCAGTAGCACAGAACATGGTGATGGAGCTCTTATGCATCTGCTCTACTGTAACGTATGATGTATGACTTTGTGTGGTCATGAAAATAATTGATTTCTCTTGTCTGATGGAGATCATTGTGATATATACAGTGGTAATAATGCACTCTTTTGCAGAGATGGCCATAAACAGTATTCTGTGTCTTCCTGATGAAACCATGGCTAATCAGTTTGTGTCCCTTTTCAAGAGGGATGCTGATATTATGAAGAAACGTTAAACATTAAGAACAACCATCCCTGAAGAATAATCACTTCTTTAAAGCTTACTTTCTTGCAGTTTATTTTATTTCAGATGAATTATTTCGTTTTTTTAATCTATATTATTTCAGTACATTTTTTGCCAAATCAGTATAGTCAGTCGGTCAGTCATTTTCTGGGCCGCTTGTCCTAATCAGGAACGCGGGGGGGTGCTGGAGTCCATCTCGGCTCACACAGGGTGAAGGACGGGGACACACCCTGGACAGGTCGCCAGCCTATCGCAGGGAAATCTATATAGTACCCCCAATTTCTTATATTTTATTCATCTTTCAACAAGAATGCTACGAAATATGTACAAATAATAAAATACAGAAAGTTTTATATAAAGTTCTTATAAAGGAGTGTATTTGCTCTGCAATAATGTTAATTGAAGAGGCACTTGTCAAATTAACATCCGCATGAATGCCATCTTCTCAGCAGATTGCCAGAGGTCAGCATGGGTGCTGTGACCAGTCTAAAGTCATTTGCAATGTGTTCTGACATCTTTGTGTAATAGCCACCATTAACATTTTCAGCAATACCAACATTTTACACACTTTAATAGCTGTTAAAGTCCTTAATTTAAGTTTGGCTTTCTCAAAGGCCTAGTTTGATCACATGTACTCAGTTCTTCATCTCTTTTGTTACTGCTCCTCTTTAATAAATACTGACCATAAAAAAAAAACTTGGATTCTGTTGACATCCAATGCTTTGCAAATTGGGCTACATTTTTCAGTAATGAAAAAAGCAAACAAGCACAGCTTTGCCTTTAAATCTGTGACTTAGTGCTTGGGTTATTGAGGTGACATAGAGAATAGAAAAACAAAAGATTTGCACCTATTATTTATCCGTTTAAATGGCCTCAAAATACAGTTATGGTATTTACTAATTCAGCTCTACACAGTAAAGGGACCAGTTTATCTGGATGTAATATAGCAGATTCAGCATCCTTTGCAAACCTGTGAGCTCTTAATAGATGGATAATGGACCTGTAATGTTAAAGATTAAACTCTAAAACAATAATGAGATTTACTTTACTTTCCTTTAAAGACTGTCCAAAAGTAGCTCATGTTCGAATGAGCTATCAAAAGAGAACATTAAACAATGAAGTATTTCTGGAACATTGGAGTTAAGTGTGTGGCTCATAAACTCCTACATTTTAGGAAAACATTATGAAGCAAAGGGAAAACCATCATTTATTTCTTATTTAGTGTCAAAAGTGTTCACTCTCCACTCTTTCCCCTCAGAAACCCACGGTGTGTGCTTAGAGTCATCTTTGGGGCGGATATCACAGCTATATTGACTCTCTTGTGTATGAGAGTGGGTGATTTTCCTGTTTCCTGCTGGAAATGGGCTATAACTACCTTGACTGCCCTAACTCTTGGCTGCCAATAATGGTTTTGAGTCTTTTAAAATGGATGGAAGGAAAATTAAGCCTCTTCTGAAAAGACTTGAAAATGAAAAGGAAGACTGAGGGAGAAAACTTAACAACGTTATTTTTCACAGTCTTTTTACTTTTTAAACCCTTTGTTAAAAATGACAGCAGACTGTATTCTTTTTTTTCCTTGTACAGTTTCTGTAGACTACAAACATGGACGTTGTTTTCTGCAGGTAGATAAGAACTGGCATAAATGATGCTACAATGTTGTCGACGTCATCAGGACGTAGATTACTAATGTTATTAACTGTAATAATTCTGAACATCATTTATTTAATTAACTGCAGTACAGTATTTGAAACACTGAATACATTGCAACTTTAATCCTAGATTTTAACGCACTGCTGACTCTTTCATGTCCTTTCCAACTTCAGAGGTCAGAAAAAAAATCATGTGCAAATCTGAATTTTCATTCTAGGATATTTGGACAAATTGTTTGCTAATTACGTTTGCAATTACTATTTTAGATATTTCAGAATTCATTTGGCTTTACAGTCTCATAATATTTCTTCATCCACTGGTCCTGTTGCAACAAACCTATCATCAATCACAGCCATTTACAAGTCTTAGACCTGACATTTTTCATGTTTATCATCTTCCTTCACTTTTCTTAAAATCAGCTTCTTTTTCTGTAGCCTGCATATTGATCGTCGAGTTTCACATGATTGAAAAAATATTTAGATTTTCTGCTTCATTCAGTTTATCCTTTTTAGTTCAGTGGATTTCAGTAAATTACACATTGCACATTATAAGACTTTGTGTTAAACAGCTCTGCCATTAGTTTGTTAGTTCATTAGTGTGACGTGATGCTTGGTTGCTCTTTTATTTTTCAGTTTAATAGCGTTTAAGATGGGAATTTCATTCTTAAATTATAAGGCTACCTTATAAAGCAATTTCCAGCTGAGGTGTTTTCAGCACAGATGTAGGACTGACCTATCCTTTTTCAGTTTGTTCTTCACTTCTGGGACTGGTACAAATTATTCAGTGATTAATTTACACCAATTGCCTTGTTGATCTGAAACAGCTGCTGAGCTGTCGTGCTGTGCTGTGCTGTGCTGTGTGGGCCTTGGGCAATTAATAAGCCCTGCTTTGTCCTTGCAGACCAACCTGATTCCTGTATTACTGTTTGCTTGTTGATATGCTTTTTTGCAACCTGTCCAGCTCTATTGCTTATAAAGGCACCAGAGTTTGAAATCATTGTATCATGTAAGATTGCCTTTACTTTGCAGTAATTTAAGTTGATGTTGTAAGTAAGTAAGTATGTTGTCAGTAAGTAGATTATATGTTGATCTGAAGAGTGGATCCTGCTTTTGATTCTTTTAAAGCCATATTCTGTTTATCTGTATGTGGCTTGCTCGGTCATACATTGGTCATAAGGTCATCCTTTGAGGGCTTTAATAATACATTTTGGCTTATATCACATCACTAATTGTTTAAAAAGCCCCTTCCTAGATTCCATTGCCTGTTTCAAATCAGGGTCAGATTTAAAAAGGCCCATAGCCATCGCTGAAATAAAAAGATCTGATAAATCTATGAAATCTGCAGCCCATTATGTAACATGACCCAGGATGTCACATGTCCGATTTGCAGGGATATGTCAAACTCATGCTTTCCAGCATGTGTTTTTGAGAGCCAGCAGAGACAGTTATTAACTGTTGAAAATATTTGAATCAGTTTAAGTTTCAGTAGGCATGACTGTGTTTGTGTGGTAATCTGAATTTTTGCTATTTTGATGTTAGCCAATCTGCTGCTCACTTGCACTGTATTTGAATCCCTTTTTTCAAATAAAGTCCATGTTCACTTAGAAAATAGTAATTAGCATTGCTTATGTTAATAGAATGTGCGAGAAACGGTGGACATGTGGTAATTAAGCCCATGCGGTCTGACCTTCAAAGTGAAAACAATGGCCAATAGTAACCTGTCTTAAAGATTGACATTTGGAAAGAAATAGGAATAGAAATTGACCAGTAACATCCATCATAGGGCATCCTTTATCATTTGCAATATACAATTAATGTTTTATATAAAGTACAGTAAATGCACATTGCACTTACAGCACTGTGCAAAAGTTTTAGGCAGGTGTGGAAAAAATGCTGTAAACAAAGAATGCTTTCAGAAATATAAATAATGATTGTTTATTTTGATCAGTTTACAAAATGCAAAGTGAGCGAACAAAAGAAAAATCTAAATCAAATCAATATTTGGTGTTTCTACCTTTTGCCTTCAAAACAGCATCAGTTCTTCTGGCCCCCACAGAGCCCTGATCTCAACATCATCCAGTGTGTCTGGATCACATGAAGAGACAGAAGGATGTGAGGAAGCTACATCCACAGAAGATCTGTGGTTAGTTCTCCAAGATGTTTGCAATGACCTACCAGCCGCGTTCCTTCAAAAACTGTGTGCAAGTGTACCTAGAAAAACTGATTCTGTTTTGAAGGCAAAGGGCGGTCACAGCAAATATTGATTTGATTTAGATTTCTCTTTTGTTCATTCACTGCATTTTGTTGATTGATGAAAATAAATGATTAACACTTCCATTTTTGAAAGCATTCTTTTTTTGCAGCATTTTTTCCACACCTGCCTAAAACTTTTGCACAGTACTGTATGTAAAATAATAAAATATATTTTTGCTTTAGCATGTAGTCTCTGCATTAAGAGAAAATGAACACAGGGCCACATTTATATATAGCATTTGCATTCTTAGTTATCAGTATTGATATTTTTAACATTTAAATAAAATTTTAAAAAAAATCATTTTGCACAAGACAATACAAGACAATTATATGTAATGTCTGGATGATGAAAGTGACTGTCCAAAGGCAGGGAAAGGTTTACTTCATTTATATGCATTGCACATTGCAGTTCTATTGCTCCTTTTACAGGGAAATAACCTCCAATTAAGCCTGTAGAAAATTGCGCAAAAATTGTGTCATTTAAAAAATAAATAAATAAAAGCAATAAAATAAAAATAAGGACTCTTCGTATTTCCACTAAAAGCAACAGGAAGTGAATCATGTTTGCTGTTTTATTGTTGCAGGATCCTGCTCAGTGCAAGAACGGAGAAAGTAATTTTTTGTTATGCCCATGTGTTCATCTGTGCACCATCTCTCTAAAACATGGTGCGTGTGAAAGAACAGCTGGCTCCATTGCCGGTTACACAACGATTGTCTCAATATTCTCTGGCATGCCCTTTGCTCCCCAAGCTTTGTTTGGATCAGGGCATCCAGTGATTCATTGACACAACATGCAGTTGCATTTGGTGAATATTGAATTTGGTGCTTCAGCCAAATCTGATTTAGGCATGGAAATGTTCTTATGTGCCACTACTTAATACTGCATTGTTGTATGTTTGATTCATTCTGGCCTCCTGGATTAGCGATGATAGGTTTAATATAGACATAATCGTCAAATGTAATTGAAAGTTATTATAAATGCTTTTGTGAATCCTAAGATATCTTCATTTTTATATATATAAATTATACATATAAATATTATTTATATATATAAATATAAATTTATTTTTTTCTTAAGATTCACTTGGATTGGGAAAATGAGAAATATGAAGAAAATATGAAGAAATGGTCTCCATACATGATAACTGATAATTATCTTTTTTAGGAAGGATCATTCTGTAGTTGATGAAACTTGTGATGATTACATTGTGAGTTATTATAATGTCCTGACTTTATTGGGGGTTTTTTCTGTACTTTGGCATTTAAGCTCATTTAAAATCTTTGAGTATTTCAGATGTACAATGATGGGCTCAGATTGCATTGTTGGTTTGTTGTACACAGATGTGACACAGTTTTTTCTTCAGTGCTGAATCGTTCAACAACTTTGTTTGAGAGCTTATCGAAATGGGGTGCATGCTGTGTCTTTGGCCTGGGAATTTAGAAGGGCATTTATTTATGTCTGCAAGATGAATACGTGATATTATTTTCTTGGTCCTGAAACGTCATTTTTCCCCCAAGGGTTTGGTTTGTTAATTTAGAAATTTGATTTAAAATTAGAAACAGTGATCACAAGGGTCCAAGCAAGATCATATTTGATCACAAATTCTTGTAACATGTTACAAAAAAAGTTGTAACATTCTCTGTTGAGTCATGTCCACTAGTTTTTATTACTTTGTAAACGGCCCATGTTGAAAACCCAGGGTTATGCAATAATGTTCTATGTTTATTTATTTTTTGCAGCGTGTGAGATAAGCCGGTTTAAGAGGGCTTTTAGCTGTGTCAGCCTCACCAAGCTTGCTTCAATCAGCAGCGCTGCTCAGCGCTGGCAGTCACAAGCTCATCCTGAGCACATGTCTACAGCATGGCAGCAAGGGCACTCTACGCAAGGCCTCTCTGCAGGCATCCTCACCCACTGTCCACTGCGCTCTAGCCAAGTCTGCGGGACTGAGACACATTTTTGCAAACTGTGAAATGGGCTAAAATAAGGCTTTAAAACTGTCAGAGTTGTTGCTGCTACCGGTTTGAGTGTGCCTTTGTCCATTTTTAATGCTGAATATTATGTCACACATTGTCAGAATCTATATAAGCGAGTCTGAGATTACATGATTCGTGCATAGAGAAGCTTTAAGAAGTAATTATATTGCTCATTCTTACTATCATGTATAATGCTCTTACTTGGGAGAGGAGACAATTATGTTTTTTGACAATTATGTATGAAATGCTGATCATATGTAGCTTTCTTTCAAATCAAATGTTTTTATAGATATGTTTCAGTTGTAATGCAGCTGGAGCTGCATATTTAGTTTAGCCCCTGTTAGTCACAATGAAAATCTCTCTCTCTCATACATATGCCCATCTACACACACACATTCACACACACACACACACACACACACACACACACACAGGTTTATGGCAGGAATGTTTGTTTCTCTACAGGCACATGACCTATATCTGTACCATCTGTTGTCTTTGCAGGATGACAGCATCCTGAAAGAGATTGATATAAGCAACCATGTGAAAGAGGGCTTTGAAAAGGCTGACCCTACCCAGTTTGAGCTTCTTAAAGTGTTGGGACAGGGTTCATATGGAAAGGTAAGAGAAAAAAAACCTGTCATAAAGGCCATGCAAGTTTATCCTTCTTAAAGGCCCATGGAAAAACTAATTTTCTTAGCTTTTTATATTATATAAAAATATATATATATAATTTTTTTTTTTTTTTTTTTTGCCAACATGCTAAAATAGAACCTATTAAGTAGAAACTAATGCATGTACATGCCTCTGCCTATTTAGGCTGCAGTTTAGCCCCACTCCTTCCTAAAAAGTCATAGGGAGTTTTTTAAACCACAATCCATTTGAAAGAGACACATTTACAACAGATTTTATTTGCATAGACTGGTCATTTAAATAGGTCAGCTTAAACAATGTGTTCAATACTGTATCGGTCTTCAGTGGAGAAAAAGAAGTATGCACAATATCTCTTGTTGACATAGAAATATGAGACCTAAACAGCTTTATATTTGCTTTCTTCACAGGTGTTTCTAGTGAGAAAAATCAAAGGTTCAGACACTGGACAACTCTATGCCATGAAGGTGTTAAAAAAAGCAACTCTAAAAGGTAAAATTACTGCTCATATTGAGGACTGTATATATTTTTAAATGCACTTCTAGAAAAAGTGCCACAAAAGCATCTGCTACTGTAAAATCTCTCCTTAGCATTTTAGCACTGCATGTATTAAGTTGTGAGTCAGAACTGGAGAGCTAAGAGCTCTCCAGCTGCTTTTTAAAACGGATCTGAATCATCGTGAGATTAGCACGAGGGAGAAGCTGCACTCAAGCACCTGGGCCTTCCTGCAGCATGGCCATTATTTCTGTAGGGCAATTCCTCAGTGCTGCTCATTGTGACAGTTAAAAGTTCACTTGTACCTTATTAAATTTCCACCCGTCCAAAGGGCACTGTAATATAAAAGTAATGTTTGAGTGAACCTTTTCGTCACTTCTCATCTTTTTCCATTAACCACCTGTGTCTACACTACTATTTAAACAGTAATTTAGTAACTGTTCACTTTTCCAATGTCCTTCGGCTTTAAAAGGGTGGATATTGCTCAATTTTAGAGCAATTTGAGAACCAAATGGTGTTCAGAACAAAATGTTGCCTTTATGTTCCTCTTGCCTTTATTTAGTCACCCTGTAATCAGAGTAAACCATTTGTTTGCGTGTTAAGTCATTATGTTGATTCAAAGTGTTTACTTTGGAGGCAACCTATTCTGCAACCTGTCCACAACCCACGTAACTTATTCGTTTGATGTAACCATGGTTACGCCAAGCAGTCTTTTTGACTTGGGAGTCATCCTCAGCGGCTGCTTTTGTGTGAGTTCTCGGTGTACTTGTGAGCGAAATGACACCATGAGCGATGGTGCCACCTCGGACAGCAAAAGTAAAGCGCTCTGTCAGGCACATACGCAGTAAGGTCCTGGGAGTGCTGAGCCAATCCTAGTGACATCCAAGTAACTAGATTACTCCAGCTTTCATTCCTAGACTGCTGAGCCAGCACGTTGGAGTGAAGGGGGTTTATTATGCCCCCTCTTTGTAATTTCAAGGGCTTGTAGGACACTGAGAATTGAACAATATTCTCTAGTCAGGGTTATAAAAAAACGTCTGACCGCAAGCTTATTAGTAAAGAGCTTTAGGACCCACTTAAAGGTTTTTAACCTTTTATACTGTATTTAACCCCTTTTGTTCTCCTTTTGCTTTCCAAGTGCGGGACAGGGTGCGATCCAAAATGGAGAGAGACATCCTAGCTGAAGTGAATCATCCATTCATAGTAAAACTTCACTACGGTGAGCAATCTCCACTTCTCCTCTGATAAACTGTTCAAATATAAAACACAGCATTAACCTTTGGGTCTGCACTCTGGAATTACCAACACTCCCTCTTATGAGTATTCTGGTATTTGCTATATTGTAATATGACCCCATGGTGGTTCTTGCATTCAAAATATACATTATAATATATCTTCAATTAAAAAAAAACAGCATTTGCAATATATTTTAGTCACCAGTTCTTGAGCCACCCCTCACTTCTTACATTTACATTTACGGCATTTAGCAGACGCTCTTATCCAGAGCGACTTACATGTCCTAATTACAGGGACAGTCCCCCTGGAGCAACTCAGGGTTAAGGGTCTTGCTCAGGGACCCAGTGGTGGTAGTGCTAGAGGTGGGACTCGAACCGGGGACCTCTTGATCCAGAGGTCCGTAGGCAAGTATCCTACCACTAGACCACTGCCACCACTTCTTCCTATTAGGCTTCCAAAGATTCAGATTTCAAAACCAAAACTAGACTTTCATTTCTTTTATTTGAAATATTTAAATATTTAATAACATTTTCAGTCCAGTCCCTGTACCTGACCTGCTATAGAGACACAAGCGGCCTGGGTCATTGAATATCCTTCAAGAAAGCTTGCTTAATCAAGTTCAGGCTGTATGGTCATACCAAATATTGACTTTAAAGCTCATTGTTGAATTACAAAAACTCTTTTTGTGTTATGTTTTTTCATGTATGTTCGCACGATGCAATATGTCACTGGACCCATTGTCTCATTTTCCTAATAAAATAGAAGAAAATGAGGGGTTGCTCAAGACTTTTGTAAAGTACTATAGTTCATCTTGTATCACTAAAGGATTTTTTTGGCAAAGAGTAGCAGGAAAAATGGATTTCAGCAACATGCATCAGAAAGCCACTTTTAGCATTCCAGCCAAGTGTGTGGCGAAAGAACATTGCTTTGATGTAACTGCTGTGTTTTTTGTCTCCTGCAGCCTTTCAGACAGAGGGTAAACTATATCTCATCCTAGACTTCCTCCGAGGAGGCGATCTCTTCACCCGCCTCTCCAAAGAGGTCAGTTTTTCAGAGGAGAATGAATTTCATTCATAATACTTGTCACTGATTTATATTAATTATCTACAGATATGTGTTACATATCAATATATCAAGCGATCAGGGCTTTACAAAATAAAACAATTATTTTGGATGAAAATAATGATTAATAATGTAAAAAAATTATCTTTTCAGAGATTCTTCTTCCAAAAAAAAAAGAAAAGGAAAAGAAAAAAGAAAAATCGTTTCAAATACTCACAATGTGGCCATAAATACAAATAGCATAAATGGGTCAGCATGGAAAACTCTGGTTCTGGTTTCTAATCTCACCTAAATTGCTTAGCATTGTTATCAAAGAAAACACCAACAGCCGATCAGTTAAGCTGCTCAGTATCAAAGTTTTCATCTGATTGGAGGGCAAAAGCAATTGAGGCATCACTGTTTGTAAGATGTTGGCTAATGTGTATATTTAACTAATCAAGAAAAATATCGAAAATATCCTCCCAATCACATATTTGATTACAAAGTCAAACGCCCTGAAAAGTTTGTAAGGTTTGTGCAGTCCAAGCATGTACATGCATGATTTTTAACTTTTCAATTCTAATAAAAGAGCTTATTATGGGTCAATATTCTTGATGGCATTGTGGCTATAATTACAATATGCTATGTATTTTGATGGTGTTTTGGAATAATTTATTTGGGGTTATGACTACTTTGTGCTACAATAGCACCATAACCCTGTAATGAGATGTAGACATTTAAATGTAATTAAATGTATGCCTGAAAGCTCTTCCCCAATGAATTGACCCACTGTGGTGGAACCGGTACTGCAGGTCCTTCACTATAATTCTCCCTAATAGACTCCTTGATTTGAATGATTTTATCACTTTTTTCTATCTTACCTTAAAAACTGCCTTTTAGGATTTGTGCCTCCATGCCTAAAAGCTTGAGCAAGAGATGAAGCAGAAATACCTGCAGCTTGTTGACATTAATTCTGTGATTGTCGAAGACAGGAATATGTACTTGCAGGGCTGATGAATTTCAAAGGTTCAGTAAAGGACAATTACAGGTGTCGATGCTGTGAAACACAACAGAATGTCCGATATGTCTGAAAGAGTCTTTTCGACACTATATGTTTCTCTCAGCACTAGATTCATAGTCAGCATGGAGGTCTCTGGAATGAAATGTGTATTTGTGGGCTCAGATCTGTGTAGTTTAGCTGTCTGAAGCTGTCTAGAGGTTCCACTATTTGAACTAGTCTTCTCAGTGCTTTTGTAAGTTTGATTTCAAGTTCCTATTCTGAATGATACAGGAAAGTATTTAAATAAACATTACACTTGGTAAGAGATGACCTTTAGATTTCATGATTGTTGTCGAGACCTAAGGTTAACAGCTCTTACGCATGTGTGAGTCTGTGCTATGATGCTGTTCAAGCATGCACTTAATGATTGCAGAGGGCACTTAATTTGAAAGAAGTACGCAGACTGAGATGGTCAAGAATAACTTGTTGCTATGGTGATATTATAGCAAAGTTGTTGCTGAAACTCTTACAATGTTAGGTTTTCAGATGAGATAGGGTTTCTAATATTAGATGATGTTGCTATCCTCAACTGGAGCTTTGCTGTCTTTACTTCGTTTGGACAAATGCTGTGGTCCAAGTATTTGCAGTATTTAAACAGCAAAGAAAGAAGATCCATTTAGAACATTTATTTCTCTCCATTAACATTTTCCTGGAGTCCAGAGTAAATACTTTCCTTTTATTGTACCATGTTATGTAATGTCAAAGCTTATTATGCAGTTAAGTATCAATAATTACTTACCAATCAACAGTGAGATCTATGAACAGATTAATAGTATTTGAATCCTGAGACAAACTGGGAAGTCATTAAAGGTTTTAAGAGAACATTCAAGGAACTTTGGTCTCTCTATCCTCGGCTAAGTTCAGGGTTCATAACTTCATACGAGGTAGAACGGGGCATGGCAAACATGGAGGTCATAGAAAAGCAGATAGACAGAAAATATAGCTATCCAAAAGAAGCACTGATGTTGGCCTTGAATTTGCATAAATGAATTTTGACAATCCGTAGCCTTTTGGGATAATGATCTGTGGACACACTAGTAGGACGTATGACTTTTTGTTCATCACAGGTCCATTTATATCTGGTATGAAACAAGCCATTCATTTTACAATAGGAACATTGTTCCAGCATCTAAGCATGGTGGTGGTAGTGGGCGTGATGTGGGAATCTTCTGCTCTGTCAGGAGCAGCAAGTCCTGCTATAATTGCCATGGAACCACACATTCTGGTCTGTCTGTGAGCAGAAACTGAAACATAATCGCATCATACATAGGATTCATACATTTTGAATGGGTAAAAAAAAGAAAAATTATGTTTTCGAGTAACCGTTTTCATGCCCTTTCTTAAACCCATTAGGGATGCTTTGGGAGGGCCTCAAACAACAGACAATGCTCAGATATTTAACAGTCTATTGGAATTAAAGATATGAAGAAGATAGCAACGACAACATAAATGTATACATTTGAGAGGGGCAAGTAAATGAAATTTAATGTAGCAGTAATTTTTTCCATGTGGGCCACGGAGGTATGAGATATGCGTTTATAATGAAAAGTGTTTGTGCTCTTTGTCTGTTCTACTTTATTTAAAGATCTAAAAGAATTTGTGCAGTAACAGAAAAAAATCAGAAAGGGAGGAAAAACCTTTTCATGGTATTGTATGCCATGTATGCCGTTACATGGAAAGCTCATAGATCTCGTTTACTCACAGTCCCTTTGGGAAACAGATATTCAGTTTGCATTGCCTGCGTTTTTGCAATCCGGGCAGGCCTCAGCAGTTCAGCTTTTATTGCGTTTTTAGACTGGGCTGAAAACTGCTGAGATTTTCAGCTCTTCTGCTGTAAACAGCTGCCCCAGAGTTCTTTCATGCACTGCTTTTATCTAGACAGTGATTAATAAGAGCTATTGGCCATTCTTATTCCCCCAGCTAAAATAGCCACCGTTTTTACTAGTACTGGCTTTGCTGGAATTGCTCTCCATAAGTCAAACCAATTGATTACACTTGAACCAGTGGGGTTCATGACTCATTGTAAATTGAGCTTTAAATGAGGATAAAAAGACGATATGTGATGAGGCAAGACAATCCTGCAATTTTTATCACATTCTTGTGTAACCATCATACTCATCTTAATGCTTCTTATATGTATATATATATATATATATATATATATATATATATATATATATATATATATATATATATATATATATATGTGAAATCACTTTGGTGACTTGATATATATACATATATATCTATATCTAATATAGATAGATAGATAGATAGATAGATAGATAGATAGATAGATAGATAGATAGATATATATAGATATATATATAGATATATATGTATATATATCAAGTCACCAAAGTGATTTTGTGCATAAAGCAAGAAAGGCAGTCTAGATATTCAATATAAAATTATTATATTGAATAACCCAATATTGACTGGCTGATGCCACCCATTACTAAATAAGAATAAATTCCACCGCATGTGCTTTGAGGTGTCTCATTAGCATTACTTTAAATTCAAATGGTTTCAAAATAATGATATCTGATTGGATGAGCTCCGACCACTTTCTGGAGCGTGAGTCTTGATTTAATTGTCATCCTCTGAGCAAAGGTATGCTTCAGAGAGAGAGAGAGATGTGAATTAATTACCACCGGTGGTGGAATCAGTCATCTGCCAGCAGCAGCTGCCGTGCTCCTGTCTGGAACTTCTTACAATCTGTGCGCGGCCAATTTTCTCTCCTTAGTATGCCACTATCTGTACCCTGATGCATCCTGTGCAGAGGCTAAATAAATCTACCAGTGGTTAAAATTAGCTGTGTAGCAAGCTGAGGGTAGACTCCTACCAAAAATGAGATTCTTCAGCTTGTATCTGTAAGACAAGAGTGATATAAATAGTATTAAGAGGTCAGGAGAGTAGCTTATGAAGCCATGTCATCCCCTTATGATGTTTGAAGCCACTGTTTCCCACTGAATGAGTGAGAAGTATCTGAGATTCTTCCTACTCAATTCACCTGCCCTTCTGCTTTTTATATTCTTGACAGGTAATGTTTACTGAGGAGGATGTGAAGTTCTATCTGGCTGAGCTGGCTTTAGCATTGGACCATCTCCACAGCTTAGGCATCATCTACCGTGACCTCAAGCCTGAAAAGTGAGTGAGACTGAGGAGAACATCATAATACCTTATGTTGCATGCCTTTTAGCTGAAACATAATCCCCAATTTTAAAACATAATCTCGACTTTATTAACTTTGTGTCTTCCGTAACACACTAAAAGATCGTTCAGATTTGCCCTACTTTCGTCTTTGCCTTAATGTAGACGATGATCAAAATCATGTTTTCGGCCTAAAGTTTGCTTCTAAACACTATACAAATTAAACCAGTAAAATTTCTTGTCATAAATATTTCCAGTCAAAAAATCTGATTAGGCTTGTTTGAAGCTATCGTATAACATTGAGTATAAGCCAATTTATGACAGAACTACATTTAGTTGTAATATGCAGACTCAGTAAAACTATTGTATATTTTATTTTAATTTGGGTGCTGGCGCTAGTTTTTCAGTTCTTGCAAAGTGTAGTGCATAGTGGGTAGGGAACCATTTGGGATTCAACCCCATTGCTGTAAAAGAAGTGTACATTGCCATTAGCTTTGTGCTAGTAAGACAAAGAAGTCAGTAATGCTAAATAAGCATTGTTGTCATGACGGTAAATTGTAAGTGGTAAGTGATTGTTAACTATACTAGCTTCAGCTCCACTGCAACCCTGGCTGGACTACAGTTTTCACTGAACTACCACTTAACCACTGTTACTCAAAGCCATAATGCGACAGATGGAGACCCACTTATAACTTCAATCACAATCCAGTTTCACTGAGGTGATATAACCACCCAGAGAGCACTGCTTGATTTTGAGTGAAAAAAACACCCTATCCAGGTGGTATGGTGCGATTAACACGGCAGCTGTGCACAGCTGGATTTAGAAGCACTGGCAATGGTTTTTCTCCTCACAGATAACTGAAACCTACACACTCCTTCTGCTCTGCCAGACAGTAGCACTCCAACCTGGGTTCATTTTCAGCTGAGGTCTACAGTTTGCTACAACAATAGCAGAATGCCAAGCTGACTTGTATTTTGAATAAGCCCTCAAGAGAGACAGTGAAGGAGGGATAATGAAGTGGTATTTATTGAGAGTGCAACGGAGGCATCTCTTGCCATTTGTTGTTTTTGCCAGGGTCGGGGTGGGGGGGGGGTTACCAGCTTAGTGGGGAGCTCGACACTGGACATTGTGCTTTTAGGCATGTTGCAAATGATTACTGACACAGCTAAAGGCAGTCCATAGGACACCACACTTCTCCAACCAGATCTTCAGCCTACAAGATGCAGCAATCAGCTGATAGGGTTGTTGATGAAAGGTTTTCAAGGTTTTCAAGGTTTTCTTAGGGACTAGTAGATTTGAGTCCCAGATCAGTAGCTTACCCTTGGGTACCCTTGAGCATTATCACCTATAATGATCAAAGAGACCTAAAAACCTAAAGCAAGCAATCTGAGACCATTAATGGGGTAATACCGATAACCCACAATCCTCATTTTTTAGTTAATTCCTCAGGTTTTCAAGAAGGTTTAGGTCAGGGCACTAAAATGGCCAATTTGTCAAGGAATGGGATGGTCAAAAGCTGGATTTTTGTCATTGTCCTGCTTTAGAATCCAACCCTGCCCCAATTTTAGCCTTTTGCTGAAACAGATTTACTGGTTTTTTTTTTATTTTTAAATATGTCTTGTACTTTATCCACCACTGATCGATTAACCATTTTTAAACTTTAACAGTCATTTACAGCCTTTAGCAAAATTGTTGTAAAATGTGCTTTTTTAAATCTCCCTTTTAGCATTCTACTGGATGAGGATGGTCATATAAAGATCACTGGTAAGAAAAATTGTCTTTGTTCATTTTTGTCTTATGGATAGCAGAGTGCTTGCTTTATTTCTTTATATTTCTCTTGACCTCTCAGATTTTGGCCTTAGTAAAGAAGCAATAGATCATGACAAGCGTGCGTATTCTTTCTGTGGGACCATCGAGTACATGGCCCCGGAGGTGGTAAATAGGAGAGGGCACACACAAAGTGCAGACTGGTGGTCGTTTGGAGTCTTAATGGTAAGTGTCTTTGGGGCTTATGATAGTGCTCCTCTCTAACATTATAACGCTAGAAGCCTTGTGCTGTTTTCTTCAGTTAACCGAAGCAGCAGAATTTATTTCGTTTTTTTGGTGATCTTATGAGACAGTTAATGTTTAAAATCATTAAATGATTTAAATCATTTTTCCTTAACTCAACCACTCAACTTTCTCTCCTTTCCCTTCTTTAATTAAGGAATGAGTGGAGAGATTTTTAATGGGAAACAAACACAACAAACAAACACACAAATAGAAATCTAACATTTGTGTTTTTGTGAGAATGCCTTTGTTTGTTTTTGTCATACAAGAAGGAAAACATGACAGATTTTCTTTGCAGCTCTGTGAGTCTAAAGACAGTGCTGTCTATTGTATTTACACCTAGCCTGGCTGATCCTTCTGGTGTGTGGATGTGCCCTTTGAGAATTCTCATTTCCCACAGCTTAAACGTCTTGATGACTCCGTGGTATTGTTGAGCCAAATGACATTTAGCGTGGTTCTCAGCTCCGGCAGAGCAGATAAGAACAACAGCTCTCACTTACAGTGACAGCAGCTTTTAAAGAATTAAAGAATGAAATGTCAGAGGGAGTTAAAACAGAGCAATTATGTGCATCTGACTGTACAAATACCAACTGGCAAAACCTGTTCATGCTAATGTCAACTAATATTAACTATCGTCTTATATTTGATGGGTTATTCTGTGGTAACTTGAGCTGTAAACAGAATCTCTCCCACATACGCATAATGTGTGCCACCGCCCATGAATCGGTGATGTCATTCCAGTGGTTTCCACTTTGAAGATTGGAATTGAACAACGAATGGATAAATTTAGCACAGTTCCATCTAACCGAGTGTTGGCCCACCTCCAAGTATCCACAGCACATCTCTGCCTGAAAATGTGCTCACTCACTCACAGGGAAAAATAGATTACATAATTCCAAGCACAGGATGAGGACACCAGCAGGGCTGCCTGAGAGCTGTTGTTGTGAAACGATGCTGAGTACATACTGTTATTGTAGTGTGGTTAATGAAGAAAAGAAGAAAAAAACAAAGCTACCACTTTGCTTTAATGCCTGATGCTGGATTTATTGTCCTTCCCTCAGTTTGAAATGCTGACGGGATCTCTGCCATTTCAAGGCAAGGACCGCAAAGAGACTATGGCACTTATTCTGAAGTAAGATTGTTTTAAAAATTTGAGCTCTTCTGCTATTATGGACAAATTCTGCGTTATTGATCTGTGGTCAATATTTCTATTTTTTGTTTTTTTTGTTGTTTTTTTCCAGGGCAAAGCTTGGCATGCCACAATTTTTAAGCCCAGAGGTACAAAGCTTGCTGCGTGCACTCTTTAAAAGGAATCCTTCCAACAGATTAGGTACAGTATCTGAAAACTATGACACACTCCTTGTGACAGAAATAGAATGATAAATCAGATTTTCTATGACCCCAGTCATTGGTCTCTCCATTGCTCCGTAGCTGCTGCTGGCCAAATACTATTTGATTTAGTTTCTAATGCAAATTTAGATACATTATCATCACAATAAACTATATTATTGAGGTCCAATTATAGTTACAAAGTACCACACATGACCTCCCTGACCCGCTTCCTATAGTCTGCATTTTCCATTCAAGTAATAAATTCAACATGAAACTACCTAAAATCACAGTTGACGACCAGTGTGTCTCCTGTGGAAACCAAAATAGTGGCACACTCGCTGTCCTCCTCTGAGGACTCATGAAGGACTCATGAAGTCTCATGAAACAGTAGGCAATTTTAAATTTGTCAATTTGTGTTTATATCCTCTTTTGGAACAAAAACATTTTACCCCCCTTTCTTTTGTGGAATTCTTTAGAAAATGTCAAACTCATCGAAGGGGTGTCTAAGCACAGACTTTGGAGTTTAAAATCCCCAAGATTCAGCTACACTCTGCAGTATTGTGATTTTGATCTCTCTTCACCTCATCATTCTGGAAATATGATAAATGATCTTTGGGGTGCCAATAAGTTTGCAATACTTTTGAAATAATGCCATTTAGTATTATTTATAAAAAAATAAGGAATTATTTCTACTGGTAAGCAGTTTCCCTACACAGTTTAGAATAACATTTTAATATGTTTTGTTTATACAATTACACACTTTTTTTATGGGGTGTCATTATTTTCTGTTTGTATAGCCTAAAATGATGTGTTGTATACACCTAAACACCAAGTTAGAATATTTAGAAGATGTTTAATGCAGACAAAGCAGACAGAAATGGTATTTTTGAAATGGATGATTGAATCTACAAGGTGAAGCTTATTAATGATGTGGCCAGTGAGTGCACAAATTCCTACTCATATCACCCTCCTATTAATGCAGCCATTTTACTCAGACAGACAGGGGAGGAATGAATCTTATTTAAGCTGGAGTAGAGGATCTTCCAGGTGAATGACTGCAGGCAGTTCCGTCTGTTCTCTGATGCAGCCTGTTTGTCTAAACTGTGATTGAATTTCATTGCCGCTCTCCATAATTCATGAAGCAGAGAGAAAACGCAGCTGAGGCGTCTTGCTGAGCATAACCAGACATGCGTCAGCTTTGCATTAGCTATCTACTCATGCACAGGCAATTCCTCACACACCTGCTATTAATATGCCACTGAGAATGCGGTAGTGGGAGAAAACATAAACCACAGGATACTATGCTTACTGGACAAGAGGGATCAACAAGACCAAGCTTTTTCTATGGTCACCTTAAAGGATAGACGAACAAGGTGCTGCAGTACAGCAGCTAATGGTGAACAAAAACTACTGCCATCTGTCATCTGTCACTGACATCTTTAAGCCATTGAAAACTGAATCGCAAAAGCTACATTTTTTGTATTATACATTGATTGATTGATTTTGCTCCTGATTTGTGCAGCTGTTATCCTTTTTATCTGTAGATCCATTTTATCTGTAGATCCATTTTATCTGTATTACTGAGTTCCAACCTTAGTAATACTACAGACTTTTTTTGCAGCCAGTGCAGGTGTCAAAAACACGATTTGGAGTTAGCGTTCTCTTCCAAGCACAATAAGTTAACAGACTGAAAATTGTGGTTTTCTAATGTGACTGGGAAGAAGACCTGCAAGCCTTTACCATAGTGCAGTACTGTCACTGGGGAAGACTTCGGTGTGTGGGACTGGTTTCTTAATTGGAACAAATAGATGCAAATGAATTAATAAGTAAAAACAATATTGGTGAACAAAGAATCAAAGAATCATGAACATGAGAAGAGTCATGATTTATTTTTACCTCAGAATTGCAGGAGCAATCCAAATGAATAAGTTCGTAATTTAGTAGTCTCGGTACCCATTTATTATAATTTTGTAGTTTTAAACCTGTATTTTAAGATTGGCTTGCATTACTTTGATCAACCACTTATTTTTCTTGGATTACATTAATGCCTTCTTGTCTATAAAAAAGGATCATCTGAGGCTGTGCTCTAAAAGCTCATAGCCTACAGCAAAAAGTATACTGATATGTCAGAGGGCTTATAAGCATAGTGCAGGCCCATGCAATATTATTGCAGAGGACATTATTACAATTACTAGTTATATATTGTGCAACCCTATAAGTAAATACGCTGATCTTTCTGTTTAAACCTCAGGAGCTGGACCTGATGGCGTGGAGGAAATCAAAAGGCATCATTTCTTTGCAACAATTGACTGGAACGTGAGTGTCCTCTCTTGACTTTTGTCACCTGCTGTTTTCATTCTACTGGTTTTACTTTGATAAAGTGAGGATCACACACACACATACACAAACAGATCTTACATAAACCACTTACAACTGGTCCACAATCAGGCTGTATTGAAGACTGTCTCCAAATTGCAAGAGTTGTTCTTGGCATGATGGTGTACAAAAGCACTTTCCTTTTTTTTAACTTTTCAGTTGCTCTTCTATATCTGCTCTTAAGGTGCATTGTGAGCACCTAAATCTAAAGATTTTCAATATGAATGAGAAAAATCAAAGGAGCATGGCACTTTCAACAATTTGCACATGTATAGGGCAAGATTTCTTGATTGTGGTTCCTTAATAGCTATCCATTTGGAAAAGACTTGAGCAAGTATGGTATGGTTAGATACAGTGGCTTTATCTTAACAATTATAATGCAGCTAAACAGCAAGGTAAATAAACAAAGCTAACACTCTGATTGGTCTTAGTTTCTATTTAGGGATAGACCTACAGATACTGCATTAGTGTTAGCTTTACTCAAGGGTGAAGCAAAATGAGAAATGGGACAAACTGCAGCCTCACATTCTATGCAAACACATGCAAATAAAAAAAAGTATGTCAGATGGGACGGGACCAAAAACTGTTTTACACAGGATTGTGGCCCAAAAAAAAAAAAAACTTCCCGAAAGGATATGGATATGGATATAGGATATAGGATATAGGGTATGATATTAGAAGAAAAGTCTGACTTGTCAGATTAACTGCTTGGAAACACAGTTGGTTGGGTTTCAGTGGAATATTGACACTATGAAACTAAAAATGTAAAGTTTGCTAAAGGGAATTAATAAAAGTATCAACAGAAAACTCTTGCTTCACTTATTTAACAGTTTTTAAATATCACGTGTATTTCATTTGGACTGGAGAAGCTAAATTGCCCCCTACGTGTGAGTGTGTTTTTCTGTGTCTGCCCTGTGATGGACTGGCGACCTGTCCAGGGTGTTTCCCCTGCTTTCACCCTGTGAGAGCTGGGAGAGACTCCAGCACTGCCCTAGACCCTGATCATGACAGTGATGAGAGAATGAGTGAGTGAGAGGAAGAGATCTTTGCAGAAGATGTGTAGTCAAGTAACAAAGAGAAGTCACCTTTTGCATTGACATATTAGCAGCCTAGACAACACAAGCTTTAGTCCAGTAAGTCACTGAGGTACTGGCTACTGTAATGTTAGTACTGATGCTTGTCCAAAAGAGAATGTTCAAAAAACCTGGCAGGAAATTGATAGAATGAGATCATAGTGACAAAAAACTTGCTTTTATTGGCCACCTTAACTATGAATCATGTCTTTAAAGTCAGTGAAGTAGTTTTTTTTTATCATTATTTTGTATTTATTTAGTTTTGCAATCTCGTGTGTGTCTTTCTGCACAACAGAAATTGTACAGAAAAGAGATCAAACCTCCATTCAAACCAGCAGTGGGCAGACCAGAGGACACTTTCCATTTTGACCCTGAATTCACCTCCCGCACTCCAACAGGTAACTATTCATTTCAAGAGTGAAATGAATACAGATCACCACTATGTATATTGTTACGGTTTTAGATTACTTCTACTTAATGTTTTTTTGTACTTAATGTTTAATTCCTGTATAAATTGTTTCATACAAGTATTGATACATGGAAACATGTAGATATATATAGAGTATATGGAGAAGTCTAAAATAGGAGGATATCCTAGTATACTTGATCTTGATGAAAAGGCCTAAAGCATCATTTGAGAGTCATTAAAGCAACTTTTGAGCTCTTTTGAGCACCCCATGCATCCTGACCAGAGTCTGTGAGTTTGGTGGAATATACTGTGGCGTAACAGTCTGTGCCAGACAAGTGTTAATAACATGAAAGCACCAATTATGGTCTTGCTTTCAGTGCAGGAACTCAGAGAGTGCCTTCAGGCCAGATCAGTACAGTAAAAATGACCTTCTACAAAGTCAGTTCATACCACTCACAACAGATCAATTGTCAGTTTCCGTCCATAGAGAGCCTGTGTCCTAGTTTCTTTGCTAAGTGTGTGTGTGTGTGTGTGTGTGTGTGTGTGTGTGTGTGTGTGTTTGCATTGTATACCACCAGACTCACCCGGCGTTCCTCCCAGTGCTAATGCCCATCAGCTTTTCAGAGGCTTCAGCTTTGTAGCTACTAACCTTGGGCCAGAACAGTCTATTGTAGACACCAGACAGAACTCTGTCAACCCCATAGTACAGGTAAGCATGGTTTCAACCTCTTGGGGAGAACTATCAAAACCCAGATTGCAAAGCTAATCTAGTTAGTTTGTTGAAATCATCCATATTGATTTAAAACAAGCCTGCACAGACATTTATGTGCAGTGAAACACAGCAGGCTAGCTAAAAGTAATGATTTATAATGGACTACTATAAAACTACTTTTTGTCACCCAATACTGTAAAAGTAAGGAATGACTAAAATATGACAAACTCATAATCTTTATCATCCATAGTATAAAACCAAAATTAACACTGGCTTGCAGGGGCTTGATGCAGTACTTCTGAAGAAGGTTAGTGTGTACAAGATTAAAAACAGTTCATTGCTGCAGCTTATGTTTTTGCTTGTTGGATCATATAAACAGCAAACAATGTAATCAATTGATAAACTGATCACTGATTATGGCAATAAACATAATTTAATCGACAGCACTATAAAATGCTGTTTTTAAGAAGGCCCACCTTCTTCAATGATTTAAATACACCCTGTTTTTTCTAGTCACTGCATTTTAAGCCTGACCTCGGGCTGACATTGCAGACGCAGCCTTTTCCGGTCTTATTCCACAGGGGATCACTTGTGCATGCCACAGAAAAAAAAGAGTTAGACAAGAAAAAAAAAAAACCAGCCTCCTATTGCATAAGCTGATCTGCTTCTGCCAGATGGATCCTACCTGGGCGAGTAAATCCACTGAAGTCTCTTGGTAAGGTGGAGGCTAAATGAGAGAACACACAGGTCTCAGGATAACTGACAGGGCCAGATGTTCTGATGTGATATTGTGCTGAGATTATCCATACGCTTCTTATGAACATGCACATCATAAGGCTGTTAAACCCCTGCCAAGGATCTGTATTGATTTTTAGACTGATCGAATTGCCCGTTGGATTAACCCTACAAAGGGCTGCATGCTTTGTGTTTTATTTCTTTCATTCCTAAAAAGAAAAAAGGTAATTTGTGTTTAAGTCCTGTTTTTTTGTTTTTTTTGGGTTTTTTTTGTCCTGTGACTCAGAGTGAGGCAGGGAATAAATTTCAAACAGAACCTTTATAAGAAATGGAATGCCATCTTCCACTGGCATTAAAAAAGATATGTTAAAAAATAAAAAAATTAGAGCAATGCGAAATCCTGCTGAGGGCACAGAAGGATTAGAAGCATTTTCCTCTCTGTAGCTTAAAGATTATGCCATTAGCTAATGTGAAAATGCCACATGCCAAGCTTCATGTAAGCAAAATGTCTAAGTTAGCAGAAGGGATCTTTTGAATGTGCGTGTACTTAGGAATGCACTCTGTCTAACCGGGCTTCTGTTTCGTGCTGTTTTCCAGCAACTTCATGGCAACAACATCCATTTTACTGATGGCTATGAAGTAAAAGAGGACATCGGTGTTGGCTCATATTCAGTCTGCAAACGCTGCATTCACAGAATCACCAGCGTGGAATATGCCGTTAAAGTGAGCGAATTTGGATTTTTTAATGCTTTGATCCTCTCCATCTTGACAGAATAGCAGTAGAATTAGCAGTAAAATTATTACTTTATTTCAGTAGCACCTTTCAAACATTCAGTAGTAACTTTCTTACACTGATTGTGCGAGGCAGTGACTGTTTTTGTCGTTATTGTAGATTATCGACAAAGCTAAGAAGGACCCATCTGAGGAGATTGAGATCCTTCTGCGATACGGACAGCACCCAAACATCATCACTCTGAAAGATGTGAGTCAACTTAAAGACAGCACCTTCATGAACAATGCAACCTAATGAACCATTGGTCCAATGGTTAAATGTTAAATTGTTTATGTAACATTAATAAAACGTTCTAGTGAACATCACATAGCCTTGATTAAATCCCCACAATATTACAATAATCCATTTAAACTATGTCAAATAATTAGTTTCATTTTGCAAACAATGTTGTCTAAAGTCATTACTAAAGTGAAGATATAGAACAATTTATAAAACTAACAGAGACATTTTATGAATTTAGAATGATGAACCTGATACTAGTGTAAAAGTAGTCGAATATAGTCAAATACAATTTGTGAGTCTTTATGAATATTTGTTATTTTATTTTTTAGATCGTCTTATCTTTCCAAAGTTAAGTAACAGATTCAGAAATTGTTATGTAGTATTGACATTCAACGTCAAGCCTGTAACATGAAAGCCCAGAGCCATTTGCTAGGAGCTGTGGGTTCTAGAAGATGTGAATTCACACCTGAGACTAAACACATGCTTCAGTTCATTTTGTAAAAACTTGTGTCTCTGTTTTTGGCTTTTTTTGACAGAATTTGAAAAAAAAAAAACAACAGTTATTCTTTATATTGAGTGTGTGTGTGTGTATGTGTGTGTGCCATTACCATTATAAAGGTTTGGAAATCTGGAAATTTCTGGAAACAGTGATGACATATATCCTATTTTATGTTTCAGACATATCTGAAAGTTGACTCTAAACTCTAAATGGTATTCAAATGCTTTATAGTTAATATGCTTAATAGATTTTCAATTATTTATCTACAAATGCTGTACTGTAACAAACGCACAGTATGACCTTCTCCCTCATGAAGAGAGCCTGTGTTTACAGTTTAGCAGTCCATTGCACTAGGACCTGTGTTTACATGGAAATTATAAGAACATCAAGAGATGTGAGATTAGTCAGTAACAACTCTACAGTCCTCTATAGCTGAGAGACCAAGATGGCAAATTGGCCATGCTCTCTCTGGGTGGGCTGAATGACCTTCCTTCCTAGCAGCAGTTTAAAAAAAAAATGCAGTGGTGCTTCATGTGAATAGAAAAAAACCTGTGCTGGCTTTCACCCTTCCTCTGTGGAATTAGCCAAGACCAGAGAGAAACTCAGGTAAAAATACAAAGACTGAAGCTAAAGAAACTCCTTATGACTTAAATTGATTGACAGTTGTTCACCTAAGATGCCTTTTCCTATCAGTGTAGCCTAAAATACACTTTCACTGACCCTCTTTGCTTTATAAATGCTCTTGTGTGGTTGTGTAAGCCCTACACTCTCACCCTGAGTGCAGTGCTGCATTGAGCCAGAGGGAGAGAGAGTGAGAGAGCACTGTGTTGTGTGTCCATGCAGGTCTATGATGACGGGAAATATGTGTATCTGGTTATGGAACTGATGCGAGGAGGAGAGCTGTTGGACCGGATCCTGCGTCAAAAAGGCTTCTCTGAGAGAGAAGCTTCAGCAGTGCTGTGCACCATCACCAAGACCGTGGAGTATCTGCACTCACAGGGGGTTAGTTCTCAAGCACACATGCTCACGAGAATCAGGTTTCGCTCACCATGTATTTTTGCTAAAGTAATTTGGACTTGATTATACTGTTTCTAAAAACACACAGCATCTCTTTTGAATCTATTTGTCCTTAAAAGTAAAAACACCTTTGTCTCCTATGACAAACATACAGATCACTTAAGTTTGAAAAAAGTCATTGATACTAAACAGATTATGAGAGCCTAATGTTTGGTTACAAGCAGAACCTCTTTTAGTGGCAATAACTTCAGCCAAGCATTTGGTGTAGCTGATGATCTGTTTTGCATAGTAGTTTGAAAATGTATTTAAGCATTCCTTTACCTTGACGATTGATTGGGCATTTAAAAAAATTAACTTAAAAAAATAAGGGACTTCTGTTTAAGACTGTAGGATGTTGATTTTCTCTTATTGTTATGTAGCTATGAATCCAATGGCCTCTCATTAATTAAAACTCATCCAGAGCAAGCTTTACATTATTAGACAACCTTCATTGTGCTTCACAGTTTTGAGATGCAGTTTTGGGGTCAGTTCATATATTTAATTGATGCATTTTGTTCAACCTGGTGAGAGTAGGTAGTATGCTAAAATTCTTCTCTTTTATGCACCAATCTTATCAGCAAGAAGCTGATCAGTTAACCAGTCCCAAAAAAAGCAATTAATTTTCAATTTCCATCCATGGTTGTTCCATTTGTTTGACAAACCTTTTTTTTTTCCCCAGTGTATAATTTTAAATGTTATCATTGTAACAATTATCAGGGAATAATGGATAATCTAACAATTTATTATAATCTGTCCATAGTATTTTTTTGTGATGCATTTACAATGAATATGGAAAGTTTTCAGACCCCTGTTTTTGTCAAAATAAAGACAAAACACTTCAGCCTGACAAACCCTTTTGGTTTGTTTTTTTTTTTCAAATTAAAATGAATATATTAATATATTTCTACATATATGTACATACATATACATACATTATACATATAATATACATATTAATATACATAATCGTTTAGACCCGCTTACAATTGAGCGGAGTTACCTCCTACTTACACCATCATAGTTGCATAATTACTTGCCAGGAGGTGATGAAAATTGAATCTGAGGAAGAATACAGTTTATATAGAGCTTATATAGAACTTAAAATGCCCAAGAGCACAGTAGCTTCCATTTTTCTAAAATGAAGATCTAAAACCCTCAACAGTCTTTGTAGATCTGGCCAATGATGAAAACTGTGCCAGAGTCTATCATGAGAAGACTTGATGCAGTCACTGCTGCCAATGATGCTTTAACCAAGTACGGAAGGGTAGTGAAGGGTCTGACTATTATATAAATGGAAAGTTTAGTTTTTTGGGTTTTTTTTTAACTTACAAACAGTCCAAAAACTTATTGAAATTATTATTGCTTTGTCATTGCGAATAACTGACTGTAGACTGATGCAGAATAAAATAAACTGAATCCATTAGCCTGCACCAGAGCAAAATGTGGACAACTTAAAAAGTTATGGAAACTTTCTATATGAACTGTGCATTATGGATTCATGTGGTATATCCTGCATGTTGACTGAAATTCTTCACACATTCAGTGAACAACTGGTGAAACAATGCATCACAATATTTAATATTTATTGTCATCCATGTGGCTCTCAAGGTTGTGCATCGAGACCTAAAGCCTAGCAATATCCTGTATGTGGATGAGACAGGAGACCCCGAGTCCATCAGGATCTGTGACTTCGGCTTTGCCAAACAGCTCCGAGCTGAAAACGGACTCCTCATGACCCCCTGCTACACTGCCAACTTTGTTGCACCAGAGGTAATGAAACATCCACTGTTCTTTCTGATACTGCTATTTATAGTTGCTGTCTAACAGGATGTTTGTTTAAGATCCAGAAAGAAGACATTTGAGACAAAAAAGACAGAAGGCAACAGAATTAAATCCAAATGAGTCCATGTAGTGCAAATATTACTGACTGATCATCTACTCAAATAAATCTATACTGGTGTCACACAAGATTGTTAGTTCTAGCAATACCATTCACTGTAAGCCATTTTATGGATGTATGTTTGCTGTTTGAACTATTCTAAAAATACACACACTGTGATACATTTGGAAAATATTCATTATTAGGATAACCCAATACAAAGTCCATGGCAAGATTAGCTTTCTGTCAATATTATACAACCATGTTCTAACTGCCATTATGCAGTCAAGCTCAGATGTGATACTGTATGTGCTGCAGGTCCTGAAGAAGCAAGGATATGATGCTGCGTGTGATATCTGGAGTCTTGGAATTTTGTTGTATACCATGCTCGCAGGGTGAGTAAAAATGGCTTCAAACCTTCTGAAGCTACATTCCTACTGTCGGTTAGGTTTTGCATGCATCTCAGCCATTCACGATTTATAGAGACTGGATTTGCTGCCCTGTGTGAGTGAGCAATGGCCATATGCAAACTGAACTTTGAGCTATGCTGCACTGACATGAAGCATGACAATAGATGTTTTTTGGTTTCTGAAAAATGTGCAGTCTGTGCAATGCATGTTTAAAAAGTCCATTTAAAACGTCTGTTAGTTTTATGGTGACAAAGTCAAATCTTACCACTACAGTTGTACCTTGACTTACGAGTGTCCCAACTAACGATGTTAGTTACGAGCCGTCTCTCAGCCGTTTTTTGGTGCCGTTTTTGTATCCAGTTGAGAGCTAAAATTCGAGTCAGCTTCAGATACCCACCGTTAGATGGCGCAGTGAACACTGCAACATCCGCCCAGCATCCCGTGTCTCACTCGTTCCCTTTAAGTGGTTCACTTGCAGTGGAAGCATCAGTATTGTGCTCGCAATTGTGCTTGCAGTTATTTTGCAAAACTTTGTTTTCCAACCATGTGTCCAGGAAAGTGAGTGCAAAGGACTTAAAGAGGAATTAAAGAAAGAAATTATCGAAAAACATGATCAAGGTGTGCATGTAGTAGACTTGGCGAAGCAGTACAAGCGTAGCACCCCGCACATGAAAGTGAGGAAAGTGTGACAAAACGCGCAAAAATCAGCCCATAAGATTCAGTTATTCAGTTCACCCTTTCTCCTCCACCTTCGTCAGCATCTTCAAGTCGTCAGCTCTCCAAGGCAAATGCTGTACATTATACTTAATAAAGCCAGTTTATTGCAGTACATTCTATTGCATTGTGTTTTTATGCAATATTCATCATTTATAAGCACATTTTTCTTTATTAAAAACATGGAACAAAAAAATGCAGTGCTGATGACATAATTTGAGTTACGAGCTCTGTCACGGAATTAAACTCGTAAGTCAAGGCACCGCTGTATATCCTGTATGTATCTATTTGGGCAATAATACAGCATCATGGTACAAAGCATGTGTTGTGTATCTTTGTTTTTCTGAGGTTTGTTTTCTACATTTTTTTTTATGAGGTTTACTCAGAATGGGGAAAATGCACTAGCAAAACAACAGTGCATAATTTAAAAAAAAGTTTAGGAAAAAATACAATGTATTTATGTTCATAATTTTTAAATCACTTAAGAATAAGAATCACCTAAGAATGAACCAGGGAATGAATCTGCCTCTCTCTAAATGCCTTTTTTTTGGCATGAAATCATTATTTGGCATACATTTATCTACTATTATCTACTTCATAGCAATGCATGTCAGGAATTAGTGTCCTCTCTGCTTAAGTGTTCCTGAGTCACTCCATTAGCTCATCATTAAGCCATTTATGAGCTGAATCACAGAATCAGGATCAGGAAACACACCAAAACCTAGTAATGACTGAAAGAAACCAAGCCTTCTTAAACATTCTGATCCTTTTGAAAGTCTTTTGGAAGCCGGGGTTTGGAAACGGACAAAGGTTTACAATCAACAGCCAGAAATTAAAGCCTAGAAACATCTCATATTTTGCAAATACCATCTGGCAGAGAGCGAGAGAGAGAGAGACAGAGAGAGACATCATATACAAAATGCTGGTTTTGAAACAGCAGATAAGTGATCAGAATGATTAGGAATCACAGTTGCTACTTGACTCTATAGTGCTAGGGCCTTCGAGGTAGCACAAAACTAAAACGACACAAAGATTTCAATTAGTAATGCTTTACCTGAGTGTGTGTGTGTGTGTGTGGAAAACAGGGCCTCTGTCATACACTACTGCAGTGTTGCAGGCTTTAAATTAAGCATTGCGTGAGGTTTCCTGTTATTCAAGACTAGTTAATCACTCTGGTAGGACAGTTAAACAAGAGCTCATGCCTGATGGCAAAGTAAAAATCACTGTGAAGCGTAGCAAGAACTTAAATTTCAGCTCAATTATCAGCTAAAAATAAAAAAAAGGTTTGTTTTTTTTTACAAGACTCTTTTTTGTTGTTTTCATTATTAAAATAAACACACATAGTAAATAAAAAATTTTTATGTGATTAATAAATTACATAATGTTTACGTAATTCTGGTAGTTATAGTTTGAGTATAAACAAAAAATTAAATTCATAATCATACAGATATCTCTATTTCTTCTATTATGTGCTCCTACTGTCCTTCTAGCTTGGAAATTTTGAAATATGCCCGCTCAAGTAAACAGCTTGGCCTCGTGGGAGCGATGCGGCCTCAAAACCGATCGTGTAACACCTGTCCATGCTTTAGATAAAATCCGCTGCTGACTCATCTCCCAAGTCAAACTACCATTCAAAAGCTCCCCCCGCCTCCCACCACCGCTCATACAAGGACTAATTTCTACAGCAGGGTCAGAGGGATTACAGGGTAAACCCAGGTCAAGTCAGCGGCTGGCACACTGAGTAACTGTGCTATCAGGAATGGAGCCATGCTCAACAATTTAATGTTCCTGTCCATTTGTTGAGCTTAAAATCTCTGTAATCAGGACATCTGAAAAGCTGCATTTTATCTCGTACAACCTGGCTGCATGTAGTGGCTAAAAATAGCAGCTAGAAATTGCTAAATGGAAAAGAAAATCACATGTTTTTTGTGATTTTCTCACCTCACTTTGCAAAAAAAACCTCAAGCTCTTCACGCATTTTCACTCTTTACAGATTTACACCCTTCGCCAATGGGCCTGATGATACTCCAGAGGAGATCTTAGCCCGAATTGGCAGTGGCAAATATGTTCTGTCTGGGGGCAACTGGGATACAGTTTCAGATGAAGCAAAGGTGAGAGGACTTTCCTTTGTGTGAGAGAATAAACGGGTAAATGTGGAGGTACTGGTGGCATATTTGATAACTGTGTTAAACATAACTGTGATATGATCTCACATTGAGATAGTTTCCTGTTAACTCTGTTTTCACAGGACATTGTGACTAAAATGCTACATGTTGACCCTCACCAGCGGCTGACTGCACCTCTGGTACTCCGCCACCCCTGGATCGTAAATCGAGACCAGTTGTCCCAGAGTCATCTTGTTCGACAGGATGTACAGTTAGTCAAGGTAAAACTCTCCTCATGGCTGGCCAGGCCTCCAGCAATACATCTGTATTCAATGTTGGTGTCAATGTTGGTGTCCCACATGTGTCAAAGTCATAAACGGAAGGGTCAGAACTCTGCAGAATTATGCCTCTACTGACATTTCTAGCTCAGTTCAGCTCAATGTGGTAACTGACTATTAAATCAGATCTGCTGAATGAGGCAGAAAACAAACCTGCAGTGCTGCAGCCTTATAGGTTTGATGTCTGACAGTGTGGTTGTCCTTTGAAATATTAAAAGGTACAATATCGCCACCACCAGGGTGTATGACAAAATGCATCTGTTTGGAAGAATCTTAGGATGAACCTCAAAAACTGCTCAAATTGTATTAATTTTAAGGTTTTGTAATATAATTTCTAAAGAATGGACTAAGTTGTTGATAATTTACATCTGATTTCTCCCTCTAATTTGTACTACTACCTGGATTAAAATGTCATATCCCAGATTATTTTGTCAGTGGGTCTTGAAAGGAACCAGTTGTAACAGTAAAACAATGAACTTACATGCATATTATTTGATTCCATTACTAGGAAGCTGATTTGAACAAGAAATTACTACCATTCAAATATAAGCATGCAAGTTCAGTCTTGCAAAACTTACAGACATTTCCATAATGGATATAAAATATGGATCTCATTGTAACCAGTGAAATGGCAGTATGTCTACAGGCAAACTAAGGCAAGTGGAAGCATCATGATAGGCAGCTGCTTCTTTGCAAACACTACTGGGTCATTACTTTCACCAAAGGAAACAGGATGGAGTGATGTACTATATGCAGATTAGAGGGTAACTTGACAATTAAGCCAAACATACAGGCAAAAAAGGCTTTATTTTAATTTTAAGATTTATTACAAAGATGAATGGCTTAGCAAATCTCTTGAGTGAACATTTATTGGGGATTCTAAAATTGTGAGCTCTCCTCCAGAAGAATCTTAACAAGCTTAGAGATCTGAAAGGGGTTAACCAACAGGAATCGGTGAAAGTCTACAGCATTACAGCATTAAAGAAAATGTACAGAGGTTTCAGAATGGACCGTGTTACCTACCAGAAACACTGTCATTATCAACACAGCTGTGCAACAATGTACTAATACGAATACTAAAGCTGTTTGTGGCATATGAATAATGATTTTTCAAACATTGTTCTACGCTATGATAAACATTTTTTATTCTCATGAGCCCAAACCTTTTATTTTTATTACAAATCCAAAGGCATTATGTGTGTAAAATTAAAATGCAAGCATTTTAATGAACAAAAACAAACCTAGTTGTTTCCTCACATCGTATTTCAACAAAGTTCGAATGATTAGGCATGAGGCTGATGTGAAGTCTAATTTCACTGTTGTGAGTTTGATGAGTTCTTCAGCTGTCTATCGTTTGATCTTCCAGGGGGCGATGGCTGCCACATACTCAGCTCTCAACCGAATGCCACAGGCTCCAAAGCTTGAGCCTGTTCTAGCTTCCTGTCTGGCTCAAAGAAGAGGCATGAAGAGACTGACGTCCACTTGCCTGTAGCTTGCAATCCACAAACAGCATCCCCTACAAGCTATGAAGATAGCAAAGAGCTCAGCCTTGGAGGAGGAAGCAGGCAGATCAAGAGAGCAGAAAGCAGATCCAGAAACATAACCACTGAGGCTGAGCAACGACAAATTCTATGACAGATTTGACACCACATACACAGCTCGGAGCGCACAGAGCTGCTCAGACTCATGCTGAGATCATTAATAGTGGATCAAGAGCCTCTGCTGGATTTCTCTGTGTCACAGCTGCCCAGTGTAACTCTGTTTGTGAAGGAAAGGCGCTGTATACTGTGCTGGAGGGACGAGAAGTTTACATGATGTCTCATACCCAGAGCACAATATTACAGCTTGCCCACGGTCAGATATATGACTGTAAAAGACTGTCCCTGTTTGCAAGCACTTTAAATGAGCTATGTAGAACTGCTGTCATGCAAGGGTTTACCTACTTATGTTCATGGTTTGATTAGCAAGAGTCTTGACTGGAAAACCAGCTGGCACTGGCGCAGTTAAATGTAATCCAGTGGACTTAAAGAGACACAGTGGAAGGTCAATATGACTACACTGCTTCGTATGTTGAATCACATTAACATACTAACCCTGACCCTGTCAAGCATAAGCATATACCAGCATAACGTTTTTGACTTCTTTTGACGAATACCATTAACATGCATGCAAAGGGATTTTAGTACTGAAAAGAGAAAATGATGTACACACATCTGACTTGCTGCAGGAAGCACAATGAACATTTTGAAATGAACCATTTAGAAAGTTTTGAAACATGGTTTACCTTTACTGTTTAATTCTGTTTTCATAGAGTGGCTTCTTTGTCAATCATTCCCCTCTGTTATCCTTTCTTTATCTTAGTTAAGGTCTTGCACCATATAGAGATCATTTTAGATAGTGGGTTACTCTGTGGAAAAAAAAAGAGATATTTTTGAAAAAATATGGCTAAACTTTTACAGATGTATTTATTTATTTACAAATATAATGTTTCTGATCTAGTATGTAAGTCTAATTAGGCTGGTGTTTCGCTTTGTTTCGTTTGTGTATTTATTTATTTATTAGGATTTATTTATAGATATTTCTTTTATATGCAGCATCTTAAATGATGTTTTCTTTTCTTTTATGAAGTGCACTTCATAAGGTTTTGCTTGATGGAAAAAAAAAGTGTTAAGTGCACAGCTTTGCGCTAACCTTTGCTGAAGGTTTGACAAAATATGTAAAATATGAGGAATGAATATGAAGACCGACTCTTGGTTTAAGAGCAAAAATGAAAAAATGAACAGTGGCAACGAGTGTATATGCATATTTATACACATCCTGAAGTTGGGCTGCAACAATAACCAGGTGGGAGGTTATGCGCATCAGCCATTAATGGCAAACTAACAAACACATCTGATCGGAGTCCCCCAGGTATCCAAAAAAAAATCTCAAAAATGTATCGGAATTCGCTATGCAGCTGCCTCTATATTAGGTAGGCTTACACTCATTGCCCTTTTTATCAGCTCCACATACCATATTAGGTCCTTCAATGACCGTATGCCCACAGGAGCACCAGGGAGCAAATACTACTTTATGGTGGATCATTCTAGTCATAGCAGAGACACTGATATGGTATTGAAATAGTATGTGTGTGTATGTGTGCTGCAGAGAGTGGATTACATGCTGCAGTGCTACTTTAGTTGTTAAACCCTGTGCCACCTTACTGTCCACTCTGTTAAACACATCAGACCTGTTTATCTGCCCCGCTGATGTGAAATTAATCATGATCGTTCATCTAACACTGCACCGTCTGTGTTGGTCGTCCACTTGCTGCAGTGATCAATTTCCTACCACAGGTCCTTTTTGACTGGATGTTTTTGGATAGTGGCTCATTTTTAGCCCAGCGGTGGCAAAGAGGTGTTTAAAACCTGCAGTGTGCGGATCACTCACACAATATACACAGTCCACCCAGGACCCAGTAATATTTTTGTACCACCCTGGAATTCCTTTTTCCAAAAACAGCTTAACAGGATCAGATGCTTGATATTATACAGTGTCCTAAGGCCTTGATCAGACATTTTCTTAACATGTGGCTTGTTTTTATGTAGGAAACTTGCTTTGGATTTGTTGCACTAAGTTTAGGCTGCCCATGTGTCATTGCACTTATCTGCGGACTAAACCCGGAGAACTAACATTATGTATCAGGGACAGAAAGGCCAATGATGTGCATTGATACAGCAAAACTAGACGGACTGCTTAGAGATCCATGCAAAAGTTTTGCTTTGTATTGGCATGCATGCCAACTGTTTATAAATAAACCACATTTTAAAAATTGCTGTTTGAGTTTGCTGTAAATTGATGGTGTTAATAAAAAGTCTTTTAATTTTGATAATGATTATTTTAATTCAACAAAACCTATAGTATAATTTCACCATAAAAACCTTCAGCATTAATTTGCCAGTAATTTTACTAAAGCCTTTAACATCTCTCCGTGATAACATTTGGTAATCGCATTTATGAAGTAAGCGCTCCAGCCAGGCCCTAATCCAATTAACAGCATATGACTGACAGGTTTAAGAGTTACATAATGTTGATTTTTTTTAATTATGAGCAAGCAGTGTGCTTCATAATCCCGCTGAATGTGACTTACGTCATGTACACCCACGTCACTGTACTCTATCTCCCTCTAAATGTAACTGCTGTGTGTGTGAGTGTGTGTGAGTGAGTGAGAGGGAGCGATATTTTGAGGAAGCTGTGTTTAGGGTCTAGGCCTGAGGGTTGGAAGGTTGTGGGTTTGAATACCAGGTCAGTAGGTTGGTAGCATGTCGGTGTGGTTTACTGTGAGCTCAAAATGACAAATAATCAAATTCATACATTTCTTAGTGCCACAAACTAATTACTGATCATCTCTTTCAAAGAAGTAATCCCATTTAGTGCATCACATTGCATTTTAGTACCTTTGACTCTGATCAGCCATAAAAATAAAACTCCACAAGACCCCCTGAGATGTGCTGTGGTTTCTGGTATCAAGATGTGAGCTGAAGTCCTAGAGATGTGAGAACAAGCCTTGCTGAAACTGGCTAGCTTTATCTGCGGGATTTGGAAGCCTTTTTTTTTTTTTTTTTAAATCATCCCTGAACCTTTTTTGGAGGTATGTTTTCCTGCTGAAAGAGGCCACTGCTGTTAGGGAATACCATTGCCATGAAGGAGTCTACTTGTTTGGCACAAATCTTTAAGCTGTTGGTACATGTCACGGTAACATTCACATGAAATGTTTCCTAGCAGAACATTTCCAAGATCATCTCCCTCCCTCTGCTGGGTAGCTGTGTTCCCATGGTGCATCATGGTTGTAATCATGAAGGGACTGGATATGTTTGCAGAGGAAGAGCCAACGCAGGGAATAATACTGCAATTCTAAATCAGAGTTCAATAAACAGGCAGAGGCAAGATGAAGGGCGTATAAGAAAATCAGAGACAACGGCAATAATAATCGCATTCATTGAGTAACTCAGTAGCAGGGTGCAGGGCGGAGTGTCTTCCCCAGGTAAGTGATGCACATACACACAGGTTTTTCCACATGGTGCCAAAGAAAATATGACAAGGCCCCTTCTTGCATTGCTCCATGGTCCATATATGGTCTTCATTAGTATAATGAGCAGTATCTCTGCCTGTGGTTCGACTTGGGTTCGATTCCCTGATTGGGTCAGGGTAGTAGTTAGGGACTAGCCACTAGGATCAGAAGGTCGTGGGTTTGAATCCCAGGGCAGTAGGTTTGCCCTGAGGTACCCTTGAGTCCCTTGCTCAAGGTACAGTCCCTGTTACTGTTCCCTGGTGCCCCCTGCTGCATGGGTTTGTGTATGGGTTAAAGTGAAAGTGAAAGTGCCCTTGTCATTGCAAGGTCACAGCACAGCACACAGTGAACCACAACAAAATTGGACCTCTGCATTTAACACCATGCAGCAGTGGCCAGCTATTGAAAGCACCCAGGGAGCAGTGACGGGGATGGTACCTTGCTCAATGGTACCTGAGGGCAACCTACTGGTGGGGAATCGAACCCACAATCTTTCTATACAGGGGCAACTCCCTAACCACTAGGCCACCGCTGCACTAAATGTGTACTCACAATAACAAGAATGGTCACTTTCACTTGTATGGCCATGATGGTCATATGTGCATTGTAGGTGCTTTCGGTGAAGGACAGTGGTCAGCATGTGCATTCGGATTTGTCTGCAGCTACACGACCACTTATTCAGCAAACTGTGACGCGCTGTGTCAGCACCTTTCTATCATAACCAGCCTCAACGTGATCAGCGTACAGTAGATGATATACACACACACACAATTATTATCTTACTTACATAAATACATATGTTTTTGTAACAATTAAATATTCTCATTCATGGGAAACAGGATGAACCTTTTTATTAAACATTCTGCATTGCTGTCTTTGAGCTGGAACCTAAATACAGAAATAAAAAAGAGCTAAATATGTTGCTAGTTGCTATAAAAAATTAATTCATTCATTCATTAAAAAACGTAGCTAAAGTGGTCGAACAGTTGCTAAATTTAGCAAGAAAGTTGAATTGGCTACACCGGGCTTCCGTACTCGACCATGGCACCGCTTGTGCCCTAAATTCCTTTGGGCAAGTGTAGTGCACTACTTAGGGAGTAGGGGAAGAGCTTAGATTGAGTTGCGCCCTTTAAAGCCACGCCTCGTCACATATGTTTTTTGTGGAAGTGTCAAAGTGGAGTTTAAAAGCGTAAAAGCAGTAAGGTGAACATGGACAAACTTCGGCGTGTCTTAAGCGGCCGAGAGGATAATGAGGAGCTGGGGCTCACGGCTCAGGTGAATATCCGCGAGGGTTTCAGGAGGAAGCGCTCCTGTCCGTCCACAGGCGAGCCGCGGAGACGGACGGAGCTTAACGGCTCACCAGCTCGCATTTACCAAACGCTGTTCACTCACAAAGACTCGGCCTGCCCTCTTCAGCAAGTTTACACACCCGGTGTTGGTGTTTTTATCTTGTACACACGAGAAAGTGTTCTAATCTGACCCCACACAGACTCGCCTAGCTTATAGCATTAGCTCAGCTGGCTAGCCGAGTCCTGAGGTACGGAAACACTGCGCACAGGGCTCTGCGCAGTGATGTTATTATAAACAAAGCACTGCGTTCATTAATGTCGCTTTGTGTGAGATATAATCAAGCTGTCAAGGGGCAGCGGCGACCTAGTGTTATGGGGACGAGGCCCCAGGGTCGGAAGGTCGTGGGTTCGAATCCCAGACCAATAGGTTTCCTTGAGGTACCGTCCCCATCGCTGCTCCCCGGGCGCTTTAAACCGCTGCCCCCGGCTGCACAGTGTGTGTTTGGGGGTGAAAATGCAGAGACCGTGTCTCGCTGCGGTTCACTGGGGACAGTTTCACTATCACAAGTTGTCACTTTCACTTCCAGTGCTAGCAAATGCTTCTCTTTTTTTTTAAATCGAACTATCTATGATTATATTTCTGTATATATACTTCTGGGTATTTGAATTTCATGCTCAGTTAGTATTTTCATGCGTGTGTTCTTGATTTGGACTTTGTTTGGGATGTGCAGTTTGGTACTGTTAATAATGTCATAGTTGTTTGTCACTTTCACTTTCACTTAACCAAATAACAACACCGAGCACGAGCAGCTCAAAGACCTTTTCCATTAAACTGTCTGGTCCGAGTGGACTTTTGCAGCGATTTATAGTTTAAAGAAGAGATATTCGTGTTTACATTTATATTTGTAGCTCTTTCTGCCAGGAAGTAAAAAAAACATAACTAATTGCTGCTCACTTTAGGAGGTTTCTAATCTGATTCACCTTCTGCTTGTGACTAACATTTTTTTGTGCTACTAATGTCACATGCTTTCAGAGGATGGATCCTAAGAGGTAAGATCATGAGTTTTGTCCCCTGGATGAATGTGAAAGACTGTCTGCAGGAGGCAAACCTCCCCTGAGTATACAGCCTCATGGCTGGTTGTAGAAACTTGTGATGTCATCAACATTGTAGTAGTTTAGTCTGAGGAAGCTTGTGTTTTGATGGGCACTTTGTGTAAATAGAATGCATTTCCCTAAAGACGTTATGCTGTACATGATCATAGACCTACGTAAAGCCTGTGCATGTTCTTCTTAATTATGAATAGTTCTGCATGGTTTGTTTGTGTCCGCACCTTGATTTTCCCTTTGCTTTGCAGTTTTTGTGGTCTACAGTTTAACCAGGCCATCGTCGTTATGTTGATATCTTCATCTTCTTCTTCTTATTATTCTTTCTTCCTGTCATTATGTTGATATGTGTTCTCTGATTGGTGTGTTTTTACTCGAGTTGCTATAAATCCATTCGTGTGAATTAAGATTGGGATAAATGGAACACAAAACCTTACTTACCTTACTTAGGTTGGGGTGTAGTGTTAAGAAATGTTTGGCATTATTGTGCGAATCAGCATTTCTTTGTTACAGAAAAGGAAACCCCTTCGTGTTGCATGGCACAGTAGGATGTGTGATTTCCTCTCATTGTTCTCCATAGGTGCTGGATGCCTCCACACTCAGCTACAGCACACGGATCAAGTGGTTTGTCATATGTTTTGCATCCGGGATTCTGTGCTCCATCCTTGTGAGTATTTTTCCTCCTTCGCCCATTCCCTTGAAATTCTGAAGGGCAACGCAATGACTCCAACGTTACCCTTGTTCAGTTACCCTTGTTCAGTTACCCTTGTTCAGTTACCCTTGTTCAGTTACCCTTCCATTAGGGTGCCTTCAGATCGTGTCAGATGAAAGGTTGCACCGGTACTGAGATTGCATCCTTGTTGACTTTTTAATCCCTTTGTTAGTTTGGTTGTTGAGTTAGCCCAGTTAGTTCTGTAGATATTGAGATTGGGTCCACATGGTACTCATGGTGTTACGCTACTAAATTTGATAGCATAAGGTGTTTAGCTATTGCTTATATGTATGAAAATTGGCTTTGAAAATGTAATACCGTCATTTAAAATACATTAATACATATTACACAAAACTAAATCATGCCTTCACTTTTAACATTTTTAAATTTTCAGTTTGCACTAATGGCTAATTGCTAATTGTAAGGCAGTAGTGCCTCCCAACAGAAAGGCATCTTTTACACATTTCTAACAACAAAACTGAAATGCCCTGAATGGCACAGCGATGCCTCTTACTTTTATTCTTATTTTGTCAAACTGAGCATCAGTCAAGTATTTGGTTTAAAAGGAAAAACTGACCCTAGAAACAAAAAGAGGTTCAATTAGCAACTTGTCTGTATTGATCAGTTAATTTTCATATGTAAATAAAAGTTTCATTCCAAAAATTCATTCCATATTTAAACATTCCATATTTTTGATATTTTAAATTTAAAAAATATAAAAAAAAAGTGAGTTAAATGTTTAACCAGTCAAAAGCGATGTCATCTCACCATTAATTTCCATTTAATATAAGCTTAGTGTGTTTCATGTGTCACATTTTATTTTGCTTTAACCAAAATATCAAGCATATATATTATTATTATTATTATTATTCAATTCAAGAGTTTGGTTAGATAGAATAATTTAAGTAAATAAGATAAAAAATGCAATAAGCAATGTAAATGAGCATGTTCTGTTTCAATTAAAACTGCTCACCTAATGCAAATCCTCTTCACATCCTATCTTGTTACAGTAATAAAAAAAAAATTATCTTAATCTCTTGGATGACAGAATTTTGTAAAATAAACAAGCATGGTCACTGTCCTCATTGCCCTTACATCAGTCTTGTCTCTGACCAAAACCACATATATTGCAATATACTTACACTCCCCAAGATCATAAATAGGAACTGGGAGGACTTGAGGAACACAGCTTGTTCAGGTTTCTGTGTTGGTTGTTGTTAGATGTTTTATGCAATCATAACGAATTTTGCAAACTGATTTACTCGTTGTAAAGTTCCATGGCCCGTAGTCATTCAGTAGTCAAACAGTACTGTTATGTCTAATAACTTTCCAAAGATGCAGTTTAAGCTATAAGACTGCTGCTTAGTTATGCTAGGCCTGCACTGTTATGTAGAAGGAACTGTTTTTTAGTTTTACTTTCGATCCCATTAATGAGCATTGCACTGTAGAACTCCAGAAATGTACAAGTAGTCCTTCTGCTCCTTTTTTAAATAGTTTCTGAACCTGGGTTTTTTTGTTTGTTTGTTTCCATTAAGCATGAAACAATAGTTTAGCAGTAGGCCTTAGCTTATTTGCTTGTTTGATTTTATCAAGCTGAATGTTTAAAGCCATATTTAACTGGATTACACACACAGAAAAACACATACATTTCATCTAGATTTTCTTTGGCCCCTTTTCCTCTCACATTCAGTTTTAGAGATCCACCAACACACCTTTTTAGATTTCAGGGGTTTTTAGACTATTGGTTGACCTACATACAGTTATAGATGTGACAATTAGACTACAGACTTCCACTGTTGCAGTCAAAAATATTTTTGTAATGTCTGTCCATTTTTCCCCAACTTCAGCTGAACCACAGACATTGCACAAGTGCCAGATCTCCTTTTCAGCGTTTTTGCTCATCTGTGATCTACATTGTCCTGTAACCCCCCCAAACAGTCTCAAACACACACACACACACACACACACACACATACACACTCTCTTGTTCAGTGACCTGTTATCTTCATGTTCACATGGTCTTTTTTGGTTTGTGGGAGTGTCGATAACAGAGAGCTGAACAAAGTGTTAACCACCCTGCTGTGTGCTCTGACCGATGAATGCATGCAAAACTCTCTCTACCACTAGCTGCTTGTGAGACTCAGGACAAGAATGCCATGCTAGCAGAAACTGAGCAAAAAATGTAATTAAAATTAATTTAATGTCATTGTAATTAAAAAAATGAATTAATCATTATTGTAGAGCTTTTCATACAGGGTCATTTAACAGATTTGACAGATGATCCCAGGAGGTCCGTTGTATTACAGGGTGTTTTCTAGGAGTATTTTGTAAGACCACCAGGTGGCAGAATGTCACCAGCTTGTTTTCTGTCTAAACAACTGACGCTGTAATTTTATTTTTGTTCAAAACAGGGAACTGCACTGCTCTTCACACCCAAAGGACTGCAGCTGTTTGCTGTATTCTACACTTTGGGAAACCTTGCAGCTCTGTTTAGGTAAGGTGACCTTCACTGTGAGCACCTTTTGTCATTTTCTCCCATCATAGTGCTCAAGTGACCTCTCTCTGGTAATCCACTAAACATTCATGATGATATCTGTGTAACCAGCAAGTGCTGCACTGACAGTTCTGCACAGTAACCTCATAAGTATCATTTACACCAGCATGTCGTTTTCACAGATCTCACCACACTCACTTAGCAGACTCAAAGTGTGACCTATGATGGCTGTTTTAGCATTTCCTGAAAGAAGCCCTAACCATTAATATGTGATCTTTCAATGTGTAAGCAATGTATCTCTCTGTCTTTTATGACCGATTGCTTTTTCTAACGTTGCTGTTATGTAAGTGTTCTGAAGTATGCAAAACCTTTCTCCATGGAAACGCTGGTCATCCGTGCAGGTGACTGAATTGTACGTTATCAGTGCACTCAGCGAGCTGCTGTCATAGAGCCTCTTTAACCTCCACTGCGCATTCCTATGGGTCATCGGTGTGTGCCTTGCATATTTCGATAATGGATGTTTAATCTGAATCCAAATTGCATAAATAAAATGGCAAGGATTATTCTCCTAAAAGCATGTGCTTGGTTTCATAGCTGTATTGACAGGTGCAGAATATAATTATTTTATTTGATCTGTAGAGAACATTTTTATGTAATGTGTGAAACTGATGGGGTGTGTGTCACTTTTCACAAGACACTAGTGAGAAAAATCACCCACACACTCACAGAGCAAGTATTCCCTTGGATGTGCAAAACAAAAGACTTTTCAGAGATCTGTTCATTGGAAGCTTGCTTTTCACTTCTTGTGTTTGTGTTTTAGATTTATTTATTTATTTATTTATTCACAAGTTCTCAAGTTTAAATCCAGGTTTAACTGGATTTCTCTTTTAGAATTACTGTGATCACGCTGATGTACTTTGTGTGTTTGTTGTTGTGTTCTCTCGGACAATGATGTATTGAGGGATGGTGAAAAAGAATGGTCTCAGTGGGCAAAGAATTGAATAACTGTGATTCTTGTTTAATTAAGAATTGGGTTTCACTGTGATGAACTTAATATTTTCATATTTTATTAGATATCAAACATGAGGAACCTGATGACCACCACAACAAATGCGTTGGGCTGCCATTCAGGACATTTCCTTTATGACAGTTCTTGCCAGTCAGTTACGAAGTAACAAGGAAAAAGTGTAATGATTAACCACGCTTAGAAGATTTGAAATTGCCTCAGAAATTCCCCTGGCATCCACTCTCACTTGATTGTGCTCATGGTCAGCTGTTGTCAGGATGTGATATTGTTTTATCAGTAATTTACAACTTTCTCTCTTTCACAAGCCTGTCCAGGCAGCACTGGCCATTTAAAAAGTTATTGGTTGTGGTTGAGAAAGCATTTAAGAAAGATGTGAGGCTCGCATGACGTGGATATTTGCGAAAGGGAAAATGCAGTACACATTAATCACCACTCTCATTATAACGTGAATAAAATGCACCACCTTTTGAAAGTTTGCATGGATTTGTTTTATTATTAAAAATATTCATATTTTATTAATATTTATTAAGGTCAAATTATTCATAATGTATACAGAATATTTTAAAATAGAACAAACATAGCATCCATTTAACATTCATCTCATGAACATTTACTCGTTTTTCAATAATTAAATAATAAATAAGAAAAATCTAAATAACGTGTGATGCTGTAATTGATTTTCCAAATTTAGGATGCTAACTTTTTAGAGCTTCGTTCTCAGTGTTCTACAGCTCTCTCTCATTTTAAAATAATCTGTATTCCTGCGCACCGTTCTTGAGACATTTTACAGTTCCTGTTCCTAGCTTCCTTTATGTTTTTAGATACATCAAGTTGCTTAGCTTTATATTTGTATAAGTACAGTACTGTGCAAAGGTTTTAGGCAGGTGTGGAAAAAATGCTTTAACAAAGAATGCTTTCAGAAATATAAATAATGATTGTTCATTTTTATCAATTTACAAAATGCAAAGTGAGCGAACAAAAGAAAAATCTAAATCAAATCAATATTTGGTGTTACTACCTTTTGCTTTCAAAGCAGCATCAATTCTTCTGGCCCCCACAGAGCCCTGATCTCAACATCATCCAGTGTGTCTGGATTACATGAAGAGACAGAAGGATGTGAGGAAGCCTACATCCACAGAAGATCTGTGGTTCGTTCTCCAAGATGTTTGGAACAACCTACCAGCCGAGTTCCTTCAAAAACTGTGTGCAAGTGTAGCTAGAAGAATTGATGCTGTTTTAAAGGCAAAGGGTGGTCACACCAAATATTGTTTTGATTTAGATTTCTCTTTTGTTCATTCACTGCATTTTGTTGATTGATTTAAATAAATGATTAACACTTCCATTTCTGAAAGCATTCTGTGTTTACAGCATTTTTTCCATTACTGCCTAAAACCTTTGCACAGTACTGTATGTGCGCCAGAATAGATTTCGTCATGAAAAATATTGATTGCAAACTCTTGAATTGTAGTGGTGTATCAAAATAATGTCTGCTCTTTTGACACTAAAAGCATACACCCCTGCGCCATATTACCTTCAACACCGGTTTACCCTTCGTATTTTTTGCCATTTCAGTTTGGGATGTGCAGGAAGGGTAAACCCTGCGTCATCATCTTCAGAGTCTCCTCAGGTCAGGTAGCCTAGACACGTGCTCATCTGCGTGAGACATAGGATGTCACTGCTGTAATGACCAGCTCATGCATTAGACCTTCTCTGATCTAATGAAGAGTTCAGTTAGTCTGTTTGACTTACACACTTGAAAGATCTCAGATGCTGCAGAGGCTAAGCCTTCGCCCCGTTTGCACAGAAGAGAGAGGGGGGACTCTCTGCGTCATAGTGACGCTTTAGTAAATCTGATTCCTCTGCTGGCTTTATGATTTAATCAAACTTTTGTATTGAATTAGAGAATTAGTCTTCAGTCATTAGCCCACCCTTTTCAGTCAGTACTGACGAAAACACTTGAATTCAGATAGGAGCTGGTACAATCAAGTTCAAAAGTCTTCATACCCAAAGTGAAATTACACTAATTAGAAGTGTAAATGTACAGGAAATGGCTATTAAAATTTTCTGCGCAATTTATATTTATTGGCTGTATTTCCAGTATGTTGAGTACAGCAAAAACACCGTAAATGAGCATCAGAATATGCAGAAGTGGGTTCTCTGTCCTTAGCATAAATGAAAGAAGCATAATTAAACTTAAATGAGTGGCAAACTTGCATCCACTCTGAGGATTAGTACTCGATTTGTAGGTGAAAATAGAATAAGGTATTTTCATTCAATGGCATGACAGTCTGGAGTGACTGGGCACCACTTAAAAGTACAGGGTTCTATCAAAGTCTGATCTTCAAGACACGTTTGTGGAAGTGTTTCGTGGCATGAACAAGCTTTCTTAGGATCTCAGTAAAAGAGTTGTTGATGCTCATCAGGCTGAAAAAGACTACAAAACTACAAGACAAAAATTTTTTGCCAACCCATATTCAGATCAACGGTGTATCAAGAGGTGAATTTCAAGACAGTCGTTGCCCTCCCTAAGAGTGAGTGATTTGATCTTGCTCTGTCATTGTGGAATACTGTGTGGATATTGATAAGGGGAAAAGAAGTTTTCAAATCGGTCTCAAAGATAACAGATTGCAGACAACTTGAAAAGGACTGAAATATGGCACATTTTTCCTTTTGTTTTTAAGTTTGTTGCACAGTCTGAAATGGGGAGAATATAATGCTCATATCTGTAGTGTGATTTATAAAATTAAGATTTGGCTTTGTGTGTTAAAACATCTTGCGGTGCTTGTACCCTCCAGCACCTGTTTCCTGATGGGCCCGCTGAAACAGCTACAGCGCATGTTTGAGCCGACCAGACTCATAGCTACTTGTGTCATGCTGGTAAGGATCAACCCTCCTTTACTTCTAACTGTCCTCTTTCCGCATCCATCCAGCAGCATTTAATAGAAGCCACGGCAGTGCAGGGTTTAGTGCTGAATTATATAATTGTCTATTGTGTTCCCAGTATTTAAAGAAGTATGTTTTGATCTGTGGCTGCAGATTTGTAGATTATTACCGCACCAATAAAAATGTCTTTTTAATCATTTTGGAATTATCTGTAGCACTCTTCAAATTTAAAATAGCCTAAAAGCCCCATGTTGTTGTTTTTTGTTATTTAAATTTTTTATCAGCAGGTCTGCTAATCCAACCATATTTGTAGGGTTTCATGAACCAGCTTTACTATTTTTATTGCACGATCAATTTCAAACTTGCTTTATTCCTTAACATTAGAAGAAAATAGATGTGAAGATTTGTTTGGCAGACCTGTATTGTGCCAAATTCAAAAAGCTGATCAAGCTTGAACACTCCATTAACAATGTTTAAATAAAAGCAAGAGGATGTTGATGTTCTCAACATTAAAGCAGTGCAGTAGTCAGCAGAGTTAGCTTGCCCCTAAAGGACTAAGGGACTCATCCTGATTAAAGCCTTGGCTGTCACTGTAATGAGGCTAAGCTTATGCAGCCTGTGTCATTCTACTCTTGAAATGCATTCACACACACAATCAGGAGCCAGCGAGGCCTTGTGCAGGACTTCTGCAATCAAAGATCAAAGTTCTAAAACTACTTAAGAGTCTTTGGCTGCATTCAGAAGTTGTGTGTTAATCTAGTGAGGCAGGCAAAGCTAAACTGCATGAAATCTTTTCTGCTGTTCATACATGGGGAGTTGACGGTGTGAAATGCCGTGCAGCTGGGGGTTAAAAAAAAAAAAAAAAAGATTGGTGCTATTGTGTTACTGCTGTATATGATACATTACAATAACATTCCAAGACATAATCCTGTTTATGAAGAAGTTGGTTTTAATGCTTAATCAGACCATATGGGATAATCCCAGATTTTAAATCCTTGTCCCAAATGAAGAGCCAGATCTACAAAAGTGTCCTGACCAGTTACTCTTTTTAATGGATGTCAGCTGTTAAACACGGTGTTCTGCCATTGTTTGAAAGATTACGGATCGTCCAGCAGTGTGTTAAACATGTGCATGTAGGAAAGTAGCTTACACATGTTTAAAAGGCCTCTGAAATGATCTCTGCTCATATACATACACACATGATGTTGTTGTTTTTTTTGTTTTTTTTTCTTCCTCCACAGCTGTGCCTTGCCCTGACACTGTGTTCAGTTTTTTGGGTAAGCAGCTTTTTAGAAATAATGATGAGGATTTTCCTAGAGATCTTGTTAGCACTTCTTGCTCAGGAATTTATATTTTAAGACTCACTTGTTTTCATCTTCCCTGCAGTGGCACAAAAAGGGTCTGGCTATCATCTTCTGCATTTTACAGTTCTTGGCAATGACGTGGTAAGTTGTGTGCTCTTTCTGCCTTGTTGATATGCATATTGTTTTAAATGAGAGTAATTAGGGGTGGCAGGTTCACTGCTGTAAATGTGAAAACTGGTGTGACCGCATCCAGAGATATGGATTTTTCCACATAATGAACTCAAAATGTGACAGGATGACAATCACTTTGGCAGTTGCTGTCGATATTAAAAAAGGATCTCCTCAACCTTTACTTGAGCGTCCTATACGTAGATAACATGCATGTGCTTTCTTTGCATGTGCTTCTGTAAAAATCTTTCCCATCACAATACAACATGCTGTAAGCAGTGTCAGTTCAGACCCGCATGCTGGCGATTCCAGAAGTGTAATGTGATGATAATACTGGTGTCTTGAAACTTTACCCTGAATCAGGACATGAGGATTTGATCATAATATATATTTGTGCATTTCTGTGTCTGTGGTGTTGTCAAGCTGTTGAGTCTGGACTTAGCATTCTAAATCTAGTTAGAGGGGTAAAGTCTTGAGATGCAGATTGTGTACGTTCGACCTCGCCATGCCCAGAGGCCCTAAATCGACTTGGCAGGCACTTCCTCTCCACTCTAGACCATAGCCACCTGAAAGCTCTTGCAAGGCCTGATTGGGCCTTAACTCATTTGTGAGTTTTGCCATTATCCCATGTGCTGTTGTGTTTATTTAGTCGAGGTCTTTGGCATTAACTCGGGGCGCTCGTGGTGTAGTGGTAGGACCCTCGCCTATGGACCAAGAGGTCGCAGGTTTGAGTCCCATCTCCAGCACTACCACCTCTGGGTTCTGAGCAAAACCTATAACCCCAAGTTGCTCCAGGGAGACTGTCTCTGTAATTAAATGGAAGTCGCACTGGATAAGAGCTGCTAAATATATATAAATTGGCAAATCAAGCTGAAAGGAATTAAATTATCAGCATGTATCCAAGTGTGCTGATAGGATAGGGCCAACCAGGGAAAAAGTTGTGAAATATGTTACTCATCTGAAATAAACTGGCTAGTACTAGGCACAATGACCTGTAAATGTTCATTAATAGTAATTCATTTTGATTGCTCTAAAAAACACTCTCCCCAACTATGACTTCACGTTACTTCACAGCTTTCATGGTATCAGTGAATAATAGCAAAGCAATAAAAACTGCTGCTTCTGTAAGTTTCTGTAAGTTTTGAAACACATCAAAGGGAAGTGAAATTTGATTTGTGTAGAAATCACAAATTAGACTCACTTCTCAGAAGCACCACTCCTGCGTGAGATCTTTCACTACTTCATTTGAGAGAGAACTTAAGCTAGTGTTGAAACCTGAACTTGGTGTTTAAGAAAATGCATTGTAAAAATGCATTGTAGTTACCTCTGTGTCATTACTCGATCATTCATTATTGAAGCAGTATATAACTTAGCAACACTATTTCTTGTAAATCAAACACCAAAATAGTTTTATTTTAAAATACAAAAAAGTATAAAAAGTAATTTGTATGAAAATCAAATTGCTTGCAAAAACACTTTACATCATTTATTCTGTGCCGCTCCATGGCTGTTTCAGAGAGATAGAGAACAAGTTATTGATTGTGACAATTGTCCATTCAAATCATTTTGATAATATCAATTGCTTTTCTTTTGTTATTGGCAAATAATTTCAGCCACTGTTAATTGTGCATTCCCATTTAATTTGGGCAAAAAGGAAACTAATAGTTTTTGATAAATAGTGCTTTGTTCTATGTGTGTCTAAGTTTTATTGTCAGGTTTTTTTTGTTTTTTTTTTTAGTAATAAAGTCTAGAATAATATGATGCTTTTTGGTGGTTTTCATCAACTCCCTTCACCTTGGCTTTGTCCACATGCAAAGATTAGGTGCATCAGAAGTGTTTAATCACTACCGGTGAGAAAACTCTAATCAAGGGATTAAAGAGATTTTTCCAGACACCAATAATCCACTTCTAATTATGTATGGGTTACTTGGGCTCTGATCTATATCCCCATCATGTAAATGCAGGTGTTTATTGACTGTGTGAACCGAGTGCAGGTAGTGGTTGCGACCTAACCCCAGGGGAGGGCAGCTGACTCAGCTGACAATAAACAGGACCCGTATTTCTTATACATAAATACCCACATTTTTCTTTTCTCGACCTGAGAGTTATAGATACCAAGAGAGGACAGAAGCAGATGGGCTGTGTCTTCAGCCAAGCAGAGCAGCTAAGCATGTGTGTTAACCTGGAAAACAGCTAATCTGATCTTTATAAGCACATCTTGACCCTTTCCACTGGCCACAGACGCAGCACAGGTGTGCAGCACTTAGAATAGCAAAGACTGCTGGAGAATGAAACAAATGGCTGACTTTGTTTGCATTCCTCACCCTCAGTAAGTGTGTGTGAGGGGCCTTTGCACGCGTCAGCAGCCCAGACTTTATCAGCTGGGTAATTGGCGTCATTTTCACTGACGGTACGTTCCCGTCTCCTGTGTCGTGACTCACATGGCCCCGCCAGGCTGCCTGCCTGAGAATTGTCACTGTGGCAACCATTTGTTAGAGACACTCACTCACGCCAGCACATAGAGGTCAGTCTGCTGAACAGCGCAGAAACCGGGAACGTGCCTTTAACCTGTCCATGTGTAACTGCTGGATTCCCTGCATACCTGGATTGTGCAAGATCTGTTAATACAAGATCTGTCTAACTGCTGAAACTGGGCGCCGCTGATCAAATTAAACAAATCTATGCTTCTGTCCAAAACTATCTTTACTTGTGTTTGAGAAATGTCTATATTGTATTTTTTTAAGGCAAAAATAAAGCATTTAGCTGCTTAAGTCTTCTGCACAGTTCAGTGTCAATCAATTTTGGTTTTCCACTAAACAGATTTTTAATAGAAAGCTTTCAAACAGAAAAGAAATGTTTTATATTGTTGTGAACAAAAACCTAAACCTGGGTGGCATTGATTCTCTTTTTGATTGTTTCTGTTTTTTAAATAGTTCATTTCATTATTTCACCTAAATTGATGGAAGTCAAAGAACTAAATCTCTTACATAAGTCTGTTACATTATTGTTTTTCATTTATTTATAAATTTTCACCCGTGTGTTGGTTTATCTAGGACGTTTTGATAGATTGTTTAACTTTAATACTATTTTTCTACACACGTCACCTGTTTGTAGCTGCCTTTCATTGATCCCAAATTATCCGTCTATTTATTGTCCATAGTGAGCAGTGTGTTGGTGGTACTGAGGGACACCTTCTTCTGTTTGAACTTTCAAACTTGTCTCCTGCTTTCTTTACTTTCAGGTACAGCATATCATACATTCCTTTTGCTCGGTAAGTGAAAACAATTTACTATTAGCAAATGTACTGTTCTTGGTTTTTTTTTGTTTGTTTGTTTTTTTGTTTTTTATCCTTATTCTACTTTTTTTCCATATTATATGTGTAATTTCCCTGGTAGATACATTGTTATGCAGTTACGCTGTGCAGATGATATCATATATCAGGATGCGATTTTAATCACCAGAGCTATGAACACAGCCTCCAAATGGCGACGTGTGTGTGTTTTTAAAAAAAAAAAGAAAAAAAAGAGGGTGGCTAGCTGAATGAAAACATGTTGTTATTTACCCATGGCTCTGTGGCTATTTTCCTCCACCATATGGCACTAATCCTCTCCTGGAGCATGCAGAGCTCCCAGTGCCATGCAAATAGCTGCTTGTGTTTTTTTTTGTTGTTGTTTTTTTTCCCTCTCTCTCCAGTCCCCACTTGAGCCCCATAAGGCTATTTGTTTAATTCCTTAATACAGAAGTCAAAAAGCCATTCCTGCTATTGTGGGAGCTCGTCCAGCTGTGGGCATCCCTAGCTTCTGTGTATGGGTCTCTGCCTGCGAAGATTAGATTAGACAATGTGCTGTTGATCAGACGGTGGAGGACCTTGTAGTGTTGATGGAGATTATTTCAGTAAAAGAAATCCCACCTAATCGAAATGTTTTCTTAATCTTTACATCTGTGTAAATTGTATTGTCATTGGCTCAAAGTTCTTGGGGGGGAAAAAAAACCTTCAGATGACATTAAGCCTGCAACTAATATTCTGTAGATTGAAAAACAGTGGTTTTCATTACTACGTCCTTCACTGACAAGAGTTGAACAGTTGATCTAAAAGATGCTGTTTTCTCTGTTAGACTGCACTAGTGCTTAGTGCTGTTTATATTTAAAAAAATAAAAAAAAAGAAGAAGAAGAAGAAAATGGGATCAGGGTTGCCAGATTGGACTCCTGGTTTAAAATGTGAAAACAATTTGATATTAAATTAATTGTTTATGAAGCATTTGATTTAAAACAAAGTCAAAGGTACTACTACTTAAAATAGTGATTAATGATGTCTCTAAATAATACTTGGTGATAAGAATTGAAATAATAATAATAAAAGCAACAAGCCACAGATAGTTTTTACATATTTTATTCATCGTTAAATTTGGTATCCTTTGTTGACTTTTCAACAAAGAATAATAATTAATATTTTCAGTCATATTTGATTTCAGAACCATAACATTTTGTGGACGTTATTTAAACACATCATTTCCTCATAAACTTCACATACCTTTTATAAAAATTATTCAAAGCTCTTTAAGGAACCAGTAGTGTTTTTTTTGTTTGTTTGTTTTTTTTTTCTCTCAGTGGCACCAAGCCGTCTATGTAAGCTTTTCTTTGCGTCTTTGTCTTTGTATATTCAACTGCATCCAAGGTATTTACAGCAACCCTTGGTCTGTTTGTGGCTTTTTTTTTTTCTTTTTCTTTTTTTTAAACTGTAAAAGCAGAAGCTTGTCCCCATCTGCAGTCGTGTCAGACGCCCCCGCCCAGCCTGGGGTGCTTCAGTGTGTAGGCATCTAATGCAGCCTGACAGCCAGGGAGCCCCTGAACCCCACCCCAACCCCTCCATGCTTGGCACATTCATGGGGGGAAGCAGAGACATAGTAGATGAGTGTTTTGAAAAGAGAGGCTGCTTTGTCTCATAAACCCGTCCCACCTGCTGAATGCTTACTATTGTTAGTCACCTTGGTCGTAACTGGTGCATTTTCCCCTTAAACATGTTGTAATGCAACTTGGTAACAAAGCAAAAGGAAGCGATACAGTGATCAGATTAGTGTATTTACAATGATTAATATATTCACCGATTATAGAATTAGCTCTAATACCATTTAATTTGTGTTCACTGTGTACTGTGTGCTACTGTTCTCCTGTGCTTTGTCTTATTTTGGGGTTATTTTGTTTTGGTTTTTTTTTGTTTTTGTTTTGGTTTTTTTGGCCCCATGTTTATTAAAAGGAGATGAGCCCTTCTTAAAGTATTTCCTTCCTTTTGTTGAGTGGCCCGAAAGCCTCTCAGTTAAGACCCTTTTCTTCAAGCTGTTATTAGATTAGTGGCAACCGAAGACTACGTCATAGTCTGTTGTTGATCCAGCCCAGTGGTTATGGGTGTGGAGCTATTTTCTTAATGAGAGTGAAGCTTTGCTCCAGCCCCCACCCTCTCCGGCCTCGGCGGCATCACTGCCCTCTCTGCGGCGTAGCCCCATGGTGATCCCTTAACGTATTTCACTCATCCCCTTAATGTGTATTAAGTCTGTAATGTGGTTTTACTCCCCCAAATCTAAATGAAGGCTTATTCAGCTCTTTGTGCACAAAGCTTTCCTCAGCGCCTTCGCAGCTGGGGCTCCTGTTGCCCACGGATTTCATCAGAACGAAACGCAACTTAATCATCATTTATTCATTAGCTGTTTCTCAAAGCTAAGCACTAAACCACTTGTCTAACTGTAGCGTCAAAGGCAGTGAGACTGGAGTGCAGATGTGTGCTTGACCTGGGGGGGTTGGGGGTATACTGGAGGTATGATGGGATGATGTCACCAGCCACTTCTTCAAAAGGCATTCCTCTCTCCCCTCCCTCATCTCACTTCTCCCCTCTTCTATTTAACCTTCACTGTTTTCACACCTCCTCTTCTCAGAATACTGAGCAACAGGAGAGTCTGCATAGCAACACATTTAGCGAGAGGGAGAGAAAGAGAGAAAGAAGTGGGGAGGTGGAAGCAGAGGCAAAGAAGGCTCTGTGACCTTGTTCTGCTGTTGCCGTGGTGACTGGGAGCATTGCATCATCCCTCAGCCTCCGTACCTGGTGCGATGGGTGGTACGTTGCTCCAAGCATGTGACATTTTGCCGACAAAACAGAATAAAATATGCAGCAGCTCCGCCCAGCCACAGCGAAGAAAAGAACCAAAACAACAACTGAATTTGTTGCTGTGAGAATAATATTGTAATGGAGGACTTAAGTGAATGTGCAAATAAAACAACAGGTTTTAATTCATGTCACATGTTCCCATGCGTATGCTGTTCCCTCATTATTTATGATATGTTTTTAAGTTCTGCATTTAAATGATTGCAAGGCTATTAAAACTCGATTGTGCCTCATTTTGTTTTCTTACAGGGATGCAGTTCTAAAGTGCTTCACCTCCTGCTTGAGCTGAAGCCGCTTGCCTCACCAATTTAATGTGACTTGGAGTCATGATATAAGAGTATATATGTAAAATATTTTATTCGCAAAGTTTTCCATACAACTCTAACTTTAGTAGCAAAATTTCTCCTATTTCAAAATTTCATTTAAGCTAGTGATAGAGGAAAGTGTCCATACAGTGTAATAATAGCTTTAATATAAACAAGAATAATGTGGGTTTTTTTTCCTTTTTATTTTTCATGTATGCAAGCTTTGTTGGGTGAATCAAAAATGCCTTAAGAGAATATTTAAAGAAAATTCCATGGATGTTCTTCTTTGGTTGGTTACAAGTGCCTTAAAGTTGCTGTCTTAATTTCCAGATGGGACATTTGTAAACTGAAATTTTTTGTTTTTCTTGTTTGTTTTTTTTAACAGCATATGTGGGTCATTAATAGTGGAAATAATATACTGCACTTTCATCAAATAAACACTCTCCATCACACAGATCCTTCTGATTTGTGATGTCATTAAACATTACGCAGACTCCTGGATGTTATTCGAGGTTCCTGGTGTTTGTTCGGATCAGTGGCGGGTGCGAAATGCGACAGACAGGCTGTGTCACGTATGATTGTTTGATATGACTGCAGTTTGGAGGTTGACTGCCTCCCACTTCTTAAGCGCCGGTATTTTTACAAAACCAAAGGAGATGAGCTGACATTCTCTTGTGTGTTTTTTGTTGTTTTGTTTTTTTTTTCCTTTTTCTCTCTCAGGCTAATCTTCAGGGCTCAAATACCCTACCACCCCCATCTACCCCCCCCCCCCCCCCCATCTCTTTTTTTATTAATTGATTTCCATATGCTCTCCTATACCTCACTGCTGTGTGTAATCTGGGTATGACCTAATAACCCAGTGTGGTGGGCTTGTTGTTGAATTGCTTAGGCCGGCAGCCTTTGGGTCCACAGCTGGGGTTGCCATGGTTACGATGGAGCATACTCCAATGTGTAGAACAGCCCTTCTCCACCAGCAAGTGCTTTTGTGCACATCGCTGTTTATCTGCCTGCTATTATACTGCTGTGGGCAGAACGTTTAACTGATGATGGAGCCTCTTCATCTATTTCCGCTTCCTTTTTTTCTTTTCTTCTCCCCCCTCTTAATTGTGTATGATTAAGGAGTATTTCCTTGCCTTTCTGGTAAATACTTAAGAATCTAATCCCAAATAAAGATGGCCAATTATACAGAACACACTGTGTGATCTGTGCTGTTCTTTTCATTTTTGTTTGTTTTTCTTGTTTCTACATCTATACTCTGTCACTTTTAGACTTCATGAACTTTGTTAGCATAGACACACATAATTTAATCTAATCTATATGGTCTGTCACTAATGGACAAGAAACCCTGCATCTCTGAAATAATTTTACAGGAGAAGAGAAAATATTCATAAGTGGAATTTAATGTAACATAACATATTAAGTAACATATATAACACAATATTAATTTCTAATCCTTTCCATCTTCATCACACCCTATGAAAATCTCAGCATCTTTAACTCTGACACCTCCTTTTCATCAAAGCCACTGTCTCCAACCCGTATAGCATAGTTGGTCTCACTACTGTACTGTAAACATTTCCTTTCACTCTTGCTAGTACCCATCTGTCACAGATCACTCGTCACTCTCTGCCCATTCCAAGCTGCATGCACTCTCTTCTTCACCTCTTCCGCACTCGTGGAACTGTTGATCCAAAGTATTTAAACTCCTCCCTGCATCCCAACCATTACACTTTACGTTTACGTTTACATTTACGGCATTTAGCAGACGCTCTTATCCAGCGACTTCCATGTCCTAATTACAGGGACAGTCCCCCTGGAGCAATTCCGGGTCAGGGACCCAGTGATGGTAGTGCCAGAGGTGGGATTTGAACCTGGGACCTATTGAGCCATAGGTCCATAGGCGAGTACCCACCACTAGACCACCACCACCCTAGACCACTTTCCTCCCTTTCATTCACACTCATGTATTCTGTTTTTGTCCTACTCACTTTCATTCCTCTCCTCTCTAGAGCAGATCTCCATCTCTCCACATTCTCCTCAAGCTGCTCCATTCTCTACAGATCACAATATCATCAGCAAACATCATCGTCCACGGGGGACCCTTGTCTAACCTCGTCCATCAACCTGTCCATTACCAAAATACACATGAATGGGCTCAGCACTGATCTGTGAAAAAATAACATGTTACATGAATTTTTTTCTCAAAGCAAACAACTAATGCCCTTCACAAATTCATTTTCTGAACTGTTTCTATCCAGGGTTACAGGTAATGCTGACTGCTCACAACTAGAAACTGTAGTAAATCTGTTTCTCTGTGTCAACTTTATACCCGTTTACCCTAAATATCAATGGACCCCCAGTGAATGTCACTATTTGTGTGGTGGATTTATTCTCAGCCTAGCAGTGACTCTATGTTGAGAATGAATCCACCACATATCATCAGCAGTGAAATTGTGTGTGTGTGTGTGTGTGTGTGTGTGTGTGTGTGTGTGTGTGTGTAATTCTCTGCATTGCCTTACTGTGCAGTGGCCTAGTGGTTAGGGAGTTGGCCCTGCATCAGAAGATTGGGGGTTCAATTCCCTCACAAGTAGGTTGCCCTGAGGTACTCCTGAGCAAGGTACCGTCCCCGTCACTGCTCCCCGGGCGCTTTCAATAGCTGCCCACTGCTGCACGGTGTTTGTGTGCATGGGTTAAAAGCAGAGGTCCAATTTCATTGTGGTTCATGGTTTGCAGTGCTGTGACCTCGCAATGACAAGGGTTGTCACTTTCACTTTTTCACTTTCACTGTGCAAAGTTCTTGAGCCACTCCTTATGTCTTTATATTATTGCTTACAAAGATCCAGACTTCCATGTATTTATATTTATTTTTTAATTCCTGTTTAGAAATGGACTTTCTTAAAGACAGATGATCAGGCTGGTGATTAGTTTACTAAATGCTGAGTGGGTAGAACTCCTTTATCTAGATGCCTTGTATTGTTAGGCAGTTTGCAGCCCATTACTTTCATTTAATCTACTCAATCTGCCTAAGACCAACATGCTGAGCAGAACGTGTGTGCTGTTCCTTGACGTGTATGCCTTGCAGCAATAGTGTGTGAAGTCCAACAGCAGTAACACTTGCTGGCCGGGTCTGTGTAATGTTCATTTATCAGTGTCGTTTCACACTTTTACGGTTAAAGCTGGGTCATAAAACTTTGAAATGCATGTCCTCTTGAATGAACCTCACTGAGACGAGCAGCTTGGATAACAGACTGATGGAGGGGTGTTTCAATTAGAATGTAACAGAACAAAGGTTTAAAAGAGGATCGTGGCTTTGTTCTCTGAATACACTTTAACAGTGTTCTATATTAATGGCACTTTGAAGAGGCGAGTCTTTTACCTCAGCAGGGCAGACAGAACAGCTGCAAAGGGAATAGAAACAGTGGATTAAGGCAGTAATAGTTCCTTGTGGATGTTCAACAAGATTTGCACATTTTAAGCAAAAGCAGCCGTATTGATTTTTCTTCTCTTCACGGTGGCTTGACTGTCTCTGAAAGAACAGCAGTAAAGGATCAATACTAGACTGTCTTTAACCTTTCAAGGTCACCTTTCTCCATATCTATCTATCTGTATGTCTATCTGTCGATCTATATTTATCTATCTTTCTATCTATGAGTTTAAATATTGGTATGTCATGATGACGGCTTGGCTGAAAGGACTGTATCACTCTTTAGTAGAGGAAGGAAAGACTACTCTCGTTTTTACCTGAAGGGGAAATAAACTGCTTGCTTGGCTTAAAATAAAGATAAAAACACAATGATGCGGGAACCTTATCGGCTCGAGACGTCACTCTGATGGGGCGCTCCTGCTCTCTGATTGGAGCAGCGCTCCCCCGGTGTATAAAAGTGTGTCGCGGCTCCGCCCCCCGGCAGAGCCGCTCAGCGCAGAGCCGGACCGCGCGCGGGGTTCGCTGCTGGAATGACGTGATTGGACGGCTTTGGAGGAGAATCGCTCGTTTTCACTGTGAAGTCCTGCGGCCTGTAACGATGCCTTTTCCGCCTATAAACCTGCCGTCGCGGATATCTTCGCCGGGGAAGGAGCTGTTCAGGAAGAAGAAGCCGACCGCCGCGCCCCCTCAGCCTCTGAGCAGCCGCAGCCCGAAGGCGGAGAAGGAGGACAAGCTGCCGGCGCCCCTGAGAGCGGCGGGGCGGAAACAGCAGCAGGCGGGTAAGGAGCCCTCCGACTGCGCGGCTCCGCACCACGAGAAGGACGCGAGGAGCGCGTGGGGCGCCAGGGCTCCGGCCAGCTCGGCGGACAGCGTCCCCCGCTCCAGCTCCGGGGAGTCGGCGGCGCCGCGCGGCAGCAGGCGCTCCTCCCCGGGCGGGAAAGAGGGGGAGGAGCAGGAGGTGCGCTTCTCGCTCAGCCTGACCCCCGAGGCTGTGCTCGTCATCCAGAAGCGCAACCTGGAGAAGCAGCAGAAGTGCTGCGGCTCCGCAGAGCTCAGGCACCGCCGGGTCTTCTCCTCCAGGAGGGCGCCGGCGGGACCCAGGCCGAGGCCGGACGGACCCAGCGACATCAGCGCCATCGTCAAGATCTCGCTGCTGAACGAGCAACACAAGTACGACGACGTGGAGTACGAGGAGGAGGACGGGGACGTGGACGAGACGGTCGTGAGGAAGTGCCGCGAGTGGCTGAGGGGCGTGGAGAGCGCCGCCGCTTTCGGCAAAGTGGACAAACTGTCCTCCCTGCCGCACCTGAAGGGCTGCTGACCCTGCCCCTCACTGTCCCTCCTCACCTCCGAGACCGTCCCTCTCCATCTCAGAGACTGTCCCTCCTCACCTCCGAGACTGTCCCCCTAGATCTCAGACTGTCCCTCCTCACCTCAGAGACTGTCCCTCTCCATCTCAGAGACTGTCCCTCTCCATCTCAGAGACTGTCCCCCTAGATCTCAGAGTCTGTCCCCCCTAGATCCCAGAGACTGTCCCTCTCCATCTCAGAGACTGTCCCTCCTCACCTCAGAGACCGTCCCTCTCCATCTCAGAGACCGTCCCTCTCCATCTCAGAGTCTGTCCCTCCTCACCTCAGAGACTGTCCTTTCTCTCAGAGACTGTCCCACTCCACCTCAGAGACTGTCCTTTCTCTCAGAGACTGTCCCTCTCCATCTCAGAGACTGTCCCTCTCCATCTCAGAGACTGTCCTTTCTCTCGGAGACTGTCCCCCTAGATCTCGGAGACTGTCCCTCCTCACCTCAGAGACTGTTCTTCTCCATCTCAGAGACTGTTCTTGTTTTTTGTTTCTCATTCAGAATGTTTCTGTTTTTTTCTCACTCAGAAACCGCTCTTTTTTCTATTTTTAACTCGGAAGCTTTTTATCTCTCTTTTTTTCTTATAGACTGTTTCTCGTTGTTTTTCTCACTCACAGACTCCTTTTCTCCGGTCTGTGTTTATCTCTCTTGCACTCGCCGCTTTCCACTCAGGTCCGTCTTGAACCGGCGGGTCGCGCGCGTCCATTTGATTGGACGGCTATGGGAATTGCATGAATCTGATTGGACGATGCGGAAGAGAAATGGCGGCCAATCAGCGCTCACCTTCTTTGTGCCAGAAAAACAAAGACAGTCAGAGAAGAGAAGACTGACTCTCTCGCGCGCTGTTCGAGAAAATGTGTTCAAAGACACCAGCTTTGTACAGTATTTATTTTAAAGCGTCCAGCTGTATTTGATTTGTGTTAATTATGTCATGGGTTTTATTTTTATTTTTAAAAAAATAAAAGGTACATGTGCCTGAGCTTTTGTTTTCTCTTTACAAAGCCGTTTCCAAGGAAACGTGTACACATGTGGGGCTGACTGTTGTAATTTTTTCAACACCTGGAATAGGCATAAAGTGTAGATTTAAAACTAGATTCATTTTATTTGACTGATTCCGAGTTTGGAAGTTAAAGTGCTCCTGTCGACGATGATCAAAGGAGCTCCTCGCCTTTAGGCTGCGTTTAAAAATCCTGCAGCTTCTGCTTTAAAACTCACGATTAAAGACCGAAAGAGTTTATTTTCTTTTAGCTATTAGCTGTGAATTACTGTGTACATTTCTGGCACCTTGAATTATAACACAATAGTAAAGTAAACCAAGAAAGGCCGTGCAAGCTCGATTAGTCGTCTCCATGGCAACGACCTCCTCAACACACTCCTGATGCGGGAGACCGAAATCAGCCTCCGCCGTGCTGGTGATTTTATTACGTTCCCTTTCAGATCGATCACACACACGCCGTCTGCGGTAAGAATTTAAATGATCTGGGTTGTTCGGGCAGAGCAGCTCTTCATACCGAACAAAGATGGACAGATTCACCTGCTTTTGTGGTGAATTCCTTGACCATCGTGAGGGCCTGTTGGTTTGAGCTGGTATGAAATCACTGAAGCGCGTGTTACTCCACAGCTCTTGAGTCAAAGTTATTCGTTTAATCATCACAGATCACTGATCTCTCAAAGATGAAGGATCGAGATCTTCACAGCAGCTCTCTTCCCTCCATCCTGGACTCTTACATGTCTTCTGAACACGCTGGAAAGGTATATGTGTGTGTGTGTGTGTATGCAGTACTGTGCAAAAGTTTTAGGCAGGTGTGGTAAAAATGCTGTAAACAAAGGATGCTTTCAGAAATATAAATAATGATTGTTTATTTTTATCAATTTACAAAATGCAAAGTGAGCGAACAAAAGAAAAATCTAAATCAGATCAATATTTGTTGTTACTACCTTTTGCCTTCAAACCAGCATCAGTTCTTCTGGCCCCCACAGAGCCCTGATCTCAACATCATCCAGTGTGTCTGGATTACATGAAGAGACAGAAGGATGTGAGGAAGCCTACATCCACAGAAGATCTGTGGTTCGTTCTCCAAGATGTTTGGAACAACCTACCAGCCGAGTTCCTTCCAAAACTGTGTGCAAGTGTACCTAGAAGAACTGATGCTGTTTTGAAGGCAAAGGGTGGTCACAGCAAATATTGATTTGATTTAGATTTCTCTTTTGTTCATTCACTGCATTTTCAAGTCAAGTCAAGTCAAGTAGGATTTTATTGTCATTTCAGCCATATACACAGTACACAGTGAAACGAAATAACGTTCCTCCAGGACCCTGGTGCTACACACAAGACAAGACACAACACAAGACACAAGACAACATAAGACACAACACGGGGCAACAAGTGCAGACAAGACAGACAAGACAGACAACAACAGACGGCACGACAGACAGTACATTCATCCGTGGAAGGCTGCAGTGTTGTGGAACAAAGCAGCCCAGGCACATTATGGTGTAGCAGTGTGGTGGAGCGGTGTTACTGTAAAACTTAAAGTTACTTAAAGTGCAAGAGTGCAACACGAGATAAATAAATAATACAGAATGAAAAGTGGAGGAAGTGGTGGGTGAAGTGGTGGGTTTAAGAGTTTTGTATTATTGGTGGGTTTTTAAGAGTCCATGATATTGGTGGTTCCAGAGTTCAACAGTCTGATGGCCAGGGGGAAGAAACTATTTCCCATCCTGGAAGTGGAGGCCCGTATGCTGCGGAACCTTTTCCCGGATGGCAGGAGGGAGAAGAGAGTGTGGGAAGGGTGGGAGGGATCATCCACAATGCTGGTAGCTTTGCGGATGCAGCGAGCGGTGAAAATGTCTTGTACAGAGGGCAGAGAGACCCCGATGATCTTCTCAGCTGTTCTCACTACCCGTTGTAGGGACTTGCGGTCTAAGACGTTGCAATTCCCGTACCAGGCAGTAATGCAGCCGCTCAGGATGCTCTCGATGGTTCCTCTGTAGAAGATGGTGAGGATGGAAGGTGGGAGATGGGCTTTCCTCAGTCTGCGCAGGAAGTAGAGGCGCTGCTGGGCTTTCTTTGTGATGGAGCTGGTGTTGAGGGACCACGTGAGGTTGTCAGTGATGTGAACACCAAGAAACTTGGTGCTCTGGACCAACTCCACAGGTGAGGTGTTGATGATAAGTGGAGTGTGGTCCCGACGTGATCTCCTGAAGTCAACAACCATCTCTTTAGTCTTGTCGACGTTCAGAGACAGGTTGTTGGTTCTGCACCAGTCCGTCAGCTCTTGTATCTCCTCTCTGTAAGCTGCCTCGTCTCCACCGCTGATCAGACCCACCACGGTTGTATCATCAGCGAATTTGATGATGTGGTTCGAGCTGTGCTTGGCTGCACAGTCGTGGGTCATCAGTGTGAACAGCAGTGGGCTGAGCACACAGCCCTGGGGGGCTCCTGTGCTCAGTGTGATGGTGTTGGAGGTGCTGCTACTGATCCTGACTGACTGGGGTCTCCCAGTCAGGAAGTCCAGGATCCAGTTACAGAGGGAGGTGTTCAGGCCAAGCAGCCTCAGCTTCTCACTCAGGTGCTGAGGGATGATGGTGTTGAATGCTGAACTGTAGTCGATGAACAGCATTCTGACGTAACTGTCCTTTCTGTCAAGATGAGAAAGGGCCAGATGGAGGGTGGTGGAGATTGCATCGTCCGTTGAACGGTTGGGACGATACGCAAACTGCAGGGGGTCTAGTGAGGAGGGGATCTGGGACTTGATGTGCCTCATGACCAGCTTCTCGAAGCACTTCATGATGATGGGTGTGAGTGCGACGGGACGATAGTCGTTGAGGCAGGAGATGGATGGTTTCTTAGGCACTGGAATGATGCTGGTGGTCTTGAAGCACCTTGGAACAACAGTGGTGCTCAGAGAGGTGTTAAAGATGTCAGTGAGAACAACTGCCAGCTGTTCTGCACATCCTCTGAGCACTCGACCTTGAATATTGTCTGGACCGGCAGCTTTTCGTGGGTTGACTCTGAGAAGAGATCTTCTCACCTCGGCTGTGGTCAGACGGAGAATCTGGTCGTTCGGAGGAGGGGTGGTCTTCCTCATTCTTGTGTCGTTCGCTGCATCAAACCGTGCGTAGAAGTGGTTCAGCGCATCTGGGAGGGAGGGGTCACCGTCACAGGCAGGTGGAGATGTCCTGTAGTTGGTGAGGGCCTGGATGCCCTGCCACATGCGCCGTGTGTCACCAGTGTACTTGAAGTGGCCATGGATTCTCTCTGCGTGAGCTCGCTTCGCCGCTCTGATGGCCCGAGACAGGTTTGCCCTCGCTTTTCTTAGGGCGGCCTCGTCCCCTGACTTGAAGGCCTTGTCCCGGGTTCTTAGGAGTCTGCGCAGCTCCGCAGTCATCCATGGCTTTTGGTTGGGTCGTGTTATGATGAACTTGGAGACAGTAACATCCTCAATGCACTTGCTGATGTAGCCAGTCACTGAAGCTGTGTACTCCTCCAGGTTGATGGAGTCACCATAGGTTGCAGCCTCCCTAAACATGTCCCAGTCTGTGCGTTCGAAGCAGTCCTGAAGAGCAGAGATGGCTCCTGTGGGCCAGGTCTTTACTTGCTTCAGGGTGGGTCTCACGCGCCTGACGATGGGTCTGTACGCTGGGATCAGCAGCACAGAGATGTGGTCTGAGTGTCCGAGGTGGGGGCGGGGCTCCGCTCTGTACGCGCCGGCCAGGTTTGTGTAAACACAGTCCAGCGTGTTTTCCCCCCTCGTTGCAAAGTTCACATGTTGATGGAATTTAGGGAGAACTGACCTGAGATTTGCATGGTTGAAATCTCCGGCAACAATAAATAATCCGTCTGGGTGGTAGTTTTGGAGTCCGCTGATAATTCCATAAAGTTCAGCCAGCGCGCTGTTAGCATTAGCGCTGTTAGCGCTAGCGCTGGGTGGGATGTATACCGCCGAAATAAACACTGTAGAGAACTCCCTGGGCAAATAAAACGGTCTGCACCTGACTGTTATCACCTCCAGCAGTGTTGAGCAGTGTACTGAGACCAGCACAGCGTTTGTACACCATTGTGTGTTTACGTAAACACACAGCCCCCCTCCGCGGGTCTTTCCGGACAGAGCGGAGTTTCTGTCCGCACGAAACGCGGAGAGTCCGGCGAGCTGGATGGCGGTGTCCGGAACGCTGTCGCTGAGCCATGTCTCCGTAAAAACAAAAACACAGCAGTCTCTGTACTCACGCTGGGTGTTCAGCTGGAGTCGTATACAGTCCAGTTTATTATCCAGAGAGCGGACATTGGCGAGGAGGACGGACGGGATAGCCGGTCGGCTAGCGTTAGCCTTGAGCTGAGCCCGGGCCCCAGCACGCTTGCCGCGTTTCTGTTTCCTCTCACACCGCTTCCTATGTCCTCTCAGTCGGCCAGGTTCAGCAGGCGATCTCGGGGACTGAAGGCCTGGTCTTCTCAGCACGCCGAGCTCCCGTAGCGTTGTTCGGAGAGTCGCTGGAAGACTGAATCCTGACTGATTCCTGAGCTCCAGCAGTGTTTGGCGGTTAAGTTTAAGAGCATTCACGGATGTGACGCTCATGTGCAAGTCTTACGGTGAAAAGTAGTCGGATGAAAGACTTTTTACAGACTTTAGCACCAAAGTTTGGACCCCGGAGCGGCCGCTGCGTGTTACCGCGCCGCCATCTTGGGTTCAATTTTGTTGATTGATGAAAATAAATGATGAACACTTCCATTTTTGAAAGCATTCTGTGTTTACAGCATTTTTTCCACAGCTGCCTAAAACCTTTGCACAGTACTGTATATACATATATATGGAAAATGTGCTGGTCTCTGATTTGAGTGACTTGTCGAAGGACAAATTGTGCCTTGATGACCGGATGTCTGGGTCAGCACATCACCGAAATGCCAGGCCTTGTGAGGTGTTCCCAGTATTCACTGGTTAGTATCTAACAAAAGTGGTCCAGGGAAAAAAATGCAGTGAACCAGCAAAAACGTCATGAGGGCACTGGTCTCACAGATTGTACCATAGATCAGAACTTGAACATGGACCATATGAGAAAGCTGATGGATCTGATGAGTCACAGTTTCTTTTACGTTATGTGGGTGACTGTGGGCGTCACCTGGGGAAGAGATAACAAAAGGATGCACTGTGGGAAGAAGGCAATTTGGCAGATGCAGTGTGTTTCTCTGGGTAATCAGAGTTCTGCTGGGAAACCTTGGGTCCATGGTGTTCTCGTGGATGAACATGAATGGAGGATAAATTTTTTCCTTGGGATCATTATCCGGTTTAACAATGACATTTTTCAAGTGAAACCTAAACCAGAAGGAATTTGTGATGTTGATGAACTGAACTGAGAGATCATTTTATTTTCATGATCACTTTAAGTTGGACAAAGCCTGAAGATTTCCCTCCTCCAAACCCCCCCACCCCCCGGTCCACCTACATGTTCAACTGTAGGAACATGCTGTGCTTTCTCTTTCCTTCATCCCCCGTCTGACTGATAAATCCTTCTGTTACCCCCAAAAAAACTGAAATTTACTTTCATCCATCTACAAGACTGGCTCCCACTCCTGAACACTCCAGTGTTTGTATTGTTTGGCCCACAGTAGCCTCTTTTTTATGTTAACAAAGCGAAGTAAGGGTTTTCTTACAGCTTGAACAGCTCGAGTTCTCACAATATTAAGTAGAATTTTAACAAAGGAGGAATGTGCCAAATGGTACATCCAAATGATTCTTATGTATATGTAATAAAACCTTTACATTATTTTCTATAATGATATTTTATCATTTAACTAAAAAGTTCTTAGCAGTAAACAGTTGTATATACAATCAAAAGCAGTGTCACAGGAGAGGTGTAGGTCAGAAATGAAGCAGGTTCACCTGCTTGAATGAATAAAACTTTGTTGTACTTGCTGCTGATCAAGTTCTTTATTATGAAATAATATGAAATGTTTGTTTGCCTTAAATAACTCTTTAAATGCAGCATTAGATTTGTTATCTAATGATTACCATAGCGATGTGAGAAAACTGGGCTGAACACTGATGTTTTCATAGTGTGGGGTCACAGCTATGTCAGCGTCTAACCCTGTTCTCAGTTTTTGGGACACCATGCACATTTAATTGGAACTGTTGCATAACTGTTCTTCTGTTGGGACCCTCATTTAGTGCTTTGTTCCCATGCGTGCCTGCACAACTGGTCCACACATTTTCCTTGCTGGTGCTGCTCATTTTCTGTTCAAGTGCACCCAGCTCTTCCTTTGAAGCCTTTTATCGGGTTCTCTGCGTGGGGGGCAGCTGCACAGCATAAGGGGCTGTTTAGTTGGCTTACAAATTCACTAAGCTTTCTAACATCCAATACTCTGTGCTCCTTTCTTTTGGTGGAGATGATGGTCACCAAGGTTACAGCCAGCAACATAGTCTCCTTTTCCAAATCCATTCCAGTGAACCTTTAGACTTTTATTTTTATTGATCAACCCCCTCATTACATTCTCTTTCCCTTAGCCCTGTATTTTCACATTTTTATTGTCCAGTTCATCAATCCTGCAGTTTTTGCCACCCCTTTTTACTTGTTTTATATAGTCTCAAATTCTGTAGGAGTTAGCAGGATGTAACATTTACTGGCAGTCTTGGATTTTTTTCTGGATATAATATGGGGTCTGCTCTCAGAATTCAACGGTAAAGAGGTGGTTTATGCTAAACTGGGAAGATAGATGATTCCCTTGCCCAGTTTGCCACCCTTGCTCACTGACCTCTACTTTATGTTGTTTAGTGACAAGATAACTGCATGGCCCTTTTACCCTTTCTTTGTGCATTACTGTGGAAACAGAAGTGACAAATGCCTCTTCTTTTTAATGTCCTTTATGGCCCACCACAAAGCCTAGACTTCCTAAACAAGCTGGCTCTGTAAAATGTGGGAGTGCAGGCATTGAAGGGCTGCCAGCCCGGGATCTGGTCTTTTCCTGAATGGAACAAAGCAGAGGCTGATTAAGTCTTACTGCTGTCTTACCAGAACGATGTACTAAAGCCTTGTGCATACAGTAGCAAATACATATTGAATGGAGAAAATCTCTTATCATTAACTCCTTTTTGTGCTAAATAATGGTGAAAGTGGTCAAGTGGTAGGATATTTGCATATGGACCAAGAGGTCAAAGGTTCTAATCCTACATCCAGCACTACCACCATTGGGTTCCTGAGCAAGACCCTTAAGTTGCTCCTGGGAAATTGTCCCTGTAATTAGTTCATGAAAGTCACTCTGGATAAGAACATCTGCTGAATGCTGTAAGTGCAAATGTAAGAGCTGCTCCAGTTTGTATTGATTGTATTTATATTGAGTGAGTGATTTATTGTTGCAGTGGGTATTGCTGTCTCCCCATAGCAAGAAGGTTCTGGGATTAGTTCTCAGCCATGTTTTTTTTTTTTAGTGTTTATGTTCTCTCATGTCTGCCTGGGTTTCCTCTAAGTGCTCTGGTTTCTTCACCCTGTCCAAAGACATGCATGTCAGGTGGTTTGGAGAGGCTTAATTTCCCCGTGGGTATATAGCTCCATTAGCCCAGGGATAGGTCCCAGTACCCCTGGGACCCTAATTAGGGCAAGCAGCTATGAAAATGAGAGAGAAAGAAAATCAATCAGAAAACATATACTGATCGCTATGATATTAAAAGCACCTGCCTAATATTGTGTAGGTCCTCCTTCTTTTTCACAAATCCTCTTCTGGCCTGTAGAGGCATGGAAACCATAGAAACCCCTGAGGATCCTCTAAGATCTAAGAGTTGTGAGGTGAGGCCTACAAGAACTAGTTTAGACTGTCTAACACAACCCACAAATGTTTAATCGGTTGAGATCTGAGGAACCTAGAGGACAAGTCTACATATTGAACTCTTTGCCATGTTCTTCAAACCGTACCTGAAAAATCTTTCCAGTGTGGCTGAAAGAGGTCACTCACCTCACGGAATACCGATGCCATGAAAGGCTCTACTTAGTCTACAATATTTAGGTAGGTGGGTTGTGTCAAATGAACATCAACAGGAATAATAGGACCCAAGGCTTCATTGCCCAGAACATCACACTGACTGCATCAGCGTTCCTTCTTCTTACACAGCATCCTAATGTCATCTCTTCCCAAGGGAGAAGCCGTCCACATGATGTGAAAGAAAAAATCATTTATCAGGCCAGGTCACCTTCTTATATTCCTGCACAGTTTATTTCTGATGCTCACAGGCCCTGTTTAGGCACTTTTGGTGGTGGACTGGTCAGCATGGGCACTCTGACTGGTCTGTAGACAGGAAAATCCCTTAGTAGAAGATTGAAGATGGAAGATTTCCCTATGCATTCCTATCATATCTGGCATTAACCATTAGGAATTTGTCACTAGCTCAATGGTGCCCTCCATAAAATACTTGAAGGTAATCTGACCCAGTCATCCATCCACAGTTCTGCCCTAATCAAATTTCTCAGATCCTGACATTTTAATTGCCTCCAACACATCAACCGAATGTGAACTAAATATTAATTTACTGCCTAATATATACCATCCCTTGAAAGCTTAATTAAGATAATCAATCAGTGTCATTGGTTTAAATGTTGTGGTTGATTGTAATTGTTCTAAGAAAATGCTACATAAATGTGTACTTTGATCATATCTTTGATGTTTTTATTAGGAAAATAAAAAAGATTTTTGGATTTTTGTATGCTTCTTGTAGCCACTGGTAAAGTTAATTCTTTGAATCTGGTTGCTGTTTCTACTTCTCTGGATTCAAATCTCCTTGAACCGCCACCTTATCGTGGTGGAGGGGTTTGTGTGTCCCAATGATCCTGGGAGCTATGTTGTCCGGGGCTTTATGCCCCTGGTAGGGGCACCCAAGGCAAACAGGTCCTAGGTGAGGGAAGAGACAAAGAGCGGTTCCGAGGACCTCTGATGATGGACAAAAACTTTGGAAGACGTTCTCCCTCGCCCGGACGTGGGTCACCGGGGCCTCCCTCTGGAGCCAGGCCTGGAGGTGGGGCCCGCTGGCGAGCGCCTGGTGGTCGGGCCTTCACCCATGGGGCCCGGCCGGGCTTAGCCCGAAGAGGCAACGTGGGTCCCCTCCCACAGGTGGTGAGCCCATGGGAAGGGCCAAAGAGGTCGGGTGCGTTGTGAGCTGGGCGGTGGCCGAAAACGGGGGCCTTGGCAGTCCGATCCTCGGCTGCAGAAGCTGGCTCTAGGGACGTGGAACGTCACCTCTCTGGTGGGGAAGGAGCCTGAGCTAGTGCGCGAGGTTGAGCAGTTCCAGCTAGATATAGTTGGACTCACCTCGACGCACAGCTTGGACTCTGGAACCAGTCTCCTTGAGAGGGGCTGGACTCTTTTCCACTCTGGAGTTGCCACCGGTGAGAGGCGCCGAGCAGGTGTGGGCATACTTATTGCCCCACGGCTTGGCGCCAGTACATTGGGGTTTACCCCGGTAGATGAGAGGGTGGCGGCCCTCCGCCTTCGGGTCGGGGGACGGGTCCTTAGTGTTGTCTGCACTTATGCGCCAAACAGCATTCTGGACTACCCACCCTTTCTGGGGTCTCTGGAGGGGGCGCTAGAGAGCGTCCCTCCTGGTGACTCCATCGTTCTGCTGGGGGACTTCAATGCTCACGTGGGTAATGACAGTGCTGTGGCCGGGAGGTGGTCGGTGCCTGTCGCGGTGGCAACCCTAGAACCCGTTGGTGGACACCAGCGGTGAGGGATGCCATCAAGCTGAAGAAGGAGTCCTACCGGGCCTTTTTGGCCAGTGGGGCTCCGGAGGCAGCTGATAGGTACAGACAGGCCAAGCGGAATGCGGCTCTGGTGGTTGCTGAGGCAAAAACTCGGGCATGGGAGGAGTTTGGAGAGGCCATGGAGAAGGACTTCCAGACGGCTTCGAGGAAATTCTGGTCCACCATCCGGCGTCTCAGGAGGGGAAAGCAGTGCACGGTCAACACAGTGTATAGTGGAGATGGCACGCTGCTGACCTCGACTCGGGACGTTGTGGGTCGGTGGGGGGAGTACTTCGAAGACCTCCTTAATTCCACCAACATGCCTTCCGAGGAGGAAGCAGAGCCTGGGGACATCGAGGTGGACTCTTCCATCTCTGGGGTCGAGGTTGCCAAGGTGGTCAAAAAGCTCCTTGGTGGCAGGGCTCCGGGAGTGGATGAGATCCGCCCAGAGTTCCTCAAGGCTCTGGATGTTGTAGGATTGTCATGGCTGACACGCCTCTGCAACATCGCATGGACATCGGGGACGGTGCCTCTGGATTGGCAAACCGGGGTGGTGGTCCCCCTCTTTAAGAAAGGGGACCGGAGGGTGTGTTCCAATTATCGAGGGATCACACTTCTCAGCCTCCCGGGGAAAGTCTATTCAGGGGTCCTGGAAAGGAGGGTCCGTCGGATAGTCGAACCTCAGATCCAGGGGGAGCAATGTGGTTTTCGTCCAGGTCGCGGAACAGTGGACCAGCTCTACACCCTTAGCAGGGTCCTGGAGGGTGCATGGGAGTTTGCCCAACCAGTTTACATGTGCTTTGTGGACTTGGAGAAGGCATTCGACCGTGTCCCTCGGGGGCTCCTGTGGGGGGTACTCCGGGAGTATGGGGTATCGGATTCCCTGTTAAGGGCTGTCCGGTCCCTGTACAACCGGTGTCAGAGCTTGGTCCGCATTGCCGGCAGTAAGTCGGACCTGTTCCCGGTGAGGGTTGGACTCCGCCAGGGCTGCCCTTTGTCACCGATCCTGTTCATAACTTTTATGGACAGGATTTCTAGGCGCAGCCAGGGCGTTGAGGGGGTCCAGTTTGGTGGGCTCAGGATTGGGTCTCTGCTTTTTGCAGATGACGTTGTCCTGTTGGCCTCATCATGCCGTGACCTTCAGCATTCTCTGGATCGGTTCGAATGAGAATCAGCACCTCTAAATCTGAGGCCATGGTCCTCAGTCGGAAAAGGGTGGAATGCCCTCTCAGGATTGGGAGTGAGACCTTGCCCCAAGTGGAGGAGTTTAAGTATCTTGGGATCTTGTTCACGAGTGAGGGTAAGATGGAGCGGGAGATCGACAGGCGGATCGGGGCAGCTTCTGCAGTGATGCGAGCTCTGCATCGGCCCGTCATGGTGAAGAAGGAGCTGAGCCAGAAGGCAAAGCTCTCAATTTACCAGTCGATCTACGTTCCCACCCTCACCTATGGTCACGAGCTGTGGGTAGTGACCGAAAGAACGAGATACAAGCTTGTACGAATACAAGTGGCCGAAATGAGTTTCCTCCACAGGGTGTCTGGGCTCTCCCTTAGAGATAGGGTGAGAAGCTCAGCCATCTCTCAAAGTAGAGCCGCTGCCCCTCCGCATCGAGAGGAGTCAGATGAGGTGGCTCGGGCATCTGATTAGGATGCCCCCTGGACGCCTCCCTGGAAGGAACGCCTTGGGATCCGCCCGGAGGAGCTAGAAGAAGTGGCCGGAGAGAGGGAAGTCTGGGCATCCCTACTGGAGCTGCTGCCCCTGCGACCCGACCTCGGATAAGCGGAAGAAAATGGATGGATGGATGGATGGATTCAAATAACCCATTTACATTAAAATGTAACCATTTACAAGTAAAATTTATGTTCATGAGTGGTCCATTTTCAGTTTTCTAGAACAAGTTTCGGTGGCATTCCAGGTTCTGCACGATTGTTCCCATTTTCTCTATTTCTATTAATCACTCTGAAACTACAGGTTTAGAATTTTTTTTCATTATTTTTTTTTCACTCTGTTCTTAATTATGTAAATGTACAGTACTGTGCAAAAGTTTTAGGTAGGTGTGAAAAAATGCTGTAAACAAAAAATATAAAAATAGAAAATAAATACTATAAATAATGTGTGTGACATTGATGATCATCAGCACCTGTTTGGTACACTTGCACAAAGTCAGAGATTCTGTAGGATTATAGTCGGTGTATGATCAACCAGTTTTATCAAACAGGTGCTGATGATCATCAATGTCACACGGAGGTTGAAACACAGTCATGTTTGGAACAACCAACCAGCCGAGTTCCTTCAACAACTGTGTGCAAGTGTACCTAGAAGAATTGATGCTGTTTTGAAGGCAAAGGGTGGTCACACCAAATATTGATTTGATTTAGATTTAGAAAATAAATGATTAACGTTTCCATTTTTGAAAGCATTCTTTGTTTACAGCATTTTTTCACACCTGCCTAAAACTTTTGCACAGTGCTGTATATTTGTACAAATATATTGTGCTTTGCAATATCTCCTCAAAAACAAATGACTATTTTCACTAGAAGTAGGATTGCCAATATTATATTTAAGGAAAAAACCATCCAGAATCCACAAAATTGTTCTGCGAACACATTCATACCAAGAATGCATGAGCACTGTCCCTTAAGCAGAGGCGTAACCTTGGATACCTTAGGAGAGTGTCCAACTACTTTTTGAATAGTTCCAGGGCTGTTTTGTGCGGTCCCGTGCTCCCAGAGTCTGTTAAACTTGAAAGTATTACTGGAACTGCCAAGTGTGAGGTATTCAGAAGCCTGGACTTGCAAATGGATGTTTGAAAAAGGAAACAGGAGTGTTGCCTGGGCTAAGCAACAAAGCTACTATTAGTGCTTCTTTTCAAGAGATATGAAAGAAAACTCTAACTGTGAAAACAGTTCGTTTTGTTTGAGACTTTTCTATTCACTTAACTATTAAACCATGCCGCTAGTTCAACTTTTCCCATTCTGGAAATGCAGCTGGCAGTGCAGCATGAAAAGTAGCTTTTATTGACTTAAACATAAAGGTATTCCTTAAAGATTATAGTCAAGTCAAGTCACTTTAAATTATATAGTGCTTTTTATAACTGGGACTGTCATAAAGCAGCTTTACAGAATCCAGGTCTGAACCCTTAGTGAGCAAGCTAAAAGCAAAAATCCCTAAAACTGGAGGAAGAAACTTTTAGAAGAACCAAGACTCAAAAGGGGAACCCACCCTCATCTGGTCCACACCTGATATTCAAGAAAGAAAAAGAAGTTACATTATTAAAAAGTTATATGAGTTAAACAGAAAACAGATTTAAGCTCAGTAGCTCAGTTCTGTTTGTGTCAGTGTAGCTTTGGTTAGACTTGGTTCATGGGTAGCAGCACGTTTTGGACTTTAGTGTTAGCTACCATAAGATCAATCGGTCCTTACCTGAGCAAGCCAATGCAATCTGTGTAATTCAGTATAGTGATATGTGATGGACAGCAAAAGAACATCCAGGTTTGCCTTAAAAACTGGGCACCAGAGGCTCAAACTTAATCGTTCGAAACTGTATTTTCACCATATCCATGACCCTGTGCTTATGCTTATGCTTATAACCAGTTTGTTTGGCATAAATGCTTAATAAATCTCACATAATTGGAAAACATATTCAAAATGCTTTTTTTTTCTTTGACAGAGGACATTATACCTCTTTGCAACCCCCTGTACAGTTATGGCAAGACGATAACAGTTGAAACCCTGTCAGACCCCAAAAAGCAGAACTGTGCACCACATTGAACAGCAGTATTACATAAAAAAGGAGTGCTGTAAGAGTTCATCATCATGTTGAAAAGGATGTTTCAGCAATCTCTCACCAATGCATTGGTTAACAAAAAAAACATTGCTTTGTGGAATTGTTTCCTCGGAAGCTGAAGAGAAATTGACGTATAGAAGAGGACAAGCACAGTCTGGGGTAGCACGTCAGAACATTTTTCTATTTCAGCCTTTCCTTCAAAGGTTGTGCGAGGGGGGGATTGGCCGTTCCTAACGTCTGCAAGAACACAATGTCTGGGCAATTTGAGTGTGATTACTGGCCTGTTCAGGACATTTCAAAGCGATTACTAACTAATGGATTATAGTGGGAGGCAAGAAGACAGATGCATCTTGTTACTTAACAGGCTTATATGTTTTTTTTTTCTCTGAAAAGACAGGCCGCGTGATCACAGCTGTGACGCAAAAGAAGAACCTGCAGGCTAGAAAAGACAAGGAAGCCGTTCAGCACATAAGGCCTGCTGCTGACTCTGATGAAGTGGCTGAAGCCAAACAAAAAGCTCTACTTGATCAGGTACCATTATGGAATTGTCAGCTATCAAACAGCGTTCACTGTTCGTCCTTTGGGCCCTTAAATTCTAATATCAAAACACAGATTACTGTGCATTCACACTGAAAGAGGTAAGAGCATCAACACTCACTCTGTCCCTCCTGCCCTCGGTGCTTCTGGATGCTGTGGACACTCTCTGAGGAAGAAGAATTGGACAATGACAGAATGCTTGGTGCTGAACACTTTCTTAAGAGGCTGTAATGCAAACAAAGAAAGTGAAAGTGACTACCGTTGTGCGAGGTCACAGCACAGCAGACAGTGAACCACAACGAAATTGGACCTCTGCCTTTAACCCATGCACACTCAACACCGTGCAGCAGTGGGCAGCTATTGAAAGTGCCCGGGGAGCTGTGACGGGGACGGCACCTTGTTCAAGGGTACCTCTGGATTTAATATTTTGCTTATATATTGTGCCACACTTCTTTTTTAGATTTATCTTATTACTAATGGATAAGTGAGAGGTAGCTGCGTTTAGTGAGGCAATAATTTACCTGCAGCAAAGGTGTCAAAGATCACAGTGGGTTCATTCAGGCACAACAACAGCATGCAACCAGGGACACATCATAAATGACTGGAAAACCCCTCACAGTGATGATCAACTTGTACTCCAGGATGTTTTTGGGCTAATGTTTGGTTGAAACACACATTTATATGTATATGTGCTCAGGAACTCTAAACACTAAAACACAACATTATCTGCATGCTGATTACGTTCAATTTTTCAAGTTCTGAAAGGTGAAGTGAATACTGTTGATTAACTTAGCATGGCAGCTTCCAAGAAGTGAGACATCAGTAAGTGAACAGTGAGTTTTAGTAGATGTGTTGAAAGCCAGAAACAAATGGGCAAGTGTAAGGATCTGAGTGACTTTATCTAGGGCCAAATTTTCAGAGCATCTTCAACACTGCAGCTTTTGTTATTCTAGTAAGGACAAAAAGTGGTCAGGTAACAGGATGATGGGCACCAAAGGCTTGTTGATATGCATGGGGAGTGAAGCTTGGACCATCTGGTTTGATTTCTTAGAAGAGTTACTGTAGCATAAAAAATGTACCAAAGTTAAAAAGGCTAATGATGGCTAAAGAAAAGTGTCAGGGCCAAGAGTGCATCATAGCTTTTTGCATATGGGCCTATGCAAATACAGAGCACCCAGAGTGCCCAAGCTGAGCCCTGGCCATCTCTGAAAGCAACTGCAATCAACACTTATACATCAGAACTGAACCATGAAACAATAGAAGTATGTTCCCTTGTTTGAAGAATTTTTGTTTTCCTCTTGACGACCAATTGTGTCTAAGTTACTTACCTGGGCAGATATGGCACCACACATTCAGAGGTCTTGTGAAACCCATACCTCAACAGGGTTTGGCGGCTTGAGGGGGACCAACACAATATTAGACAGTTGAAAGGTAGCAATAGCGGAAAGGTGTATTCTTCTTTTGGCTGCTCCAGTTTAGGGGTCGCTGCAGCAGATCATGTTTCCATTTCTTCCTGTCCTCTGCATATTCCTCCTTCAAACTGACCACCTGCATGTCCTCTCTCACCACGTCCATAAACCTCTTCTTTGGTCTTCCTCTTTTCCTCTTTCCTGGTGGTTCCCTCTTCAAAATCCTCCGCCCAATATAATCCTCATCTCTCCTTTGGACATGTCCAAACCAACATAACCTGAGCTAGCTCTCTAATATACTAATTTCTAATCCTGTTCATCCTCATCACACCCAACGAAAAATTTCAGCATCTTTAACTCCGACACCTCCAGCTCCGCCTCCTGTCTTTTCATCACTGCCACCATCTCCAACCCATACAACATAGCTGGTCTCACTACTGTCTTGTAAACTTTCCCTTTTACTCTTTCTGGTACCCATCTGTCACAAATCACTCCAGTCACTCTTCTCCACCCATTCCAACCTGCCTGCACTCTCTTCTTCACCTCTCTTCCACACTCGCTGTTACTCTGAACTGTTGAGCCCAAGTATTTAAACTTCTCCACCTTTGTTATCTTTACTCCCTGCATCCTAGCCACTCCACTTTCCTCCCTTTCATTCACACTCATGTATTCTGTCTTTGTCCCACTCACTTTCATTCCTCTCCTCTCTAGAGCATATTTCCATCTCTCTAGGTTCTCCTCAAGCTGCTCCCTACTCTCACTACAGATCACAATATCATCAGCAAACATCATCGTCCTCGGGGACTCCTGTGTAACCTCGTCCGTCAACCTGTCCATTACTATAGGAAACCAGGATGGGCTCAGCACTAATCCTTGATGTAATCCAACTTCTACCCTAAATGCATCTGTCACTCCCACTGCAGACCTCACCATCGTCACGCTGCCCTCATACATATCCTGAATTACTTTCACATACTTATCTGCCACACCTGACTTCCTCGTATAAAACCACAACTCCTCTCTAGGCACTCTGTCATATGCTTTCTCCAAGTCCACAAAGGCAACATGCAACTCCTTCTGATCTTCTCTGTACTTGTCCACAAATATAAATTAAAAGTTGCCTAATGTGTCTTAGAGAAAGCTCATGCTTGTGGGTAGAGTTAGACATGACAGGACTGGGGGAAAAACATATTTGTTACAACAGCAGAACCATTTTTTTTTTTTAATAAGCATTCTCAGTTGGTTCTCCATCATGGAGACTATCCATTTGACTATATCTATACTAATATCATAATAATTCCTTTCTTTGAAGTTGGAATGGCAAGCAAACCGACATAGAAAAAAATATTGTAGTTTTAACTCGGTTATCTAATCTGGTGCTTCTTATTAAGCAGGTTGTAATTATTATATGATTGATGCTGTTTTTAACTTTATTTATTTAAGCATATTTATTTATTTTGTTTGTTTGTTCAAATCTGGCTTTCATGATACAAGGTTTCATCCAGGTGTAGACGATACCTGTGGCATACTTAACCTATCATGATGTATTTTCATTATGGTTGTATTGCCCAGCCCTGCTTGTTCCAGATTTGAATCTGACACCAGGTTAACTACCTTTTCTCCTAAACATCTCAGGTTAGCGTTGTTTATTGCAAGGTTCAAATTACAGCATAATTATACCCCTGAATACTGGAGTGACATTGATGGATCAACAAACTAACAGCAGAACAAAGGTCCCACAGTAACTTCATAAAGCTTCATGTGTTACCTTACTGTACTGGATGTTCAGAGGTAATAGTTTAATATCATATAACATAAGATCATAGAATATTTCCCAGCTTATCACCAAAGAACTGCAGAACATCTGCTCATGAGTCAAAAAAGGTACTGATCTTTGATTTACATATAGTGATACATATACAAAGGAGAGCATGATATTGGCATTTATTTATATCTCATTTTATATTTAAAACATGCACTATGTAGATGTGTTCACAGCTCAGTAAGCAGTGTCTGTTGTCATCATCTTAAATTCCAGCTCATACTGACTTCACTGCATTTGTTCAACATTTTCTTACCCTCTAGCGCCATCTTGAGATGTACCACAGGGTTCACCGCCTGAGAGATAGACTGGCACACCATTACACAGAGTTACTGACAGAGAAGGTCAACAGACAGAGAGAAGAGATTAAACATCATGATGTGGCCACTTTGGAAAACAGAGCAAAGCAAGTTGAACAGGTACATAAAGAAGGTCTTTTATATGCCATGGTACCCTCCCCAGTTCTAAACTGACTCACTAAAGAGTATGTCTATGCTTCTAGCTGTATTCCTTCTTGAACAAGCAGAATTACACTCTTAAAAAGAGTTCCCTAAACAGGAAATGTGAGCATGTTAAAAACCTTTATAGGTAAGAGGTATAAGAAACCATGTTCTAGGAACCTCTAACGGTTCTTTAGCAAACCTTTCACTGGATGTAGCCTATACCACGGATGAAAGAAACACTCATTTCTTTGGTTATACTGAAAGAACACACAGCTTTGTTGTGCTGTAATGCTATAGGGCTGAAAATGAAGATACACAGAAACCTATTTTGAGTATCCTACTTCACTGTGTCCCCAGAACTTCTGAAAACAACTCAAATGAAAGTAACAATTTGTTATTGTGAGCACACGGCACAGCATGCAGTGAACCACATCAAAATTACATTCAGCGCCTGGGGACCAGTGATGGGGATGGTACCTTGCTCAATGGTACCTCAGGGCAACCTACTGGTAAGGGATTTGGACCCATGACCTTCCATTCCTGGGACCTAATCTCTAACCATTAATCCACCGCTGCCCCTACACCTTTGATTTTGTTTAAATCTACACCTTTACTCCAATACTTAATGCTCTGTTGGTTTTTTTTTGGGGGGTTTTTTTTTCTCTGCTCAGACACAGCTGATTCAACTGATTAGCTAAATATTCAAAGTATTGTATATGTAAATTGTACATGTTAGAGTACTGGAGTTCTCTCAAGCTCTCAGAGCAATTGCAGGCTATGACCAATAGGTGGGAGTAGTCTAAGAATTTTTCAGCCACTGGGCATACTTCACTAGATGTTCAATATCATCAGTTATAGTATCATAGCTTAAAAAGTATAGCTTATTATATTTTGTATATTTTGTATATTTTACATTTTTTAGCTTCATTTAAAATGGTTGATACCTGACTTGTCAGGTGCCAAAAAAAACCCAGTCCTGGGTGGGGAGTCTTCAATATATAATATTCACCAGACCCCAAAATCCATAATTACCTGGATCAGGTAGGGTCGAGGCTGAACTCTGCAGATAATAGTGGCAATTTTAGGGCCAGGATTAGGTAGTCCTACCATGGAAGTAGAAGTCAGACCTCTGGTTTGTTGTGGGCCAAAGCACTTTTTATGTAATGGTTCTTTAAAAGAAAGATTTTTGTTAATGTTTTAGTGTGAGGAGTGTGAGATGAAATTGTAGGTTTATGTAGAAGTACAATAAAACGCAGTTATTGGTTTTATAATAATTAAAGCCCAGAAACATTTAGGAACCTTTATTTTAGGTGTATTCTATAATACATTTAGACCAGATATTCAAATGCTCTTAAATTCTCCAAGGAAAAAATAATCGATTTTGCTTCCACACTTCCCAGACTCAGTTTCCTAGACTGTCGTAGCATTCTATAATATAAAGGCTTTTATTGTTAAACTGCTGACATGACAGTTTAGTCAAATATTTAGAAATTAACACAAAGACTTGCTTAAGCTAAAAAAAAGATTTAATGCTTGGCTCTTCTTGGCAAATTCAGCTTGTCTACAGCAGTTCTGTATGGTAATGAAAACTTCAGTGATTGATGCCTTCCCCCTCGGAGTCTGTGGCTCAATACACAACTGGTAGAATCAAAGCCTTTCACACACACACACACACACACACACACACACAAACACACACACACACACACGCACACACACACACACACACATACATGCACGCACGCACACACACACACACACACTCATTCAAACTGCAAAACAAGATATCCCCATCAGTTTCCATTTCCATAAGATTATTATCTTCTTTTCGGATGTGATGAAGACTGTATTAGGTTGCTTGTTCCCAGCAGGATTCTTTGGGCACTCAAAGACAACAGTAGTATAAATAAATTATTAACTTCAAGTGAGTGAATAGAGTGAAAAAATGTAAATCTAAATGTTTGGGTGTTTGTGGTCAAATGACAGGTTTTAACACAGACTTATATAATATATTTAACACAAATAAACAAAAATGTGTACTAAAATGTACAGAGAAGTGCTGTGTTAGAGATTGTTCCCTGTTGACGACGTGTATCTATTTTTTAAGTGTAGAAAATATTCAAAACATGCAGTCTGATGTTGACTTTTTGCATATATATAGTAAAATATAAATGATTTACATATATAAAGTGTTAATCATGTAAATGTTAAAAATCGGTTCATTGTTGCAGTCCAATGAAAAGCAACTTTGCTCTTTGACTATATTAGATGTTCATATTTTAATTCTTCAAGTTAACTTTGTAGTTTAAGCTGTTGTATTAGAGCCTTTTGGGGAAAAAACAATGCATCTCTATATCCTTGTACAGCTTTGAAGTGCAGGTAAGATGCTGTTTAAGCTGAGATTGAGGAAGCCTCTCATTTTAATATTGGAGCCTGGGGCTGTTGGTGCAGACTTGCGATTGACTTTGATTTTGGCCGTCTGGCCTGAGGACAATGAGGGTGAGAGAGTTGGGTGGTATGAGGTAAGGAGTCGGGGGTTGGCAGCTTAAGAGAGATCCTGTCTTATCAATCTCCTCCTATAAAAGCTGGGCTTCTTCAGTGGGCTGTAATTGTCTCCACTAATGACCCACACTGGAGAGGAGGACAAAGGCAGCACTATAAAGGACTTTATGAGCCTGCTGGTAGGAAACCCTTGGTGGAAGAAAAGAAGAAAAAACTGCTGAGCAAATGAAACTGCCCCGTTGTTTCCTTGGCCCAGGCCAGAAAAAGCCCCCCAATCGAGACTCCACGATGGGGCAGGACCAAAGCAGGCAGAGCCAAGGCCACCTGCTGAGGCCTAATTGGTCCCTGCTGCAGTTAATGGCTTCCTGTGGATGTGTGTTTACTTCTCATTTGCTTTGGGTGCTGGGTTTCCCAGCCCCGCTGCAAGACGAGGCTCCTCCAAAAATGTTCTCACCTCGCTGCGCTCTTTTTATCTCTTTTGATGCCCTCCTAAGATCTCCTTCTTCTTGTTCAGAGAAAAAGAAAGCTGAGCATCCAGAAGTTCACTGATTCATCCCTTAAGCACGATGACGCATTCCTGAGAGCTTTACCTAAAACACGCCATTATCTGGTGAATCTCTTATTATGTCTTTTATCATAACATTCAAAGGCTGTTATATAAAGCATGTGCAAATATTTATGTACCCCCAGCTAACATGCAAGCTATGTTGCTTTGTAGAGAACATGTTTCTGCACATCCATAAAGCACATCTGATGAATAGAATTTATGCATTTATGAAAATGCAAGATTTTATTTTTTTCCTCTACATAGGTGTTGCTATTTTCCTCTAGAAAATGAGTATTTCATTTAGGCCTTTTTAAACTTTTGCAAATGACAGACATATGAAACATTCTTGTAGCTCTTCTAAACTCTTTCCTTTTCACTGCCACTGTCATTGTCATGTGGTGACCTTCCACTATGAGATCTTGGAGCTTCAGAGGCTCTTGAGCCAGCATGGGTATCTGGAGGGTCCCAGAGAGAAGGAGGTGTTCCAGTATTGGGTGGATCAGCACAAAACACCACAACTGGAGAAACAACTACAACAACTAGGTGAGGGGAATTGTGTGGGATTATTTTGTCCTTCATAATCCATGCTTGCATTTCCCAATTTCAGTTCCTTACACACATAACTTCACAACTTACATTTTAGTTTCTATATTATTATTGTTGTTGTTGTTGTTGTTATGTCTTAACACTAAAAACAGGTTATAGATGGGAAAAACTTGCTATTAACTGGTCTATAAAGTATTGTTGGGGAATCAAGGTGAGTTATACCAATAATCAAGCTGAGGCACTTCCAAAGTTTATCAGAAAATTTTATGGGTAAACCTTTTGAGAAGAGTACTAATCTCAGAGAGATTGCCTCATGATGTATGAGCCTAAGTAGCCACTTGAAACTGTTGTCATCTTATCCATTTCTCTGACAGTTCTTTTTAGCAAGTCTGCTCCAGAGTTGAAGTTGGAAGACTTGCTGAAGAAGACGTCACAAGGTCTGCCAAGTATACAGATCTCAAATGAAGAAGAAGAAAAAGTAAGGACCTAGTCTTTTTTATTTTTATTGTTTATTTTATTTAGTTCAAAGATTAATATCTTACATTTCCTTTCAGTAACTTATAACTTATAACTTAGCAACATATAGCTGAAAGAGACTATTCTTGTCATTGTGAGTATACAGCACACCACACCACAACAAAATTTGTCCTCTGCATTTAACCCATGCACACAAATGCACGCCGTGTAGCAGGCGTGAATGTACCCGGGGAGCAGTGACGGGGACGGTACCTTGCTCAAGGCAACCTCAGGGCAACCTAACTACTAGGCCACCGCTCTGTTATTTGTAGGAGAAAGTTTTAAAAATTTGATAAGAAACTTTCACAGGTGAAGGAAAAACATTCTTAATTTTCACCTTATGATAAAAGTAATTGTGAAGCATTTATACTGGACTATTTTTCATGATATTTTGACACAGTGAAAATTACAGCTGACATGTATCAACTACACTTTAAAGGAAAAATATGCATATTAAAGGTTTTTCAAAACCAACACATAAATTACTGAGAGTTAAGCGCGACTACTCTTTTTGTTACATTTTACTAGGGAATCACCTTTTGGGCAAAAATACTATCCTGTGTCTGCATATTGAGTAGATTAAATTGATGAATTGATCAAATAGATTAAATTGACTGGTCAGGCACAGGGACTGGACTGAAAATTAGAGCCAAAAACTATGTCCTTCAGGAAGCCTGGAGAGCTATTGCGCAACAGTACACTGAAAAATAAAAGAAAGTGTAATATACAATGAGAAGAAGCAAGTATTCAGACACTCAGTATTCAGTTATTTGTATTTATTATATTAATTTATGTTCTGATTCTGATACGAACATACATACATACCAATATACATAAATAAGATACATACAGACATACAATACATACGCCATTGTGACAAAACCTTGTGTCTTTATCTCTGGCCTAACTCTTTTTATTAGATAAAAAAAAGCAGAAAAACAAAAATTCAAAAAGGGGGTTGATTTCATGAAATTGAATGGGGAAAAATGGTTGAAATGGATAAAAATCTGAGCCCTCATGAAAGTGTTGAGGAAAATAAACAGAGAACAGTTTGAACTTCCTTCCCTTGCCTTGCCTTGTTGGCCATGCACAAACACACCGTCTGCTGGAAGATTGTTTAACATCAGTCCCATGACAAGAAATGGTCGAGTGCTCACGCAGCAGTGAGATGACCAAATAGCACCCCCCAACACCCATTCCTCCCACAACCCTCTCTCTATTCACCGCAGCACAGACAAACATCACCCAGGGGTGAATGTCTAATACATTTTATTGACCAAAGAAACAGACCAATTTGACTTGGGATGTCACATCATGCCAGAGATTATTTAGAAAACAAACCAAAGAAAAAAACCAAAGGTTTTATGGACTTAAAAAAACCCCAAAATATTCAGAATTAGAATTACCCCAAAAGCACAACACAGCAAGCATCACAGCAAGAAGGTCCTGGGTTTGATTCGCAGGTGAATTGGTTAAGATCCTTTCTGTGTGGAGTTTTCATGTATTTTCCAGATTTGGATGGATTTTCTTCCAAATGCTCCAGTTTCCTTCCTCAATCCAAAGACATGCACATCAGATTGGAGATACTAGATTGCCTTCTAAGTTTTAGGGTGACTGGTGACCTGTCCAGGGTGTTGCTGCTGGGACAGCATCCTCTACCCCCCCCCCCCCCCCAAGCTACCCTACTCAGGATAAGCGGTTGAGATAATGAATGATTGTATTAAGCCTGTATTTCATACACTGTTAATAAGCAGACGTAAGCTTTCACTACTTTAAGCTGCTTTGGCCTAGTAGCTCCACTGCAAACAAACAGAAATTCTGTCTCAGGTTATCAGAAATAAGAGGATATCTTTGTTTTTTGCCAAACTGTTTCATTATTCCATGCACAAAAAAAGTGTGAGGGACAGTTTAGGCCATCTGACAATTTTTTAGGTCCTTGTAGGCCATAATCCTGCCAGCTGGTGGGATAACAAAGATTAAGCTTGCATTTTTTTCACTAAAAATGAAAAAAAAACTTCAGAAGTGATTGGTAGATGTCACTCTACCTGTTGTTTTAAACTGTTTTGTTGGTTGTTGTCTACACTGACACACAGATGTGAAGTGCAAGGTCATTGTGGTGGACACTTATTGGTTAAAACATGTCCACTAAATGTGCTAGTGATGTTTGTGAGGTAGTGTTAGTCTGCTCTGAAGGCTCTGAATGTTTAGAGCATTAGGAGGAGCAGTAAGCTAGAACAGACAACTACAGAGCATTCCTCATTGCCATGGCAAAAAAATAATGTTGCTCAGAGGACATCCAAGCTTCTATAAGTTATAACCAAGGACAAACAGCCGTCTAATGTGTTCCTATTTATTCATTATGGTGTGTTTATTTTCCATGAAAGATACTGAGTCATGATGTCTCCTCGACCTGTTGAATTTCACACATATTTATTTTCGGGATTGACGGGCAAATATTGCTGTTCTAAGCATCAGACGGTGGCCTGAGTGGAAAAATGTTATGTCTCTTTAAATCATGTTGTGGAGTCACACAACACAAATGCCAACACAGACTATGAAGACACCTGAAACGCCCTTATTGCTGAAGTTGAAGGGCAAAATTAAACATGTGTCTCTACACCTGATATGAACATGCATACTTCACTCTTACTAAAGCAGAATTAGGTCTTCTGTTTTAAAGACTTTTTTTTGATGCTGTTGGTGAAAGAATCATTAAAAATATGTTGATGTATATTTCTATAAATGTTTAGCTTGCTGAAGAGAATACGTAGCAAACATTGCTGATAGAGCCACCTGCGGCCTTATGGTCAAACAAGTGGACTTGCAACCGAAGGGTTCAATCCCCTGGACCAGCAGGAAAAATGTGAGCAGTGGGTGGTGGGTACAAAAAAAACTTTTTCTCTCCTCCATCCATGGCAAGACACCTCTCTCTGCTTCTAGTATGTGTTTACTACTGCTGTGTAGGGTTAAATACATACTGCTCACTGTTCACAGTGTGTGTGTGTGTGTGTGTGCAAGCACAGGAATTTTTTTTTTTTTTTAATTTAATTAATTTTCAGGCTTTACATAAGGCTAAACATAAGGCTTTAAACTGTGCTTTTCAAATCATCATTACAGTGGAGATAACTGATTGCTCAACTAAATCTGGAAAGTAAATCTGTATCTTTTACCCCCTGTGTGTCCCTATGTGTGGATAGGATTGATACAGGCCCGCTAGTTGCTACAAGCTGATGTGAGTAAACTATGCTCTACCCCAGTGCGTTCCGGAGGGCCAGTTTGCACCCAGCAGACAAAGTGTGTCCTCACCCGGGTGCGCAGTGTTATCGGGCGTAAGCATGACTGTGCCGAGGCTACTCTTGAGAAGTAGCACATCATTAGGAATATATTAACAACCTAATGCTCACTCAGAGTCTGTTCACACAGTTCCAGCATGGATGGAACGCATAGTAAGCATATGATGTGTGGAGGATTGATAACTGTAATCAAGACCTGGAGTGGAAGAGCATGAACAGAGATCCAGCTATGGAAAATATTTTGACAGCAAATAATAGCAGTTCTTCTATATTATTTAATTAAACATTACAGTGATTTTAACACACTTTTTTATTCTTATATGTGTTTGAGTTAAATGTGAATCGGTGTACCATAAATTTGCCCTGGTAAAACTATTGTAAAGCAGAATCATTGTAAAGGAGGTATGCTAGTTACATTGCAAAGTAGAACCATTGTCAAACTATTGTGGCAGAATCATTTTAAAGTCTATCCTCCAGTGGCTTACAAGCTTAACATAAATACATTTTCAATAAATAATTTAAAGTGCTATAAATAATAATCATAAAGAAACTATGAACTGAAGGAGGAAAATAATGTATAATTTCATCGTTGAACTTTGCCGAAGTAATTTCATATTTCATATTTATTTTCCTGGGGGCAAATCAAGCAGCTGTGAGGCAGAGCAGAGCATAATCTGCAGCAAGCTCACCATATAAGACTAATAATGGAGTTTTGGGGCAGTATCTACAGGTTCATAAATAAAAGTAACAGATTGTTCCCAAACTCTTAAACTGCGATCTCCTTTCTCCTGATAATACACAGCGCAGATGTCTGGAGTGGGGTCTTTTACTGTTACAGTTACAGTTTTGGCTTCTTAAAGGTGCTTATCTTTGAAATGTACTATCCTGGGTTCTGGTTTATATTTAAACAATTCAAAGTAGCTTGTTTCTGAGAGTTTATTTTATTAATGAACAAGAAGCCCAAAAGTTAAAGTCTAAGAATGTGGTGCATTTTTGGAGCCCTTAAAAGGTTAATAGACAATCAAAGTGTATGTAGGGAATATTAAGTGTTTTATAGCAACTTTGTTTGACTCTGGTTAGGATGTCAGGCTGGCATCAGCCCCTAAAATAATCTTGGCCCTGTCTTGGCAAACCCTTGGAGTGGACAGAGGAGAAACATTTTTAGAATTTTTATTACGGTTTTATTTTTAGGATTCTAAAGACCTGCTGACATGTACAGTGGTTTTCATAGTTAAAACTGCAGTGTGATTTGAATTATATCTGTATACCTTTTGTCTAGCAGGCTGCAGTCTCAGAGAATGGAGGAGGATTACAGGTTGACTCTCCTCGTCTCCATGGCAAACAGAGTCAGGAACAGGACCACGCTGAGCTAAAGTTTCCCAGCGTAAGTGTCAAAACCACATGAGCCTTGATCACACTAAGCGGGGGTGCAGGGAGGTAAACACACCTGCAGGGGTTAACCCTGATTACTCTCTCTGTCTCTCTCTCTGTGTCTGTCTCTCTCTCTCTCTCTCTCTCTCTCTCTCTCTCTCTCATGCATAAACACATTGCATCGTTTTCATCTGTTTCATCATTTTCAGCTTTAAGGAGTAACATTGATTAAATGAGTAGCATTTACAAGTTACTTTTTGGGGGCGTACTGATCATCTTTTAAGACGAGAACGATCTTGGCTGGATTTATGGTAAAAAAGAAAGCTCACTCTAATGGGACCTACTGAAATCATTTTTGTTAACTGAGAGTGGGATAGTTGTTTATTCACCCTTAGAATCTCAGAAAGTAGTCTTTTAGCACACACACCTGCAGAGAGCAGGAAGGTGAGAGACAGGATGGTGGAGTGCTGGAAACCTCTGCAGACACATGCGTGGGGCTCATTTTTCTCACACCTCCTTGCCAGTAGATGTGGGCAAACAGAGCAGAGCCTGGCTGGAAGGGGAGAAGAGAAAGCAAATAGTGGGCTGACTGAACCAGAGCTGGACAGGACCAGAGGGTTAAGGGGCATGCGGCCTGCTCACACCAGCACTTTAAAAAGTGACACACTGAATTTATGTGCATTTTGGCTAAATTAATTATCATCAATCCTCAGATACTGACCAGTAGAACACTCCTCAGAGGAGATGGTGGAGAAGAAATTCCAAGAACAAACAACAGCTGAAAGAAAAACACTGAAAATTAAATGACCAAACAAAGACCAACAATTTTGTGTCCGTGGGTTGCAGGCTTGATGCAGTTGTTATAATTAGAGACACTTAGAAATATTGTAACTTTGTTGCTTACCTGAAAAACTGGTTGGTGAGTTATGCAAGGTGCTATGTTGTCTGTAAATTAACAGATCGGCACATAAATACCAGGAAATAAATGCAAAAAATCTGATTTCTCAGATTCTTCTTCTCAACTCAAACCCAAATATTTTCAGTGCAAAGCATAAACTAATTAATTGCTACTCTAATACTTCAGAAGAGACTTTATATATACACAGTGCTGTGAAAAACTAAGGACCTCCTTTCTGTAATCTTAGTGTAATATACAGTTTTTAAACCGTTTTCAAAAACTCATCAACAGCTAAATCACTGAGGTGAAAAACAGCAGTTGCTGTCTAAAGTAAAAAATTATTATGATACCTTTAGTAGCAAAAACTGCATTCAAACACTTCCAGTAACAGATCAGTCTTTGGCATCACTATGAAGAAATTCTGATCCATTCTTCTCTACAAAATGGTTTTCATTCTGTCACACCAAGGGGTCATTAGTGTACTGCTTAGGGTTCAGCGGTGGACTAATTCTTGTGCTTTCTTGCTACATAACCAAAATGTGCTTGAGCTTTACATTATGGACTGATAATCAGACATTCTTCTTTAGTAGATTCTTGTTTAGGAATTGGTTCACTCTGTTATGAAAAGCAGCAAAGCAGCAAAGCTTAAATATGGGCATAATGTTCTCATTGTGGAAAGCTGTGTTAGCCAGATGTAACAAGAAACATCGTCCAAGAGGTTCCACCTTTCACTCATTAGTCTATAGATCTTTTTCCCAAAGGTTTAGGGGGAAATCAAAATGCTTTTTGGCAAATTCTGGCACCAATCAGTCATAAACATGGCAGGTCTAATTAAGTTTGGTTCATTGGGAAATATCTTTTGCGTATGGATGATATTCGTGTTGGTGAGTTTTTGTCTTTCGAAACCCAACATGTCAAGCAACGAACCAAATATAATTGATAATGGGTCATATTAGCCACGCCCATGCCTGATTTCTGCCATTCAGTAAGGAATAAAAAAAAAAAAACTTCCTGAAAACATTTTGGACAATGTTTTATGGACTGAGTCATTAGTGGAACTCCTTGGTGGAGTTGTGTTGCATTATATTTGGCATAAAGCTTATACAGATTTCCACAAAGAGAACATTATGTCCACAATCAAACACTGTGGTGTGAGTGTGATGGTGCGGGGGTGCTTAGTTGCTTCCAGGCCAGTCGTTACAGTTGAGAGAAGGATGAGTCCAGCTTTCTAATGGAAAGTACTGAAAGAGGAGGGCCATAGTATGAAACCACAATTTGCAACTGGTTTATGCAGCAGGATAACAATCAAGTCACAAGTCATAAGGCATTTGACATCACAGGTTGTGGCAGGACCTAAATTGTCTGAATTAACACATGGTTTCATGAATAAATAAATAAATAAATAAATACTTCTTCACAGTACTGTCTATCTTAATTTTTCAGTTCTAGTTCCATATATAACATCCTTTACATTTTTGGTTTGGCTTTATTGTTTTATCTTAGAGTCTGAAGTGCAGACTTGAGTCTGATGATAGGGTGTTGGTGGTCTAGTGGTAGGATACTTCAAGTCAAGCCAAGTAGGATTTTATTGTCATTTCAGCCATAAACACAGTACATAGTGTTCCTCCAGGACCCTGGTCTTACACATAACACAACATCAGACACAACATAATACACAAGACAAGGCAACAAGTGCAGACAACAGACAACAACAGACAGTACAACAGACAGTACTTCCATCCGTAAGAGGGCCGCAGTGTTGTAGATCAAGAGGTCCCCGGTTCGAATCCCACCTCTAGCACTACCACCCCTGGGTCCCTGAGCAACACCCTTAACCCTGAGCTGCTCCACGGGGGACGGTCCCTGTAATCAGGACATGGAAGTCGCTCTGGATAAGAGCGTCTGCTAAATGCCGCAAATGTAAATGATGATACAGAAGGTAAATTAAATGTATGTTTCACTTGCTCTGTAACTCTGTAATGAACTATTGAATATTTATGTAATTACATAATGACAATAGTACAGCATAATTTTTAAACAATCTTTACTTTTTAAGGTTTAAAATGAAGACGGCAGATTTTAGTATCAGTTAACTCAGTTGTGGTGCTGAATCTAGAATGCTCTGGAGGTGTGTGGACTGTAGGTGTGTGAGTAGTCACTTACATCAACAGCTCTCTTCCTCACTCCCTCCCCCTGGCCTTCACACACTGTGTTTTATGCATGGGCCCTGTGTGGGGTGAGAGAGGCAGGCGCTGAAGCTAGCACCCAAACTGTGAGAGCTGACATGCTCCTCATCACCCCTGACCCCAGAACTAATACCTGTGCTACCACATCAACCCCTCCAAACAACAATGGTGCAAAATGTTGCATGTAATGCTGGAGACAAGCAGAAAATCAGCATTTAAAGTGCCTCTAAAATCACTTTTATCTCAACAGGTCTTCTCACAGGACCTCCAGATACCCAGGTTTTCCACTTTACAGCCCAGCTTCTTGAAGACGTTCAACACCAACATCCTTCTATTGGTTTGTCTGCATCATATTTCATAGTTCATAGTAAAGTGTATCTGATTTTGTTGAATAATGCTAGTACTTATAGTTAATAAGTGCCTGTGGTGATACCACTGTATGCAGAAGTTTTGGCACCCTGGACAAACACAGAGGCATGCTTCAGTTCACGTAGTTTTTATTATCATTTCATCCATATACATAGTCCACAGTGAGCTGAAACACTTTGCCATATTGCCAAAATGTTTCTTATCCTGGCAGTGAAGGACTGTGTGCTGTAGAACCTTTTGCCAGATGGCACTTCCGCACATCATCTTCACATCCAAAAAAAAATTCTGACACAAAGCGTCAATAGATTTTTTTTTTTTGTTCACCAGAAATAGAAATTGTGCACCAAAGTTTGCATTAAGTACTAGATTTGAATATGTATTTATTGTACAGGTCATGGAATTTGCTTATGATTATTGTAATACAATCGTTAATATAATTTTCAGCTTAAACCAAACCTTAAAATTTACATTACACATTTCTTTTTTTCATTTGAAAACTTTCTTTTGTGTAACTTTTTCACTGCAGACTAACCAATGAGAATGTGTTAAAATTGCATGGAATAAAAAGTGTCTGACTTAAAAAATTAAATAAAATAAAAAAATAAGATAAAATAAAAATTTAAAAAAGCCACCTCATGCACAGACCATTTTTGGTTTCTGAAACCAAATTTGTAAAGATGTGTAAAAGTAATTAATATTTTAGACCCTTCAGATAATACAAAAGTTCTGCAATAATTTCTTGACAGAACCTTTACACAGGCTTTTAAAACTTTAAAATCTAATTTATGAAAGCATTTCTCCCTCAACTGATTCTTCTAAAGGCATCGTAGAAACAGAACCCTTGTTGCCTTTATTTCTAAAAGAGCAACTGAAAATAATAACTGGTTAAAGTGGGTTACCTTCCTAATAAACACACTAAATTAAGAGAAAGAAGCGACATGGCAGTTCCAAACCTTCATATTATTACTTGTCATCCCTGATGCCTGAACAGAGAGTCAAGGAGCCCTTTCAAAAATCCATGGCATCCATGACCCAACACAAGCTTCACCTCATGCACAGCCTCTCCCTCTCCCACATGGCTCACACACGCAGGTCAGTCAGCCAAAAAGAGACGGTGCTGAAAAGTAATTTATACAATTATTTTCCATATTAAAGTTTTATGCTAATTATTCAGTTGATCTATTTTTGGCTCATTTTTGACAGGCTACTAGACAAACATGGGCTGACCCTGCAGTACAACAGCGGATACAGCGTCAATGACTTGGTTGGTTCCACACAACGTATTTAACATGATAAACATAAAGAGATATGGATATTTTGGCCTCAAGCTTAAGTTTTCTGGATTTAAATTCATCTCACCTTCTTGAACAGTTGGACCACATCTGTCTGAATAAAACTGAAGAACAAATATGTTCTGAAGGGTCTTCTCTCCCTGCACTTTGTCTGAGGGAGGATCCACAGCACTTATTGGAGAAACCAATAACACCATCTGGGCAGGTGACCAGGTGAGGAGTGATCATCATTAATACTCTTAATCCAGTCCCTGTAGATGATGCTAACATCACTCTTTTCTGCAGCGCTCAAAAGTCTGAAGATTCAAAGTTCAGCCGCTATGAAGAGTGTAACCCAGGGGTGCCTTTGTCCATGGAGGACATTTACCCTCGGAGTATTTTGCTGGTAAACAAGTCATCTAATTTGTTTACTTGCTCATTTCTGACTATTCAGTTTTGGTGACTAATATTATCCATTTCAGGGAAAAGACTCTGATAACAAAACATGGACCAACTATGTGTACTGAGGCACAGCCTGGAAGTACAGCACATCAGCACGGCTGCTCTGTACAGAAATAGTTACAGGAATCCTGAATGATGAGTGTTTATTCAATTGTTTTAATCTATTTTGACTTTTAGGACATTTTAAATCATGCTTTTGTAGCTGGGGAATCTCTGTTATAAGCAATAGCCTCTTTGTACATGTATTTAGGTAAACTATAATTAATAAACATGTAATATTACTCTATAAACCTGAGATTTATGTTTATCATTTATCCTTCACTTCAAAAATTTGAATAAAAACTTAATTCTGTGATATCTGACCATATTTATCTGTGATTATTAAGGATGATCAAAGAAAGGCAGACAGACAGACAGACAGATAGATAGACAGACAGACAGACAAACAGATAAACAGACAAAAATAGATAGGCAGGCAGGCAGGCAGACAGACAGACAGACAGATAGATCATTCATTACTTTAATAAAACCCAATTTTATCTAATGTGTTTTTTATTGTGCTTTACCTTTTCAAATGTATTCCTTATATTTGTAAAATGCCAGATATCAGTAACAATAATATACACATTTAACACAACATGCACAGGAAAACCTGCCAATTATTCAGTTTACCTATAAAATGTTGTTTATAATAACTTGTAAATACACTGTGTTTCTATGAAACATAGAAGACATACTGATAACCAGATGGATTGGTTGAAAGTTTGATTTGTAAGTTTGGTTGAAAGTTTGAAGCTTTAATTTGTGAATAAAGATTTAGATTTTAGCATTTAAAATGACAACAACAGCAAAAGCTTAACAACACTAATATTCTAGAAGCTAATCATGGGAATGATCCCACTGACAGAGTATGTCTTTGGTATTAAAAGAGTGAACTGCTTTGACAGAATTAAAAGTGTGAGCAAATAAGGCTAAGACCAAGAGTCATGGCACACTGAAAGCAGAAATGATTCATTAATTCAATTAATGCATTATTATTATTAATCACATTGAATCACTATTACTGATTAAAGAACTATTTTAGGAGTAAAATATCTGATGTTGTAAAGCCTTAATTCAGTATCAGTTTATTATTTATATATATATATCAAATTATCCAATTATGTTTTTTAAAATATTATTCTCTGTGTTTAAATAACATAATTATATAATGTGCGTATCTATGAGCTACAAGCACGTAACTCCCAGCAGTTTAAAATCTTGTCAGGTTAAATTTCCAGGTGTGGTGCCGGGCGCGCGTTCATTGGTTGAGCTGATCCGCTCTTTTAACCAATAGAAAGTTAGCCGGCACAAATCAAAGCGTGGCACAGCCAATCAGCAGAGCTCAACAGAGCGGGGTCACCGGGGGGCTTTTTATACAGAACCATAAACTCAGAGGCCCAACAGTGTGAGGACTGACCTTAATACGGGCAGAGTACCATACACACACACACACACACACACACACACACACACACACACCGAGGCGTGGGGACTGAGGAGTGTAAGCTATGGCTTCAGCGGTGACCGAGGGTCCGGGGAAAGCGCGGCTCGACCACCTCCTGAGCGCCGTGGAGAGCGAACTGCAGGCGGGCAGCGAGAAGGGAGACCCGACCGAGCGCGAGCTGAGAGTCGGTCTGGACGAGGTGGAGCTGTGGAAGAAGTTCAGAGAGCTCACCAACGAAATGATCGTGACCAAGAACGGCAGGTAAAGCCTTACAGTGTGAACACAGCACGCCTGAATCTCTACATCATTCACCTCAACGCGTAGCCTTCACATCCTGCACGGCAGGGTCAAAGGTCAGCACCGTGTCGCTGTGTTTGATTAAAGTGGACACTTCTGTTACTAACCGCTGTCAGCACAACTCTCATGTGCTCCTTCTTTTTCTTCGTTCATCAGGTCGTTTTTCAGTCACTGAGTGTCACATAACCAACAACGCTGTTGATTTGATCACAGATTAATATTGAAATGATTTGATATTAATATTTCATTTATTTATTTAGTTCTTTGTTGGCTTAGTATTTTGAGTAGTGTGTTTTCTTCCAGGTCAGACTTCCTCAAATGATGTTAATAATAAATGGAGTTGTCAACATTCCTGCATTTCTCTTTCTTTTTTCTCTCTCTCACTGTGTCAGCATAAAAAAATCATGTTTTCGTCATTTGAATTTTATAGGTTTTTTTGTTTTTTTATATATTTTTTAATTATTTATTCAGATGAGTATCTTCTGCAATCAACAGCAGATGGTTTAAAGGGAAATTCTATTGATGGATGTAATTATATAATATAATGTATGGATGTGTGTGTGTGTGTGTGTGTGTGTGCGCGTGCGTGCGCTGTAATGCGCTTTACTGAGTTGTGTGTTTCTCTCTCCTGGGCTGAAGGCGCATGTTCCCCGTCCTGAAGGTGAGTGTGTCTGGACTGGATCCTGGCGCTATGTACTCTGTTCTGCTGGACTTTGTGGCAGCAGACAATCACAGGTGGAAGTATGTGAATGGAGAGTGGGTGGCGGGTGGCAGGCCGGAGCCACAGGGACCCAGCTGTGTGTACATGCACCCGGACTCGCCCAACTTCGGAGCACACTGGATGAAGGCTCCAGTCTCTTTCAGCAAAGTAAAACTCACCAACAAACTGAATGGAGGTGGACAGGTGGGCATCTCGCAGAAATGCACTCAGCAGTCATGCAGAAAGCAATGGGCTGCTTCATAGTATGCTTACTTGCTTGCTTACATGCTTACTTCAGAAGTAAGCCATTTCCCATAAACTGCAGCTCATTTTCTTTATTCTTTATTCTACAGACATTATGCTTACAGTAGGCACACTGACACACTAGACTGACTCACACTGTCAGTACGGATCCTGTCTGTCATTAAACATATTTCCACATTTTAGAGCAAAGCTACAAAGGGGATTATTTTAATAGTGCCCCTCCGATCCCTTAGTGTTTTCCAGCTTGATGAGAGTTCTTCCAAATACTGTGTGTTATGCATGCTTCTGTGGTGACCGTAAATCTCTTGTTGCCTTGCAGATCATGTTAAACTCTTTGCACAAATATGAACCACGTATCCATATAGTACGAGTCGGAGGCCCACAGAGAATGGTCACCAGTCACGCTTTCCCTGAAACCCAGTTCATTGCAGTTACTGCATACCAGAACGAAGAAGTAAGCCATTTCCCATAAACTGCAGCTCATTTTCTTTATTCTTTATTTTCCTTATGCTTATTATTCATTTACTCACTCTGTGTGTACTGATAAAATACTATGTAAGGCATGAAATTAGATCCGTAGAGCTTACCATGAGTAAACACCTTAGAGACTAACGTGGTCCTTTTTCAGATCACCGCCCTAAAAATAAAGTATAATCCATTCGCCAAAGCTTTCCTCGACGCCAAAGAAAGGTACGGGTTTGACAGGTCTCACACTTATTTCATTATATGTTTTTGGTTTTTGTTAAAAAAAATGATGCATAACTTTTCTTTATTTTTTGCTTTGTAGAAGTGATCATAAGGAAACATTAGATGACACAGGTGACAGCCAGCAGTCTGGTTATACTCAGTGTAAGTTAGTACCATATTTGCATGGCTTATAGTAAAACTGTCTTTGTCTGTGACAATGTGATTCCCATGATGGTGTCCCACCTCCCAATGTGTTCATTCTCTTTTGCCTGTTTTGTGTGTAGTGAGCAGCTGGTTTTTGCCAGGATCTGGATCAATCTGCCCTCCAGCAAACTCTCAGTTTAGCAGCCCTTTATCCATGTCTTCCTCACATGGGTGTGAACGCTATTCCACTTTGAGGAGTCACCGTGCTTCACCTTATCCCAGCCATTATACCCACAGATCAGCTTCACCCAGTAAGAGCTTAAACTGTATATAAGCATCTACAGTCATGTGATAGTGGTCAAGGGCAGACGGGGGCTTTGGTTGCCTTGGTAAGGAGCCTGTGTTTTGAGGGTTTAGGGTTTTGGAGCAGTAGATTAACCTGAGGTACTCTTGAGCAAGGGACTCTCCAAAACACACTGCTCCCCTGGCTGATGCACAAATAATTTATAAACACATTTATAAGCATAAAACCTAAAACAAAACAAAACACTGGCAGTGCAAAGGTTATGGCACATCAAGTATTTTGTTTTAGTTTAAAAAGTTTAAACTCAACAGAAATTGTGCAACATAACATTTGCACATATGATCATAAATCAGAAGTTTTTTTTCTTATAAAGGAAGCGTTCATTTATTTTTCCTTAAAAAAAACATGTACTTTGGGGCTTTCAGCATTTTAATGTGATTATAAATATAATAAGAATTTTATAAACATAATCCCATCCTTAACTTTAACCTTAGTAACCAACGACCACCCATTAGTTCCAGATGTTTTTCTTTGTTTTCCAGCAAATTCAGTACAAAGTATTTTTCACTGAAAGGCACACATGTACACACTAAGTTTTCTTACACTGGCTTCTCCGACTCCGAGCCATTAATGAGAAACTCAAACAAGTGCCACAGAAAAGCGAATGCCCCACATTCCTTCTGCCTTTGTGCATGTTAGAGGTCACAGTCGTAAACAACTGCAACTCTGTCACTGACTGGCTGGGCATCCATGTTCGGTTGTGTGGGTTTTCCTGGGAATCGATCTTTATATAAAAGAAGAAAAACTAGATGTGCTATTGCATATCTTTGTTGTCTCTTTGTTTTTTCAGCTGGCTACACAGATAATCCTTCAGCTTGCCTGTCCATGCTTCCAACTCATGATAACTGGTCCAGTCTACAGATGTCCTCTCACTCGAGTATGGTCCCCATGGGCCAGCATTCTCCCCCCAGCTCCAACTGCAGGTCAGCACTTTCCTCATACACACACACACACACACAAACACACAGTTAGACAAATGAGCCAGGGGTTGTTCAACAAACATAGAGTATCCAGTGCTTTATCCCCTCAGTACTTCAATATGATGAGAATTTGTAGCATCATTCATAAAAAATAAATGTCATGAACATAAATTGCAGCCTCTATTAGAGCTTTACCTGGTCTTGACAGTTTGTATCAAACCCAAATGTAGCCTGACTAAATTTAACCTGAACCCGTCCCAGGCTGTAACCAACTGGTGACAAAATTAAACTGCACATTTTTAATAACAGCATCTGTTAAGCAAATGGGACATCTGCAATAATATTATTGAATATCTTTTAAGGGGAGAGGTGAGATATTAACTGGCCTCAGCCAGACAAATGATAAAATTCATTGTTTTCATTTTTATAGCTTTTAAATGCTTTGCAATTTGTATTTGCTTATAAAGCAATATGAATGACTGCAGTGTGTGAAAGGTGCTATATAAATAAACTCGCCTTGCCTTGCCTTACAGTCAGTACACTAGTCTGTGGACCGTGGGAAATGCTCCCCTGACTCCAGTCTCTCAATCTGGGGGGATGGTCAGCAGTCTGAGCTCAGGGTTCCTTCGTGGCCCCTCCAGCCACTACACCAGCCTGTCTCACCCCGGGACAGTGTCCTCTACTGGATCCCCTCTTTATGACAGCACTCCTGCCCACGAGGTGCACGAAGTCCCTCCTTATGACAGCTCCACCCACGTGCGGCTGCCCACAGCCTGGACACCCATTACGCCACCAATATAGACCACAAAGCTCCATGCACTGATTCAACAGTGACGCCCTGGGCTTCTAAACCAGCACTCGATCTATAAAACTAGACCGTCTGGATTCTCTTCTTCAGTTGCATTGAATTAGATAAACTCACAAGGAAAGGGAAAGGAAAGGTCAAAGTAAATGTAGGCCTTTTCTCCTAATTGTACATACAACCACTTTATCCATCAGTGTCACAAGCTTTCTAATATCTTCAGAGTAATAATTTGTGCAGCGTTTTAAAATGTTATACATTTATTTATAGTTTTCTTATGCAACGCATGACTCATTTTGATGTCATGTTATGACAATCATTTGTACAAAGTGTAAATGCCAGTACTGTTAAAGGAAATGTATTTTTTGCCTCAGGACTATGCTTTCAGAATGAAAATGTACACATTTCTATAATATCAGTTTATTAATGGCTGAATCACTGCTACAGTGATGGTTTTTTAATTAAAAAAAAAAAAAGGAAATCAGCAACTGAGTCAGATGATGTTCAGGATTTCTTATAATGTGCCTCTAATATTTCAATGTCAACACTATTATCAGGGTGTTGCAGACCTGAATTACACATGAAATGACCAGTTACTCAAAAAAGGGATGTTTTAGGAAAAATGGGAATGTTGTTTAAGTATTACTACTATTAAACTATTAACATCTATTAAAATAGTGACATTTTTCACTAGAGCTGTTATAAAATGGCTCACACAGCAGCCAAGAACCAATGCTATGGTTGGAAGTTATTGTAAGAACTAGCAATTTCTCTGATATACTATACAGATGGAAATACCTTTCCCTGAATTTTGACTTGCAGTGATTAAAATAATACACTAGAACGGTGAGTTCTAGATTTAAGAGTCAATGCCAGACTCTTAAATCTGGCACAGAAATCTCTGCATCTCTGCCTGAGAATGTCTTCAGCTCAGGTGGGAAAACTGTCACCTGCATGTGCTCTTCTCTGAAACTGTGTTAGCAGGCTGGTGGTTCTGGTTAAATCCTTAAAGAGATCATTTTGAATATTTTGAACGGCCTGTAGCAGGACATATATAATTGTTATATATTATAAGGAATTTATATATACGGTTTCATTCGTATCATTTGTTCCCATTCATGTCCAAATCATTCATATCATTCATTCACAGAACCAGTAGTTTGCACTGAGGTACCCTTGAGCAAGGTACTGTCTCCATCACTGCTCCCTGGGAGCTTTAAATAGCTGCCCCCTGCTGCACTGTGTGTATGAGTGTAAAACAGAGGTTGAATTCCATTGTGTCTCACTGTGCTGTGCCATGTTTCACAATGGCAAAATAGTCACTTTCATATATAGGTAGGAAGGTAGTGCTGTCACCTCAAACCTCAAACTGAGTATGTGTGTGTGTGTGTGTGTGTGTGTGTGTGTGTGTGTGTGATGGACCTCTATGTGTGCTATGATAGGCTCCAGGACCACCCCGACCCTACTCAGTATATGTGGTTGTGATAATGAATACATTTTTGTTTTTATTTTTTTTTAACTGACTTCAGTGTTGTTAAAAACACAAGTCTATAAAAAACAATGAATGCATAATGTTTCTAAGTCAATGAGTAATCGTGTGAAATAATCATGATGTCAGTATTGACCAAAATAATTACGTTTATGATTTTTGCCACGATTGAGCTAGCGTGCAGTACAATGCATAATGCACTGCACTATATTAGCGCAGCAGTTTTTGCGTGTTCATTTGCAAGAAAAAAAATGGTTCTCAGCCTTCTGCTGTGGGTGCAGTAACTTCTGTGTGTCCTCTGTATGACGTTTTTTGAGATGTTCTTGATGGTGTTCTGTGCATTGTTTTGATAAATGTCCTCATTGTTGGGGAGCTTGTGATGGGCAGTTTTCAGTACCTGCTGAAAGTGAACATGATATTTGTCATTATGAAGACACCACAGCACACAATGAACCACAACAAAATGCTCCCCATGGCTCTATGATCATGGGGCCTAGTCCCTAACCACTAGGCCAACATTGCCACTGCAAGGGCTTTCTTATAAGCATTATAAGGTTAGGTACTAGGCCCTAGGATCTGAAGGTCATGGGTTCCAATCCCAGATCAGTAGGTTTGCCGTGAGGTACCCTTGAGCAAGGTACCATCCCCATCACTGCTTCCCATGTGCTGGATATGGCTGCCCACTGCACATATGTGTAGCAGAGGCAGCATTTCATTGAAAGTGTAAAAAAAGTGACTATTCTTGTCATTGTGAGTACACAGCACAGCACACAGTGAACCACAACGAAATTACACCTCTGCATTTTACCCATACACACACGTGCAGCAGGGGGCAGCTATTGAAAGTGCCCAGGGAGCAGTGACGGAGATGGTACCTTGCTCAAAGGTACCTTAGGGCAACCTACTGGTCTGGAATTCGAACCCATGAGCTTCTGGTTCTGGGCCCAACTCCCTAATCACCAGGTCACCACTGCCACGTTACGTATCTCACTGGCAAAATGTTCATGTTAAAAGTACAAATGTCTCACTCACAGCGCTGTAAATACTGCAAATTACAGCTGATTTATTTTGCTTGAATTCATGTCAGCAAAGTCAGTTTTCAGCCAAAGGATAGAATTTTTTTATCATTTAAAAACTCTTTACAATAGTTGAGGAGATCAAAACTTTTCCCAGCTCAGGCTTTTTGCACATTTAAAATAAAACTCTTTTAGTCGGTTTGAAGTCCCACCACAAGATCTCTCTCAGTAAGTCCTTAACTCAGTCTTCCCGGTGCAGTTCAGCTCTGTTTACTCTTCTCTTAGGAGCGAATTCCACTCACTTGAGTGAGGAATTGCATCTATCTGCAGGGGCTGTGTACAGATGGAGTAGGAGCAGAGTTATGAACAGACATGAGAGAATGTCAGAGCCACACTGTTACAAAAAAAAGGATTATGAAACTGTCCCTCTGCTTTTAATTCACATCTCACTGAGAGCAGGATAAATCTGTCAGCTTAATCACTGGGGTGTTCAGAAAGCTAAGTCAAATGAAAAATACCACAATAATTTACAAAAGTGGGACAATAAATATAATATTACAGGGGCTGTTTCCAGGCAGGCCACTACTCTAATTCTCCCACAAGGTGGCACTGCAGTCGAGCATGGAGCATTTACAATACAATGCGCTTTGACTAGAGGATGCCGCAGGTATCAACTCTTCACTAAAATTAAAGACATTTTGGATTGGGAATATTTTTGGTTTGGGAAAAGCCCCAACATTTGCCATTCAGCGTTTAATACTTTGGTGCTCTTTGCCATATTGGGGACTCAATAGTGGCAACGTCGGTAGAGAGTCACTACCACATAACATCTTTTTATAATATCACTGTTATTTTGTCACCAAAAAGATTTTTAAAAGATTATTTAGGTGAGAAAATAATTTTTTTTATAAATATGAGCTACAAACTTCTATGATATATGGGAGTCCATACTTGAGTTAGAAACTGCCTACCTTTTAAACCCCAGCAGCAGAGCTTCAGCTGTCATGGTAGACGGCGCTCTGCTCTGACTGAGTACGCCTGGGCTCATGAGGGCACAGGTGTTTCATTGGGGGCTGGCTTTATAAGCCCCAATGAGTCAGAGCAGAGCGTCGGTCATTCCTTGTGTTATTTACACGCGTGTGGGTGCTTTTATGTTGTTATATTAAAAAAAGTTAAGTCACAGATCCCTGGCTGCGCGTTTACATCCAGACCTCACCATCACCCAAGTGTTACATTAATAAAAGCAAATAAAATGTTTAAAAGGGATTTTTTATGCTTTTCTGAGTTGTGCCTTTTGAAGAATCAGAAGACTGTGGGTTCAAACCCCTTACCAGTAGGTTGCCGTGAGGTACCCTTGAGCAAGGTACCATCCCCGTCGCTGCTCCCCGGGCGCTTTCATAGCTGCCCCCTGCTGCACGGTGTGTGTTTGTGCATGGGTTAAATGCATTTCACTTTCACTTCCACTAGTCATGGGTTACTCAAGCACCACTCTAACTGTACTAAGCCACACTCTACTGCCTATTGATCACACCCACCATCCTGGCAAACAGTTTGAAGTAGAACTTTACACTTTCTGTTGTTAGACGGAGCATTATCAACTCCATTGGGAGACTCAGAACTGCAAGGATACATGACTATTTGTGAAATGATTTGATGTATTGATGTATTATTGCTCTGGTGATATATTTATTGGCTATTATTATATTTATTAGCTTTTTTACTATAAAGCTCCAAAAGCTAACCATGCTAACTTGCCAAACTCTTGTAATCTTTTATTGGTGGTTTTGATAATCAATTGCAGATATTTTTTCCCTAAAACTCTGTTTACATGTCACATTTTCTGGATGTGTTTACAGCGGTCCATAAGCAAATGTGCTTGTTTACAGCATGAAAGGGGAGAAGTGGTGGAACATTGTGTCAACAAGCCATCCAATCAGAGCACAGTGGGATCCAGCATTACTGGGGATGGTGCCTTAAAGACACTGGAGCTCTAACAGACCATTTCAGATTGGGGATAAAAACCACACTGGAAAAAGATGCACAATAAGCATGTAAATGTATTTTAGGAGACCCCAACAAAAAAAAAAAATATTACCTATTAAAAGGTCACACTCTTGTAGCTCAGTGCAAAATCGTCTTATGGGTGAGATTAAGGGAGACTGCAGGACTTTTTGGAAATCCCAATAATTGTTTGTATGGTCATTTCCAGAGGGTAAAATAAAGGTTTCACAAGCTGCAAAATAAACCACTAATAACATGACAATAATACAACACAATAATACATATTAGCTTGTCTTGATTTTTTTCATTCAAAAGGGAACGTGGCACACTGCTGAACTGAGACCATATTGTACACAGTGTGCGTGCGTGCGTGTGCGTGTGCGTCTGTGTGTGTGTGTGTGTGTGTCTGTGTGTGTGTGTGTGTGTGTGTGTGTGTGTGTGTGTCTGTGTGTGTGTGTGTGTGTGTGTGTGTGTGTGTGTGTGTGTGTGTGTGTGTCTGTGTGTGTGTGTGAGGGGGCGGACAAGTTACATTTACTCAGATGGGCGTTTGTGTATCTACGCAAAGGCATAGCAGATACTTCTTAGTCTTTATTTTTTCTTTCTTCTTCTACTTTTCCTTCTACTTTTGCAAATAAACCTCCAAGTGAGCAGGAGAAAAAAACGTATGCTGCTTGTCGCCAGCATTGAAAACCACTTTGGTTTTCTTTTTTATCATCTTTCTTTTTTTCTAGTAATAATCCCATTAGGATCCTCTGAGAAACACCCCCTCCTCCCTCCTTCTGTCAAAGAGCGAGCATTGACGCAAGCAGCGTTGACGTCAGCAGCTGCAGTGAGCGCGTGTGAGTAGAGGGGGGCGAACACACACACACACACACGCACGCACGCAGGCACACACACACACACACACACACACACACACACAGAGCACAGCATTAAAGGAAAGCGCGGGGGATTATCATCTGTCCAATTCCCCTCATATGGGCAAATGCAGCACTAAAGCTCCCTAAAAACCAAAACCGGTTTCACAGGCGATGGTGATTCAAATCCCGGATTAAAGGGGATCCTAAACAGTCTGCAGCTCTACACAGCCAACCTGCACTCCATCCATCTGCCTCGCCTCTAAAAATCAATCCTGATGTGCAGCCTGCAACAGGTGTGAGGGGAAATGATCAGGACAGTCTGCAGGGGGAGGCTGGTGGGCTTTGGCGGGGGCCTGTCTGTGAGACACACTGGAGAGGGGAAATCATGGGCATGAAAATTCCCTGCACTTTCTTTTTCTTTCCCCTTCAGACAGCAGACGTGGGGGCAAACAACCAGAGCTGAAGTGGGAGCCTGTGTGTGCGTGTGTGTGTGTGTGTGTGTGTGGGAGAGAGAGAGAGTGTTTTACCTCCTCGTGTGTTAGTGGGCTCGGTGTGAAGGAAAAGCTTGTGCACTTCTTTCTTCCTGACGTTTTGTGACGTCTTTCTGCTTGCGTAAACTCTTTGATTGTCTTGCCGCGCGTGCGGAGGAGGCTTTGTGACGTCACGCGCGTGTGAAGGGAAAAGCCGCTCGTGCTGCTGCGGGGAGGCGAAGTGCGGAGCCGGCTGTCCTACTGAAACAAACAGAAAGCAAACAAACAAACAAACTCAAACACGCCATGCGGATGCGCGCGAGCCACCAGTCGGGCGGAGAGCGCGCGAGGGGCGATGAGCCGGGACGCGAGAGGGACGCGACGACGGCGGCGGCGCACGGGGCTGAAGAGGAGCCGGAGGGGCACGAAGGAATGAGCTTGGCACATGCTACAGGTGGTGCCGGGGGGATGACGAGAAAAGCTCAGGGGAAGACCCTCAGCTTCACCCATGATTTCCCCTCCACTCTCCGGCTGTGATCCCACAGCCACGTGATACCAGTTTCTTTTCTTTCTTTTTTTTTTGGGTGTTATTTTCTTGCCCCCATAGTTGTAAGTCGTCCATGCGCTCCTGCATCCGCGCAAGCACCTGCCCACTCCCGAGGCTGCGCCCGCGCGCGCGCTCCCGCCTTCCGCCACCCGGGCCGGGCGCGCGCTCCCCGATCTCCGCCAGTGCGAGTGTGAGAGAGTCGCACGAGACTGAAGCATCCCGTCTCGAGGTGCCCATGTCGAAGAAACGCAAAACCCCAGACGACGGTGGAGGTGGAGAAGGAGGAGGAGGAGGAGGGGGAGGAGGAGGAAGAGGAGGAGAGGATTCTTGCGATGACCGAGGTAAGGACTCACTCATGGTGCCAATCAAGGGGGTGGGTTATGAGGGGCATTTACATATCACCTCATAAACACACTCCCCCTCCATGTACATTTAAAGGCCAAAGGGTGTGGGGTGAGTTGGTCTCAGTGAGGGAGTTCTGGGGCTGTCCTGCTCAGTTGTGTCATTAAGTACGAAGAATAAGAGCAGCTCCAAGTAAGGTGTCATTACCGCATTAAACATCCCTGCATATCCTCATCATGTTCAGCTTTAATTCCCGTGATGGTGCGCTTCAAGAGTGCGAGCCCTGTTCGTCGCAAAATACAGGTTCCACTCAATATCTGCCAATGTCTGACATCCTCACTTTGTCAATAATGCCTACATTCAAATAAGGTCGTCCCCCCCCCCCATTCTCCTGCTTTGTGAATTATCCTGTACGGACTGGGCTGCTTAGGGTTGGCACGAGCAGGCCTCGCTCTGGGGGGATGTGTGTGTAGGGGGTCTGGTTATGCTGTTTACACACATTGTGTGACCCAGCAGCAGGGTTTCTTTGGCTGCACTCTTTGATTCCAAGCCAGAAAGCGAGTTTCCCTTGGCCGTGGGCAGAGGAAGCGGGCACTTCCTTTAGCCTGCAGAGTGTGGCATCTGTGTCCAAGTGCAGCACAACGTGCATGTAGGGTATGTATCCAATCCAAAGGGATTCCTTCACACCATATTGTGCAGACAAGAGCAGAAAAAAAGATACGACCTGATATCGGAGATCAGTTTTCCTCCTTTTCATGTATTTTTTTTCACAGCAGTGTGGAAGAGCAGGATAGTACCAGGCAAACGCCATCACACAAAGCAGCCATGCAAGTGTTTCAACTACTGATGCCCCTCTGTTTTCGGGGGTTTGCTTTTTTTTTTTTCTTTTTTCTCATCGGCCCCTTCTTCACTGCAATTTCTGTGGCTAGGGTAAGGAGAGGAGGCTTAGAAAGAGGGGCATTGAGATTCATATCAGGGACCACAAAGGCCTTTTTGTCTCTGCAGCTTGAGTGAAGGCTTGACCTGTCCATGAGGGGAATTCTCCCCAGGTTGCAACCCAGAGCACGCAAATTTGTTTCCCACGAAAGCAGAGAGGCCAAGCATCTCTTGTGCAAAAGGGTCCGGGGTCCTTGCACGGTCAGAAGACATCAACTAATCCCTAAATGATAAACACAGCAAATAATTATTTCCATGCAATTTACTGCGTTGTTAATTGAAGAACGATGATTGTAGTTCGTTGTGAGATTTTAAATTGCTGTAACATTATATGTTATTGTAGCATTTTAGCTGTTAAATGTTTCAAATCTGCCACCAGTGAGTAACAGTATGAAAAGAGCATTGAAAGCTGTGAGCACTGACACAGAGACCTCACAAGCACAAAGGCTGCTTTGATGTGTAAGGTGGTTCAATTTTGCACAGTCTAAAAAATAAACGATTCTGAATGGTTCTTGGATCTTGGATCACACAGTTCTAGGAAAAACAGGGGGGTTCTAAGGCAATTTAGTATTTAAAGCATACTGTACAACAGCTGTTGATGGCAGTATCGAGCCTCTGTGCCTGTGCAGGCAAAAGCATACACAAAAGATCTCTGTTCACTTTTTCAGGCAACAGAAAGTATGCCTCACATCAAATGTTACTCATTAGAAATGATAGGCTGAAAAGAAAAGTACTGTTCCCCAGATTTTTTTCAGAGCAGTGTTCCCATAACTTATTGTACTTGCTACTTATTGTACTTATTGTACATTACTTGACTATTAAGTAATGATCTGATCATTTCACTGTTCAATAACATGCTCAGTTCTATTCAATAATTTGCCAGTTGGGCACATGAAAGTGATATGAGGTGGGGTAAGGAAACTAGTGATGAATAAATGGTTTTAATTTTATTAGTTCTGTAATCAGTTCAAATAAAAGTCCAAAGAGCGGAGTAGACAATTGTTTGGGGAATGACCCTCAGTGACCCACCATCCACCAAAGTGAGTCTAGACAGCAAGGACTGGGTGGTGTAACGTTGGGGTGACGTGGGTAGGACGTAATCGCAGAGCCGGGATTCTGAGACTGGACCTTTATTTACTGAACACAACAAAACATGAAAACAAGCGCATGAGAATGACTGACGCTCTGCTTTGACTCATCGGGGCTTAAATAGCCGGCCCCCAATGAAGCACACCTGTGCCCTCATGAGCCCAGGTGTGCTCAGTCAGAGCAGACCGCCATCTACCGTGACAGGTCAGGGGTGGGGATCGTGTAGAAATGTAGGATCCATACAACTATGAAACAGTTGCATTTAAAGGAAAAATTTGGCGAAAAAACTTCCCAAATGTAGATGTTCACCCAAGACATATTTGGAATCTGCGTTTTTAATTTTGCCTTGGTACAGAGAGAGTTACTACAGCACTAGAAGTTAATGGTCCCCCAAATATTTCCTCTCACCACTTCCTCAGTAATGTGGTTTAGGACACAGTATGACAAACTGTGAGCTATAAAATACATAAAATTAATAAAAAGCCATTGTGTAGCTGAATGTAGCAGGCATATATTTTAAGAAGCTGGGCTTGTTTTACTAAACCCTCTCAGGAGTATGAGTGATCTAGATTTTTCAAAATAATTTTTTGTGGCAATGCCTTCCAAAAATATAGCAGAACTAATATAGCAGGACTGATCCAAGTCCTCTTTATGAAAACCAGCCCTAGTGTTGCGTGCAGCTGAAGAGAATCTTGGAAAAGTTTTGTTAATTTTCTAACCCAGTAATTCACTGTAGAATTCAGCTAACTATACGTTCACACGGGAAGTGGTGAGAGTGTCATAATTTGCTCCGGCCGGCAATTGTTGTCTATAAAATATAAATTTTGTCTACAAACCGTGTCTCGCTTCATTAAAATGATGATCAGCCTCTCCTCCATTGTGTTTAAGAACTAATATTTGTCCGGAACAAAAGATTACACTTAAAAAAAACTTTTACGACACAAAATATCTCAAAATATTTTTTTCTGATAAGTTATTATGAAGAAAAAGAATCAGAATGCAGCAAAAATATGAATGCAATAGTTTTCATTGTCCTAAATCCAGTTAAACAGGACTGTTTGTGCTGCCTTTGTGCAGATACATGAAGTTGGTCAGTGTTCATTAGTCAAGTGAAGTCAGTTTTATTTCTTTAGCGCTTTTCACAACTGTTGTTGTCACAAAGCAGCTTTACAGAATCCGTATCTGAGCCCCAAGTGAGTAAGCCGAGGATGACGGCGGCAAAACTCCCTAAATTTGAGGAAGAAACCTTGGGAGGAACCAAGTTTTAAAAAGGGAACCTATTTTGCTCTGGTCGATGTTGGATAATCAAGAAAATAAAGTGCATTTTTGAAAAATAAATTAACACATTTCACGATAAGTCCCGGTAAAGTGTGACTTAAAGTCCATTAGTGTCTGTAGTTGGAAGTTCAATGAGCCAGCATCGGTAGTTCTGTTCGAGTGGGTGGAGCTTTTGTTAATCTTAGTTTGGGGCAGTAGCTCATGCAGATGATCCAGTATGATGTAGCTGATCTGACCTCAGGTAGGGAGATTCATGATGGTCAGTTCGATCTAGAAAACAGTTGGTATCACTTCAGAAAACAATATTGTGATGTAACTTTTCACAATATCGATAAGTGTCATATGAATCAGCCCGGAGTCTCAGTAGTGTACAAAGGTCTGTTAGTTCTTTGAAGCCCATTACTGGGTTCTGCCATTCAACGCACTTGAACTGATCTTCACACTTTCCTAGAATGACCTTATCTGAAGAAGTCTTTCTCCAACCCAGCTGTCTAATGTTTCCAGCATGTATGGAGTAGGCATGTCATTACAGCTTTGGCCCGAGGCGTGCTGACTAACCAGGATGTTCCATATGTGCCGAGAGAGTGTTATACAGCATAAGCATGGCAGGAGAACGGCAAAGCAGTGTCTGGAACATGCACTCTCAGAGGCAAACGAGTGGGCCTGTTGTTCTGGTCCAGGATCAGTTCACAGGGGACAGTGGTGGCCTAGTGGTTAGGAATTAGACCCTCAGATTGGAAGATCGTGGGTTCGAATCCCTTACAAGTAGGTTGCCCTGAGGTACCCTTGAGCAAGGTACCGTCCCTGCCACTGCTCCCCAAGCTCTGCCAATAGCTGCCCCCCTCCTGCATGTGTTTGTGTGTGGGAAAAATGCAGTGGTGTTATTTTGTTGTGTTGTGCTGTGTTCTCACAATTACAAGGATGGTCACTTTCACTGTCAGATGTGGAGGTTAACTTGTTGGCCAGCTCAAAGAAAGCACGCATGCTGGGTTTGTGGCAGGAATTAAAAGCTTACTGCACTGTAACAGAGGACTTTGACTATTGCAATTGCACAGACATGGTCACTCAGTTTACTTGCACGCAAGTACATCCCAAAGGAATGAATCAATGGGTGCCTTTAAAATGAAAGGGATGTCTCTTCTCAATAGCTGAGGCTGAACAGCAGTCTAGCAGGCCAAACTTAATGTTTACATCCTGGAGAGTGTGTCCACAGAGACAGTGGGTTTATGAAAATTGAAGCAAATCTGCCACTGGATTAGGCCATCTGTGGTTTTAGAGGCAGTTTTGTTGGAGAAAGTGGAAACAAGACTGAGTGTGTTGTGAGCGAGCAGACAGATCGCATAGTGGTTGCCACGGTTCTGACGTCAGAGTGTTGGCATGGAGCTCAGCTTTGTGCGCGAGAGTGTGTGTGTGTGTGTGTGTGTGTGTGTGTGTGGTTGGTTGTGAGCCTCATAACATAACTTATCCCACTGAATAAAAACAAAATAGTCCCTGGATCTGGATTCCTGACTGGCTACATCGGCCTTAAATCTTCAGGCAGGAAAAACACTTCTCCAGTAAACTGTTAAAAGTGCTGTTGGGTTTCTGTCAGGTCAGCTACACATCAGACTGGTTTAAAACAACAAACTCTTCTGGGAGCTGGATTCTTGGCAGGTTATGTTAGTCTTAAATGTATTTAACTACCCTCATTGTTAAAAATGTCATCGTAATGTTAGTGAAGTGAAAGTGACTATTTGTCATGGCGAGCACAGCGTGAACCAAAAAGAAATGCTTCCCTGCATTTTACCCACTCACACCGTGCAGCAGGGGGCAACCATATTTGGTGCCCAGGATGCAGTGTTGGGGACAGTACCTTGCTGAAGGGTACCTGAGGGCAACCTATTGCACAACTTTCCAGTGATGGGGCCAGATCCCTGACCACTAGGCCAACACCTGCCCCTGTGCTGTGTTTTGACTAATATCTTTATGCAAAAGTGCAGGTTGGTGACTTTTTGATCTCTCTCTCTCTTTTTTTTTTATCACATTTTCCACTATTCTGTCCTGTGAGTCACTGCATTTAAATTTACATTTAAAGACACCGTTGCTTGCGTCCCTGATCCCGTGTTTTCTTTGTTATCGCGATAAGCTCTAAACAGCAACGCGGAGAGGATTATGGTCTTTGTAGTCCGAGAACTTGTCCGCATGTGCGCCGTCTAAACACTAGATGGCGACAAAGTAATTGTAAAAACTCTTGTAGGAAATGGCGTTGCACCCACAGTGAGAGCTGCTCTCAACAAAATGTCATTTCTTGTGAAATCCGGAATCATAAACTCTTCACTAAACGTTTTATTGAAAAAAAACTTTGTGTTTTTAAGGGGGACACGCCCTCTTAAAAAACTATGAGCTCCACCTCTTATTAATCAGTTTTAATTCTCTTTCATGTGAGATTCAAAAGATAAAGTGGCCATTTCTTGGTAATACAAGCAAACAAAGAAGCAAATAAACTGATAAAGAACTGATTTAAATAAAAAAAAAAAACATTGACAATTCTTAAACATGTCTGTAATCTAAATAACTGGAAATCTGCAACACAATCTGCAATATAAATGTCACAGCAGCGTTTCTGTGTGTGTGTGTCTGTTAGAGAATGTGTGTGTGTGTGTGTATGTGTGTGTGTGTGTGAGAGAGAGAGAGAGAGAGTGTGTGTGTGTGTGTGTGTGTGTGTGTGTGAGTGTGTGTGTGTGTGTGTGTGTGTGTGTGCGTGTGTGTGTGTGTGTGAGTGAGTGTGTGTGTGTGTGTGTTCAGGACCGTAAAGACTGAGGACCGGGAGCTAGTGTTGTATTGAGGATGTTCCCGATGAGCCGGATGACCTCACACATCACACTCCTCTCTGTCCCGTGTCTCAGTGCTTGATGCTTTAATGTGAGCTGTTGGTGTTGTGTTTCGTTGTAGTTCATGGTGTGCAGTGCTGTGACCTCGCAATGACAAGGGTTGTCACTTTCACTTTTTTCACTTTTCTCAGTTCAGCCCTTCCATCCATTTACACTGCACTACAGTGTGGATCAGCCCATCTGTCCCTGCTTGGCTGATCTCATGCCACTTCGCCCAAAGATTCAGACCTGTTGAACTTACATTTTCTAGATCCTGACTCACTGACCAGTCTTTCACCTGATGTCTGTAAAACACTCATTGTGTTGAATAAAAAAGCGTGTCCCAGTTCCCTGAAATAAAATGACTCCCAGTCTCAAAAGCACTGAACATTCTGTGTGTTCATGGTGCACGCTTCAGTGTTTGTCCTTGAGACGTATTTAAGCCCTGCTGTACCTGTACAAATACACTGCAGGCTTGATGAACAGCTACTGCTCCACAGCTCTGTACATTCACGTTTATGGCATTTAGCAGACGCTCTGATTCAGAGTGACTTAAGTGTCCTAATTACAAGGACAATCTTTCTGAAGCAACTTGGGTTTAAAGGTCCTTCTCGGGAGCCCAATGGTGGAAGTGCTGGATGCGGGATAAATATCTGCAACCTCGTGGTTCATAGATGAGTATCTTACTAGAACACCCCACCTGTAAATGAAGTAAACCATTTACCCTCGTCTGAATATCTGAAACTGTATTGTCTGCAGCCTGCCCTGATGCAGGTGCAGCTCTCTCTGATGAACCTCTCTCAGTCAGGCTCTCCAAAAGCAAGAAAGGCCTCTCACTTCAATCCCTAATTCAGACTTTATTTCTTTTTAGTATAGCAGGCATACATGCATACCGGGGCAGCGGTGGCCTAGTGGTTAGGCAGTTGCCCTGGATCAGAAGATTGTGGGTTAGATTCCCTCACCAGTAGGTTGCCCTGAGGTACCCTTGAGCAAGGTACCGTCCCCGTCACTGCTCCCCGGGCGCTTTCAATAGCTGCCCCCTGCTGCACATGTGTGTATGGGTTAAACGCAGAGATTGAATTTCGTTGTGTTGTACTGTGCTGCGTTTCATAATGACAAGGGTAGTCACTTTCACTTTTCATTTTCACATACATCATTACCTTCTTTCTATTACAACATCTCTCCAAAGGAGCAGTAATGTGATGGGGCAGTAGTGGACTAGTGGTTAGGAATTAGGCCCTATGCTCAGAAGGTTGTAGTTTTGAGTCCCAAACCAGTAGGTCACAATTGAACATATTCTTGAAGCTTGGGGCAGCAGTGGCCTAGTGTTTAGGGACTAGGCCGCAGGATCGGAAGGTTCATGGCTTCAAATCCCAGACCAATAGGTTGCCCTAAGGTACCCTTGAGCAAGTTACCATCCCCATCACTGCTACCTGGACACTTTAAATAGCTGCCCCCTATTTTTCAGTGGGTGTATGGGGGTAAAATGCAGAGAATGTTTTTCGTTGTGGTTCACTGTGTGCTGTGCTGTGTTTCACGTTGACAAGAATAGTTACAATATATATATAAAACAAGGTACAGTACCCATCACTGGTCTCTCTGAGCACTGCTCCTGGTGTGTTTGTATGGGTTAAATGCTGAGGTCAGATTCACTGATCACACTGTGTGAAAGTGAAGTGAAAGTGACCATCTGTCATTGTGAAACACAGCGCACAGTGAAACAACAAAATGCAACCTCTGCTTTTAACCCATACACACCATGCAACATTGGGCAGCCACATCCAGCACCCGGGGAGCACTGATGAGGAAAGTACCTTGCTCAAGGGTACCTCAGGGCAACCTGAAAGCCTGGGACATGAACTCACAATCTTCTGATCCTGGGGCCTAGTCACATAATACATCTCAGTTCATTTTAAACCATCCTCTATTCGACTTCCTGGTAAAACCCCAGCCACTGGAGGAGACGTCTGAGGCCAGGTGTTTTGTCTCACCACACACTACCCCACCAGAGCGCGATTACTTACACAGCCTGAGTGACGGTTCATCCCCCTTGTGCCTTATAGGACTTTCTGTCTTATTTGCCTGCATGAATTCTTCTTTCTGCACCGTCCCTTCTAGCTATACTCTTCCTCTCTGAAGTGTCATTCATCCGCTGTCCCCCTGGGGACGACCGCGGGCCGTGCTTGGTGCTGATAAACAAGCTCAGGCCACAGATAGCGTTTCCGAGAGCTCCACAATGTTATAATCCAGACTATTCAAACTCTGCTCATACTCTAACTTCATCCATGCTGGTGTTATTGTACATTTTATGTATGCTTTTCCACACACACATTTTCTTATGACCCATTTGTGACAGATATGATAAGGAGTTGGGTGTTTGCTTTTCCTTTATATTATGCTTATGTATATTCTGCTAATTTTACACACGGTAAACATTTACCCACACATTCAGTCTGTCACACAAGAATCCGGCACTCACCCTGACTATTCCTTCATAAACACACCCATATGAACACATGTACGCACTCACAGACGATAGACAGTGAGAGAGACACCTCTCTCTCTCTCTCTCTCACACACACACACACACACACACACACACACACACACACACACACACACAGAATTCTGCAAATGTTAATGTTATGATGGTCAGCATCGCAACTACAGTTTGTATATAATATAATATAACATATAATATATAATAACATTGTGGCCACTGAATATTCACACAGCTCCAGCGCCATCTTTGTCTGTTTTTACACATTTTGTTCATTTAGAAATGATGACATTTCTCTGCTGAAAACTTATACTGGTGCTGTTGATTTGGTGAAATGAACAGAGGAAAGGGCAAACCTAAAAACATGCCCTGTGCTGTAGTAATGAAACATTTTATATTGTACTGTTTTATCTTTTTTCCAAATGTGATAAATGCAGCAGGTAAACAGACAATGTACTTTAATAGTGGCGGAAACAGAAAAATTAAAAATGCCATATTTAAGTGTGTTCACTGTAGAGAATGAACTCTTTTTTCTCAAATGCATCTAAAATGTGATTTTTTCAGGGATGTTTGAATTATTCACAGAAATTTTACACATAAATGCTCTCTCTCTCTCTCTCTCTCTCTCACACACACACACAGATGGACACACACATGCATGTGTGTGTGTGTGTGTGTGTGCATGTATGTGCATTTCATCTAAACACAGCACCTGCATGAATCTTTCATGATAAAAAGACCAAAAGAAATGGTTGAGGATGGTTTCTTTTCAGAGAAGCCACCATTTGTATTATAATTTTTTATGTATTATTTTTTAAATAATAATATGTAATTAATAATACATTAGTAATGCACTTATAACTAATTTATGCATCAATAACTAATACTTTAATTAATAGTAATTACTTATTAATTACTTATTGAATAGGACATACCCAGTTTTGAAAGGAATACTATAAGAGGGTTTCACTGTTTCTTGTTTATTTAATAACAGATATTAACTAGTAAATTATAAGTAATATATATGTGCTTTTTATTAATTAATGTTATGGTATACTCACTAGATTATATCCAGACCTCTAAAATGCATTTAGCTATGCCTTGTTCCACTTTTACTGTGCACTCAGCAGTTTTTAAATAACTGTTCTCTGCCTCAAGGATTAATCAGCACTTTTTTTATATACATTCTGAATGTGCATTTTCCTCTGGGTATTTATTAGCTTCATTCATGATACTGCACAGCTTTCTTTATTATTACAGAGTCCTCTACAGTTCTCCTTCTCTACTAAGATTTTTACAGCTTCATTTTTTCATTTGCTTTACAGTCATTGGAAGCCCATGAATTTGTAGAATAGTAGCGCAGTGTTACACGTAAGCAAAAGTCTGAATATGTCCAGTCAATCTACAAAGTATTTTGTTGATTTTATGGGTGAAAAATCTAAATGAACACATCCTCTTAGAAATCCAACTGAAATATAGTGTTTCTCTGCAAATATTGCAATTTGTGTTCAATATTTGCGATTTGTGTTTATAGCGTTTCTCTGCAGTGGGCATTTTACATTTAATCACTGAGTTTAACATATTAGGAAGAAACACAACTTTGCCATAACTTTCACACACACACCAAATTTCAACTTTTTTTACCAATTTCAATTTTTGACTAATTGTAATATTAGAAAACTAAGTCTAACATGTGAAATTCCCAGTGTGTTAAATGAAGCAGCAAAAATATATTCCAATGTGACTATTCTTGTCACTGAGTAACACAAAACAGCACACAGCGAGCCACACCAAACTTCAATCTCTGCATTTTCCCATACACACTGTGCAGCAGGGGGCAGCTATTTAAAGCACCCAGGGAACAGTGATGGGGACGGTACCTTGCTCAAGGGCAACCCACTGGTCTGGGATTTGAACCCATGACCTTCTCATCTTGGGGTCTAATCCCTAAACACTAGGCCACCTCTGACCAATAGTGTATACATAACACTGTATTTTATGTGTATACATAATGTATTTTTAAAAAATCACAATTATAGATTTTTAGTAGCTTCACAGTAACCATGTGTAACATCATGCAGCTTTACACACCGTTGCCCATCTCTTAGGCAGGTTCAGCAACCTAGGATGTTTTTGTAAACCTCCTGAAGGATTTCCACACAGGCTTGTAAAATTTAGTAAATGACTTTTTATTTTATTTAGGATTTAAGATCATGTCACTGCAATATATTCCAGTGTGCATGTAAGTTTTGTAATACTTTTAATTATTGACAAATATTAGTAAATATTTGTAATATTTGTCATATTATTCAGCTTTCTGAATAATTCTAGCACATTGTAGTACTATCCGTGATTAATAAAATATTTTAATTTTGGGGAGCTGAAAAATAAATATTTACTCACTTTTTTTAAAGGACCCTTTTTGTGAAAATGAGAATTTTCCCATTTTTTAGAATTTGATTCAACATCCGCTCTCCAGTATAAACAATCCACATGTGAAAGTAGTGCTTCTGACAGGAAACGTGCACATACATTTCATCTGCAACATTTAGTTACTGATTCCCGGTTCGTTTTCAGTTTCCTTTTTTGGGGAACAGCATCTACTGTGATGGATGGGTCACACCTCTGACTTCTGTACTTTACCTTTTTTTTTTTTTTTTCCAGATGATTCCAAAACAGCCTAACAATCTTCAATTCCTCAGCTGACAAATGCTCCCCAGTTGCATTATGGTTCTGTTGTTTTGAAGTAAACTTTCTGCATAATTCAGTTGTTAATTGTAACAAAATCCTTCAGGGTCTGATATAAAAAGATATTTTGTAGCGTCAGTTACCAACTTGGATTTTTTCACACTAGAGTTGATAGCCATTTTCTTTATTATCCATATTCTATATCAGATATGTCTTACTTTATGTAATATTGCATGTTATGTTAATCTATTAAAAATAAATAAGTATGTACATGTAACCCTATAAACAATGTCACAGTCAGTGTATTCCTAAACATTTCAAGTGGCAATTTTCTGTGAGCTGCCCTTTAAAAAGAGTAAAATCTTTAGATGTTTAATTCTGTTCACCACCACTGTGAGCAATTTGGACACATCAGATCTCTCTGAACTACGTTGTTTGCATCTCAACTATGTGACAATGCAGAAATGTAGAAAATAGGAGTACTTTTTTGCATCTGCTGTTCAAGTTTATTGATATGTTTCTACTCAGGGTGAGTAGAGTGATTACAACAACTTGATTATGTGTTTATGATTTTCCACCTGGCACTGGTGATTTACAACAAGTCGCATGAGGTAAAAGATTTCTGTATAAACTAACTAGATGGAAATGTTCATTCTAGAAAATCAAACTTGAAACTTGATTTTCTTCTTTTTGAGTGCTTTGAGTGCTTTTCTGCTCTTAGGGAGCCGTTTATCTGAAAGGGGACAGTTTTGGTAATCTATCAGGACTTACATGGACATGCAGAGTGACATTTTCTCTCTTTTAATCTTCTGTTTAATCTTCAGTCTAGCTGCCCATGAGGAAGAACTGTGCAAGGCAGCTGAGGTGTGTGTTGGTAGTTAACGTGACATAAGCATCTCTTTGGGCTACAAAACGTCAGCGATAGTTTTAGGAACAGTTATTGTTGGAAGCTCATAGTGGTTGGGATTAATTTGAAATTGTGGAAGAATTAAAGGGGCAGCAGTTTGAGTGAACGAATTAAACACTGACGGATGTTTATATTTTGTTTAGAATTTCCATATTTGATTTTGAGTTATTTTCTGTTAAATGGATGTTTCCTGCATTTTCATGACATGTCAAGCAAATAACAGCTTAGTATTTAAAATTGTGAAAATTAAAAAAATTAAGTATTTAGAAAAAATGTTAATTAGATTTGAAAATTCAATTAAATACATGAAAGGGTAGTGTCCGACATGCCGACATACTGTAAATAACTCTGTATATAGTATAAATGTCTGTATATACAGTATAGTGGACTGTTGTTCTGTTCCACTTACACTGTATATAGATGGCATAGTTCAACAAAACTAAAAAACATGCCTTTTTTCCCAAACCCTTCAGATTATTAATATTTAGTGGATTTTGGGGTGATAAATAAAATACAAGAAATATATAGAAAAAGACTTTAGCTTAAACTAAGGCATGTACAGGAAAAAGACAATTGTTTCTCACCATATAAGCTCATGGGCAGTGAAAATTTTCCTTTTGGAAAGTTTTAAAGAAGGTGTTAATGATTCACACATGAAATGGATCATGTGGCAAAAGAGTCATATAGATTAAGAGGAAATAAATGGTGAAACTGTCCCAGTTGTGCAGAAAATCACAGAGAAGCTGGTCACAAATGGACTGAGAATGGCCTGAATGTGCTGTCCACTGCAGGCAGAGTGCTAGAGTTGATGGTTTGTACTGCTTGTGTCTTTGGCACCTTTGTGCGTACACAGAGGAAGTCGCAGCACTCAGCAAGGTTGTGTGACATCACTGGCGTGTAAGATTGGGCTGCTGGAAGGTTGGGGCATACGTAGGTTGAGGGCCTTAAGACAGCTGCTTTCCGGCAGGACACACCGTCCTAGACCACTAGAGTCCGATTCCTCCCCGTGAAGATTTGTTACATAAGCTCCTTCTGATTAAACGAAACTGCCACAGGTGAAACATATCAGCTTGGTTTAGAGATAAAACCCATTTGCAAAACACTTGGCGAGAGAGACGAGATAGACAGAAAACAAAGAGACGAACACAATGAGAAAGAGGGAGCCAGGGAGTGCAGTTGTATTCATAGGCCTCGCTGCTAGCTGAGTGTGTGTGTGTGTGTGTGTGTGTGTGTGTGTGTGTGTGTGTGTGTGTGTGTTTGTGTGTGTGTGTGTGTCAGGTCAGAGAGTACAGACCATTTTGTTAAAGTTTTTGAGAATGGGGTTTTTTTTGGGGGGGATTTGCAGTTTCTGCTCCTTCAGACAGAGAGACAATTCTACATGCTGTGCTGCAGATCTGTGAGAGTATCTTAACTAATCTGCTCTCCTGATTCTTTTATTTGCTTTCAGAATTAAAACCTAAAGACAAAGCATGCAGTAACAGATGTACACAATAAGTCCGCCACATGCTGTTTAATTCATTTCTTCATTCTTGTAACCAGTTTTCTGGCCATCTTACCAAATAAACTAAATATTATTGTCTTTCCTTCTTTCTTTCTTGTAGTCTAATCACCACACGACCCACTATAACTGTCTGAACAAGGCTGTGGCAGTCAAAAATGTTTTATCCACCAAATCTTAATTATTAATCTAAATTATATAACACCAATAATTTTGATGTTATTATTAGGATAATAAAAGCATCAAAAATGTTTTTATTAAAATAATGCTTCTTCTTCCACTTAATACATTATATTCTGACAACATGATTGATTTCTAACTTACATTTTAAAGTCTCAAAAAATTGGCCTTATGTTGACATTTTAGTTAGCATTCGATGTTTGCAGGTGGTTTCCCTTGAGTAATTATTTTTTTATTTTATTATATTTTTTATATATATCACTTGCTCCCATAAGGTAACTCGGCTGAGTATCTTAATTTAAGTGGGTGAATTTATAAAAAAAAATATATATATATATTATTAGCTTTAAAAATATATATATATATAGCGGCTGATAGTAAAGCTTCTGTGTCAGGGAGGTGAAATGGTATCATGCCAAAGTTTAAATGACAGTGTGTGTGTGTATGTAAGCACAGTTAAATGTCGAGGCCTATAAGCGTGTGTCTGGCAGTAATAATCGTGGGGGCTTTGATGCGACTCCGCACACTGAGCCTTTTTACACGTCCCTCACGGACGAAAGTAAAAGGCAACGTGACCCACACACGAGCTCAAACCCACTGTTTGTTTATCTTGCTCATTCTCACTCACTCTTTCTCTCGCTCCCTACCCTCCGGGAGGTTGCTGACGTGTGTCACACTCATCATCATAATCAGCTCTCCGAGTTAATGAGGGCAAAGACTGAGGTTGGGAGAGGCCTCTGTGTGAAAAAATTCCAGGTCACTGGTCTCGGTGGATGCCGTATGTGTGTGTGTGTGACCATACATCCTGCACAGCGTCCTGAGAGGATACCAAAGTGACGTAGAAGGCAAATGTATAGGGAAATGTATGTTAAGTGCATTGGGATTGCTGGGATTAAATGTGACAATAGCTGAGATTAGCAATCGACGTTTTTACACTCTCTCCAGTTTTAGGGCCACTGTAATGGGTCCTGATCAGCTGAGCTTATGATAAATGTTATATTGGCACCGCCACTCCATCAAAAGCCACCATTCCTGCTTACAGATAGCATCAGTCATATTGTTGAGTTTGCATACTCAAACATGAGCTTTCCTGCAAATCGCAGGCATTCCAGAGTCTGAAATGTCATTTGCACGTCTGAGGAGTGGATTTTATTTTGAAGAGCAGCAGCAACATTTTGGCAAATAACTGTGTGTTTCGCTACTTTGACAAAGAACTAAAATTACGTTCAGACTGAATTGATCTTTCAGTGAAGCCTAATTTCCATGCCACCCCCCCTCAAAAAAAGGATATAAAACTTCTGTTCTCGTATGACTTTCATTATTGATTTTGTGCAGAAATTTCCTTTATTAGCTGATGAGCTCTGTTCTGTCTTTCCTTACAAAATGTCCTCTTCAACATAAGACGCTCCACACAAAGAGCACAACAAAACCTCTGTTTCTGTTGTTCAGCAGGAACGTGAAACACGAGATGCTTTGCCAAAATGAAGGAACTGTACTATAATCGCTATTAATAATATTAGTATGACTATTTCATCTTTATCTTTATTTTACTCACAGGTCTGAGCGTGGGCCTCTGCTGTCGGGCCGCTCCCTGTTTCACTGTGTTCCTCGGACAGAATGCGTTTAGAACGAAATGTGCTTAGTCTCTGGTTCACCCAAATTTATATTAGATAAGATTTTCAACAGATGATCAGGATGCCTGGTTAAATGCATTTTTTGCATCACGATAATACTTTTCCAGCACTTAGGTTTCATAGATTTGTTTCTAAGATTCTCATTTCTATTTGTATGAGTAATCCAGTCCCGCAGCTGAAAAAACACTCTTTCAGCTACATTATGTTCATTTGTCTGAATATAACCATTTTTTCTCAAGTATGCACCGTTTTAAACTTTCCCTAAAGCAGTCAGCCAAGTGTTTGAAGTTGGTTTCTTTAGTTCTTGACTGGAGTGATTCCACAGGTAACCATTAATACAGCCTTGAGGCTCATGCATAAAAAAAGCAACACATGCACTGGAGCTGACAAGGAGGTTTTCCAAATTTCCAAACCTACTAATGATATTAATCTCAGAGCTCCAATGCAAAAATACAGTAGCAAACTTTAGACCAAACATTCACGGCTGCTATAAGCCTAGTAAAGTAGCAGCATCCATCTCCAAGCACCAAGAAAAAGCCCAAATGCTGTAATGTTTCAGCTGTTTTCTATATTTGGGAAAAACTGTGCAAATGGGTGTTATATGAGCTTTAGGCTGAAAATGTGCAAACACCTATTTATTGAGGAGAATAAATAGTGTGTGTGTGCATGTGTGTTTGCATGTGTGGGTGTGTGTTTGTGTGCATGTGTGGGTGTGTGTATGTGTTTCGGCCGTAGAAGCTACAGTGGCGAGTGCCAGTTCCCTGTAGTGTAGGGACAGGAGGCCCAGGCTGAGTGGCAGTAACAGCGTCTCTCCTTCCAGCCTGCCCCATCTCTCACTGCATTGGCTGCAGCTCTGACGCAGATAGCCCCCCTCCCTCTCTCCCTCGATCCCTCCCTCCCCCGTGCCTTTTTTTCATCCTTTTTTTCATCCTTTTTTTCTCCCTCACTGGCTTAGATGGGTTTTTGATTCATGTGCGTTCTGCAGTTCCTCCCATTGCAACGTTCACCTCGGCTTGTTTTGTGCCTCTTCCCTTTCCCCCCCCTTTTTTTTGTTTTCTTTCTCATTCACCCATTTCTGTTCTTCTTTTTTTCCCAGGGTCTCCACCTATTTCTTAATGGTGGTATCCAGATCTTTCTTTCTCTCATTTTCTTCATTTTCTCTGAGAACATTAATTGCAATTTGTCTTAAGAGCTTTAAGTTAATCACAGGGCTTGAGAACTAAACATATTTTTTTATTTATAAGCTTTAAAAGGGTTTAAGCTCTATCCTGATTTACTTTTTAACGACAGTAGAGCAACTGGAGAGATTGATGTTGAGGGTTGACCCCACCACCCCCACCCCCACCCCCAGCTCTCTCATTATGGCACCTTCCGCTCATATGCTCTTTACAGCACACGCACACGCAGCACTTTAACGTTGACTCAGCGTCACTCTAATCTCCATATGCATCAGCAGTACGTCAGGCCCATTTAGCCACTCACTATGTTACTGCATTTTAAAAGGCTTGGTTTTTCTTATAGGCTTTTTCTCTTCACAGTAAAAGCAGCTTGGCCTGTGGCTGTGCAGAAAAGATGATATGCTCCAAAACAATGGAAAATAGCCTAAAAAGGAATTGAAAGGAATTGAATATGTTTGCACTCTCCTGCTCACAAAAATAATATCTGCATGGAGAAATGGCCATGGGGTCATTTTGTTTTTCGTTTGAACCATGGTGCATTTTTGGAGTGAATTTCGCAGGCTGTATAAAAAGCAATCAGCTGAGCGCTTGACTCAAGACAGGGCATCGTCGTATTCGAAACACTTGCTATTGGAACTGTGAACATGAGCATAACTTCCCCAAGCCCCAAGGGACCCGTTTTTTCATAGGCCTGTCTCTGACGTCAATGCTCCGGCTGTCCTGTGGATCGTCACAGCAGACGTTCGGAGAGAAAGAGGGAGAGAGAATGTGTGTGTGTGTGTGTGTGTGTGTGTGTGTGTGTGTGTGTGTGTTTCGAGTGCGTGCACAAAGACTGCAGACTGCAGTGCAAGTCTGTAACCTGCTGCAGCAGCACACTGTAGGGAGGAGATGCATTTTGGTCGCTGCATGTGCATCCAGGTCTAAATGCATTATTTAAATGTGTTCATTATTTCTGCATTATTAAAAATCACATCAAAATAGTTCATCCTTCAAATAAAAAAACTGAAAGACAAAACAGGTGGATGCGATGTTTTAGCCATGAGAAACATGGTGCATTCGATGCTTTGGTTTTTTTTAGTTTGAAAACGCAATGGCATGGCCTGGCGTCTGTTGCTTTCCAGACCCATCCCCACAAAGAGCTCTCTAATGAGCTGAGACTGTTCAAATATTCTGCCTTCATCAGGACTGTACGCTGGAGTAGAAGTGATGGCTTGCATTGCGTCTTTGCAGCTGGAAATAGAGAGAGCTGTCATTTATTAAAATCCTTCCCTACTGTTCATCAGAACACCAACACCATGAAGCATGGTTCCACCTGATATACATGAAGAAACTTAAAGCAGAATCTTTATGATTTTATTTAAGTCTCATTATTTATTTATTTAAGTCTGATTCGTTTAAGTCACATTCATTCTTGTAGCACTGCGAAATTTAGTACCTAATGCAATTTCCGTCGAGCATCTCTCTGGAAAATTTCAGCATAGCCAGGTTTTGGAGAACTATCATCTGCATTGAAATGAATACTACAGTTTTCAACAGTGTATTTTTTAAGACTATTGAAGGGACTTAAACCATCAGCCTTTAGCCTCCTTCATCGTGTGGGCCGATAACTTAACTCAGTGATGCTGTCGGTCCAGGTTCTGCAGGTCAGAGTCTTCTTACTGTGTATGTATCAGCAGGGAACTGAAGTGGCATGATGCAGCCAGGAGGTTGTGGCCTCTGATGCTTAGGGACATTGGCTGAAGAGCGATAATTATTATTGTCAAAGATGTGTGGTCTCTGTGCTGTGCCCTGACTGGGCACACCTGACGCCTTGTTGTGTCACCATGTGCTCCTCGTCAGTCTAAATGTATACAGATCCCTGTGAGTCAGGGCAGAGCTGTCAGTCATTGTTCTTCATTTGTGTCATTGTGGAGTGTGTATCATGGCATGTGTGAGTACCCGTTTCTGTCTGCTTGGTTCGTACTTGTGTGTTTCACGTTTAATTGTAAGAAAACCTCTTTCTGTAATCCCGACTCCGCAATTACGTCGAGTCCAATCCACCACACCCATGTCTAAATAAACTACAGAGAAATGTTAAAGGGCAAACCTTAAAATAAAAATCCCCAAAAAAGTGATTTGTTTTTATTCAAATGTGCTAGTCTGATAATACACAGATTTATCATCAAAAACTAAGACACTCATTCACTACTATTTGCATTTAGAATTATTCCCTCCTCCGTAGTAGAGCCTTGGAAATTTTTTACCAGACGAGTATAGTTTTGTTCAGTCAGCCAGTGAACTTTCACTGCACGTCTGTCTTGCCGATTTGTATTCTTTTCATTTTAGGAACACTAAAGTTAGTTTAATATAACTGTTAGCAGTCAGCTGCCCACCCAAACGCTTACTGATTGTGATAACAGTGCTTGCTGTCACACTCTGCTTCAGAATCTGGCCAAACGGCTGCAGTGAATAGAATCTTCGAAAATGATTTAAGGTGCTTGTCTTCCATTTATGCATCACTTACCAACCAGTGCTCAGTGAAAGGATTTGGTTAGTTTGGAAAAACATGTTAACACAAAAAACAGCAGGAGAAGAACACTTTTCCACCAATTAGACTGTGTTGTCAGAACTGACTGTTGTATCAATTGGAAATAGTCAATACTGAGATGTGGCATTTAATGTAGCAATATGAAGGGCTTGTAAATTTGATTTGGCAGGTCCACTGTGGATACTTTGTCATCTAATCCCAATCCTAAATCTAACCCTAATGCTGTTGATAATCCACTGAGATTTAATAAATAGGTGAACAAAGAAGAATGAAAGTATCAGTAGATCAACATAAGGGGGACCATCGAAAGTGTGATCTTTTAAACCTTGCACCCATTGAGATACTGACACAAAACTACTGTCATGTGCAAGAATCTTCATACAGATATCTTCATACATACATGTTTTTTCTGAATACTCAGTTTATTAAAGCATCCATAAGTGATGCATACTGCTAACCTGCATACTGATGTGTGATTCCATGTATTGATGAAGGGAACTTAATAAAGGAATCTTATTAGTGAATCAGACAGTGTTATGTGGGGCCCTTGAAAAATTATTGTGTTGTGTACCATATAACAATAACAACAACAACAGTGATAACAACAATAACAATAATAATAATAATAATAATAATAATAATATGTCCAGTCTACATGGCTTTCCAGTTGTTGAAGAGGGTCATTATTAGTCTTGGGTGCTTGATGATCCAATTCCTTTGTTTTTGCCAGCAAAAAAAAATATTACTAATGCTTATTTCGCTGCTAACACAAGCACACAGGCAAAACGATAGTTATTGCATTATAAATTACTTCCATATGTTCCTGCTTTCCATTTCCCAACTCAGCTCGCTCCTCCTGCTGCACCCAGTCACAGAGTCCTATTCCTACACACCTGATTCAGGTTGTATGTACGATTTTATTTACGCAGCCGAATCTTAAAATATGTGGTGAACGGCTAAAGTTAAATGTTACCGTATCAGCCCTTTAACGATTGATATCCAGCTACATGGACAATTTCAGAACATTTCAATTCATCAAAATTAGGGAAAAAATGAGATCTATAGAAAACAGAAGTATATTCACTTCAGCTAATCGCATTAATGATTTAGATTTAGACTCTTATTCAGAATGTGTCATTTACTGCCCGGTTTCTAGTAGAGGAGTTCTGGGAGTTGTACTATTCTATTTCTGTTACAGAAATTTGTGATTTGTGTGTCTTGATTTTGTGATCTTGGCTTTTCTGTTTTGCAAAGCAAGAATTTGACTAGTTTACTGAAATTTAATGACTTACAGGTATATCATAACATTATATCACATAAGCCTTGCTGGCACATGTTTACAGTCAGCCCCGTTTAGTGGTTTGCCACCCGACGCAAGCCTGACGGTGCCTTACAAAATATCAGTGATTTTCAACCTCTGGCATTGCGTTTTTATAGTGAGTGATGTTTTTATGTTGTAGATTTTACACATTTCACATCATGAGTTTTCTCTCTCATTCTCTCTCTTTCCCTCTCTTTTTTTTCAATCGAAACAATGCATAGCTGCATTTGGGACAGCTTGCAAATCTGAGGAGCGGATGAATGTGCCCCTGAATTAAACCATGGATCATGAGATAATGATAGACAGACTGACGGACAGATAGATGGACGGACAAACGGCCGGACAGACAGACAGACAGACAGATAGATAGATAGATAGATAGATAGATAGATAGATAGATAGATAGATAGATAGACAGACAGATAGATAGATAGATAGATAGATAGATAGATAGATAGATAGATAGATAGATAGACAGATAGATAGATAGATAGATAGATAGATAGATAGATAGATAGATAGATGAATAGACTTTAAACTTCCTTATAGCGAGTAAACCAAACAGCAAAAAATGAAATAGTCTGGAAATATTCAGAAAGCAAAAGGGACTTAACTAAAAGCCAAGCAAGCAAGTGAGCAGAAGGTCAGCCGTATGTTTTTGTAGGTGCTGTGCTGGTCCAACAAGTAATTTCTGGGAAATGATCATTTGAAAATTGATCTGCTGAAAAATGCCTTGATGTCTTCAGCCCTGTGAACAAGCCCTATTTGCCATCAGTTGTCTTAGATACAGAAAACACAAAGGCACAGGTTAGACTGAATGTGTCGCTAGTAAAATAGGCAGATGTAATTCAATTCCCTGTGAAATGATTTCTGGGATTAAAGGAATGCTTTGTTTGCAGGAGCTAGCTGTGATTAGATCTCTCGGCAGCTGCCACATCCTATTGCACGTTGCTCCATTTTCTTCAATGGTCAGAACCTGGCATCTCACCCGTGTTTAGAGGAGTACGGTTTGGGTCATAACAGACACACGGTTTTGCAAAACCTAAACAGCGGAAGATGACATCATAACCACCGTCTCGCCAGCGTATCCTCATTATGAGGCTGCACACAGGGCGCTTAATAACAGGAGAAGGCAGGATATGACATAAAAGAGGAAAATGACATAAAATGGCTCTTTTATGTCATACTGAACAAAGGCCCGGCTGACATTTTTCTGCTTTATATTTTCTTAATGCATCATTGCTGAACAGTGGTGAGTTCCCACCCACATCACTTCTGCTCTGCTCTGATGTGGTGGCTCAGTTTGTTATGGAGAAGGTTCCTCCACACATGATTATTACCCTGCCATTCTCCTTGCAGCAACACTGCAGTACATGTCTGTTGACAGAACAGTGAGGTGGCAAAGGCATTGAGGTGCTGAAATACAAAGATTCCAGTTTACTTTTATTTTGCAATTTTGCATCCATACTGGTACCGAGAATTTGTCCAGAACTTGTTTGCGCAGGACTTTGTAGAATACATGACTCATAATCTGTACCTCTCCTTCCTCACCACTACTTTAGTCATGCTTTTTCAGTGGGTGTCAACATGAAACCGAATTACTTGGTATTTTTTGATGTTCTCAAACACTTGCTGTTAGTAATTGGTTGTTGTAATGTAAACTCAATTTTAAATATAGGACCTCCACATGGCACAAACACAAATGCACACACACACTCACACACACACACACACACACACACACACACACATATATATATATATATATATATATATATATATGTGTGTGTGTGTGTGTGTGTGTGTGTGTGTGTGAGTGTGTGTGTGCATTTGTGTTTGTGCCATGTGGAGGTCCTATATTTAAAATTGAGTTTACATTACAACAACCAATTACTAACAGCAAGTGTTTGAGAACATCAAAAAATACCAAGTAATTCGGTTTCATGTTGACACCCACTGAAAAAGCATGACTAAAGTAGTGGTGAGGAAGGAGAGGTACAGATTATGAGTCATGTATTCTACAAAGTCCTGCGCAAACAAGTTCTGGACAAATTCTCGGTACCAGTATGGATGNATACACACACACACACACACACACACACACATACACACACACATATATATATGTATGTATATATATTGATTTTTTATTTATTAAAAAATTTAATACATGCACACACACACACACACACACACATATATATATATATATATATATATATATATATGTGTGTGTGTGTGTGTGTGTGTGCATGTATTAAATTTTTTAATAAATAAAAAATCAATATATATACATACATATATATATGTGTGTGTGTATGTGTGTGTGTGTGTGTGTGTGTGTGTGTATGTGTTTTCTTTTTTTTATTTAAATAATCCTGACCTGCCCAACCAAGCTAGAATTTAAATTTGCATAAAAGACTACTCTTGTAACTATCCTCAGTCTATTATAATTAACCCCACCTACAGTTCAGGTTTGTGACATTATGCCTTTTTGCCTCTTTGACCAAACTCTTTGCATTAGTCAGATGCTTGAAACAAGCTGCTGCTTGTATAAAAGATCATTTGTTGTTTTATTTTTCAATAATTTAATTTAGCAAGAAAACAAAATGTGTTGTGCACAGCAGTCTCATAATGCTCCAAGTGACCTTACAGTGAGCACTGAGCAAAAAGCTAATACTAAACCATAAAAAATTGGTCTTGTGTCCAGATCTGTGGAAATGAACATACACAGTGCATTCATTAATAAAGGAAATGATAAGCATCATATGCTGTATTAAAAACACAGATTGTAGGCTACAGTTCTTCCAGAATTAGGAAGAAAACTAGTAAAATAATAACGTATTTCCACATATATTATATTTAGTATAACTGCAAAAGAAAAATTGGGCTTAAGTTCTTTGAATTGGCTTATCCCCAGTAGAGACATCTGCTTTCCAGTGCCTGTCACCTTACTGTGGTGACAGTGATTCAGTTCTGAAGGAAACTTCCTGAGCCTTATTGTATCACTTTTGCTAAAAAATGAATAACAGATATCCTAGGGTTAAACAAGGCTTAATAGACCTTTCTGGTGCATTTTAATTAATCAGGTTTAAGGTTATTTGTCTCAGGTCTCTTCAGCACTTACAAGCTGACAAGAAACCATAACACACGCACACACACTGAGCCTGCCTTCCAGTAGGAGTGAACCTTTCGTTAAGTGCCTTTCCGATGTGTGAATAATTCCACACGACGAAGAAACACTTTGCAGTCGATGCATTTAAATGCTGATGTCTGAATGGTCAGTTGTGCCTACCAGTCGAAGAAATAGTTCAGCGTTTTGGAAACTGTGTGGGGCCCCAAAGACGTCAATGGGACGTCAAAATGATACAGGAAATCCTTTGAATAAACCTCAGAGTTAAAAAAGACCCGTGGAGCAGAAACCAAACCCCTGTGATAATTACAAAGAACTGCATGGCAAACTACTGCATGTTTAAACAACCAACTAAAAGACCTCGTGCGAGCAAAAGCAGATTAATAACACCGCATGAGTCTGCAAGTTCAAGATCCGCATGGGTGAACCACAGTTTACACACACTCTACTTAATCAGCCTGCGATGATCAATTGCATGAAATGGTCTTATTTTAGCCTTAATCTTACCAATGCAGAATGGATATTTACAACCAGTCAGTTGTAGCTCTCTCAGTCTTGCATATATACCAATCAGCCATATCAATAAAACCACCTGTCTAGAATAATGTAGGGCTTCCTTTGGCTGCCAAAACAGCTCGAATCCATCATGGCATGAACCCCACAAGACCTCTGAAGGTGTGCTGTGGTAGCTGGCACCAAGACATTAGAAGCAGGGCCTTTAAATCCTGTAAACCATTGAGGTGGAGCCTTCATGAATCGGGCTAGTTTGTCCAGCACATCTCACAGATGCTTGATCAGATTCCTCAATCCACCCCTTTTCAGTGTGGCAGGTTGAATTATCCTGCTGAAAGAAGACACTGCCATTAAGGAATACTGCTGCTGCTTGGTTTATTGGTCTGCAACAATATTTATGTAGGTATTGCATGCCAAAGTAACATTTACATGAATGTCAAGCCTGAGGTTTCCCATCAGAACATTTGGCCACAGCATTATACTGCCTCTGCTGCCTTGCCTTCTTCTTGTAGAGCATCCTGGTGCTGTCTCTTCCACCCCTCACATACTTGACTTCACATAATGCTTTAAAGAAATTGTGATACAGTTGTTCGGGCAACCTTCTTCCCTTGCTCCACAGTCCCGCTGCAGGCTAAACCACGAGTGCATCAGTGAGCCTATGGCTCTTATGACACTGTCATCGGTCACAGCATACTATGAACTCCTGTGTGTTCTGCTAAAGAAGCCCCAATGCCTGAAGTCTGAATAGACTGTACATCTTAATCAGCTGTGGCAAATAGTTTGAAGGCATCACTGCGGCCTGTCCCATACATACAACAGTGAAGGCTTGCATGCAGCTTTGTATTTATAGTGATCACGAGGCTGAAATCAACCTCAAGTCTAGTGATGCACCAGTGTAACTGAGCTATTTCTGCACTGTCATTCTTTGAATGCAGCAAATACTACAAGGGCAAAAAAGCAGGAAAACGTGTGCATGCCTTGTCCTTTGTTGAAGGCATGGCTTAGAACCATGCATGAATTTTCAAGGCTAGTGGTGCTCATGGTGTAATATGCATCAGTGGAGCTGGGCTATATTTGCAATCATGCTTTGAATTGTGCACAGACTGAAAATAAAAAATCTAATCTTGTGGATGTTTTGTCCTTTATTGAAGGCATGGTTTACACCATGCACACAATCTCAAGGCTAGTGGTGTAATAAGCATCAGTTTGAACGGATTGCACATGCATGCTTTGAATGGAGCATTTACAGCATTTAGCAGATACTCTTATCCAGCAACTTCCATGTCCTGATTACAGAAGCAGTCCCCCTGAATTCAGGATTAAGGGTTTTGCTCAGGAACCCAGTGGTGACAGTACTAGATGTGGGATTTGAACTGGCAACCTCTTGATCCATGGGGCCATAGGCAAGTACCCTACCACTAGACCATGGCCACCCCTGCAGAGCAGAGGCAGTAGTGGTTAGGGACTAGACCCTTGGATCAGAAGGTTGTGGGTTCAAATCCCAGATCAGTACGTTGCCCTGAGGTACCCATGAGCAAGATACCATCCCCATCACTGCCCCCTGCTGCATGGGTGAAATGCAGAGGTTGAATTTTGTTGTGTCTCACTGTGTGCTGGGCTGTGTTTCACAATGACGAGAATAGTCACTTTCACTTTTTCACTTTCATAGACTGTAAGTCAAAAAAGAAGGAAAAACGGTGCTTGATTAGTGCTTTATTGAATGCATGCTTACACCTTGCACAAGATCTCAAGGATAGTTGTGTAATATGCATCAGTGTGGCTGGGCTTGTTTGCACAGTTGCACAATCATACTTTGAATGCAGCAAAGACTATAAAGTGTAAAAAAGCAGGCAAACTCCTTGATTTGAATGCATAGCTTAGAACCATGCATGAAATCTCAAAGCTAGTGGTGCAATATGCATGAGTGTAACTGGGCTATTCTTGCAGTCATGCTTTGAATTGATCACAGACAGCAGGTCAGAAAAGTAGAGAAAACGGTGCGTGATCAGTGCTTTATTGAACGCGTGGCTTAAACCTTGCACAAAATCTCAAGGCTAGTGGTGCTAGTGCTGTAACAGGCATCGGACTGACTCTACTGTTTTTGCACAGTCATGCTTTAAATGCAGTAGAGACGATAAAGTGTAAAAAAGTAGGAAAACTCCTGCATGATTTGTCCTTTATTGAATGCATGGCATCACCCCCTCCCCCCTCGCGCGCGCACTGACGCGTGCTGACGTAAAGAGGAGCAGCAGACGGAGCGCCTGCAGCGGCGGCGCCTTAAACACCTCGCTTCTCCTCGTTGCCTCCATTTAACCGCGCTCGCAGGGGTGTGGCGGCCTGGGAGTCGCTTTTACGCCCCCCGAGTGTTAAGTGTGTTCAGTGTTGCGCTGAATATGTGCATAAAAAGTGACCGCTGTGGCCCAAAGAGCTCGCCAAACGAGACCGCGTATAAAAGCAGAGAAACCCTGAGAACTCACTCCCCCCACGCCCCCAGCAGACCCTGACTAACAGGGAAACTAGAGAGAGAGAGAGAGAGAGAGAGAGACTCTTCTACAGCAGTGTGGTTGGGCTCTGCTCCTGCAGCGGCGGCTCCGCGGAAGTGCAGGCGGTGGAGAAGCGCGCAGGCCGGCAAACAGCCCGCCTTCCCTCCTTCCTCGTCTCTTCACTGGGCTGCCGCGGCCAGGCGAGCCCTATCACTACAGCGGAGTGTGAGCGTGTGAGAGTGAGAGAGAGAGAGAGAGAGAGAGAGAGAGAGAGAGTGAGAGAGAGATCGTCGGCTCCTCTCCCGGACCAGCAGGACGCCGCTCCGCCCGGACTCGGACTGCCGCACTTCTCTCTCCATCTTCTCCTCTTTTTTTTGCTCTTTCGCTCCGACATGGAAGATGGTCCGCCTTCAACAAGCTGTTTCAGAAGGTTTACGGACTGTTTCCTCGGCTCAAGTAGGTGTACACACACACACACACACACACACTCTCTCCTGCTGCAGCGGTGAAGAGCCGCAGGACCGACTGCTTTGTAACTGACTTTCAGTGTGTGTGTGTGTGTGTGTGTGTGTGTGTGTGTGTGTGTGAGAGAGAGAGAGACACAGCGCGCGAGTCAACAGCATCAGTAGCGGTTCCTTCGTGGAGACTAACTTTAAGCTGTGCCTGTTCTGGAAGTTCCCGGGGTTCACACCAGCTGTGTGGGGGTCCGGACACTGGCCGGGGCTGCAGGGTCTGGGTGGAGGCGCGTGAGTGTGTGAGTGAGTGTGAGTGTGTGTGTGTGTGTGAGAGAGGAGAGGGAGAGGGGAGAGAGAGAGGAGAGGAGAGGGGGTGAGGATGTCCTCGCCGTGACTGAACTCTCAATAGGACTCAACAGGATGGATGGAGAGAAGTGATGGAGTAGTTTGAGAGGGAAATGCCAATGAGAGAAAGCAGCGGTCCAGCAGGCTTCGCTCTGGACCTTCGGTGTTCCCCGGAATGCAAATCAGTCCGCGCTCATGGAGCGAGCTGAACCGTCCTGCTCCCCACACTTCATACAGGCCTGCAGGGGTGCCTTCAACCACACCACGCTGAACCGCACCGAGAACCACACCACGCTGAACCGCACCGAGAACCACACCACGCTGAACCGCACCACACTGAACCGCACCGAGAACCACACCACACTGAACCGCACCGAGAACCACACCACGCTGAACCGCACCGAGAACCACACCACGCTGAACCGCACCGAGAACCACACCACACTGAACCGCACCGAGAACCACACCAAACTGAACCGCGCCGAGAACCACACCACACTGAACCGCACCGAGAACCACACCACCGAGAACCACACCACACCACACTGAACCGCACCGAGAACCACACCACACCAAACTTGACCGCACCGAGAACTGAACTGCACTGAGAACTACACCACACCACACTGAACCTCACCGAGAACCACACCACACCACACTGAACCGCACCGAGAACCACACCACACCACACTGAACCGCACCGAGAACCACACCACACCAAACTGAACCGCACCGAGAACCACACCACACCACACCACACTGAACCGCACCGAGAACCACACCACACCACACCGAACCGCACCGAGAACCACACCACACCAAACTTAACCACACTGAGAACCACAGCAAACTGAAAACTACGCCACATATCACACCCGATTTAAAATTTAAACAGATCAAACTGAAAAATAAACTAAAGTTGTTTTAGATTTTTTCCAGTGTTTTGTTCAGCAAATAAATAGAAAGTGGACAAAAGTGTGTGTGTGTGTGTGTGTGTGTGTGTGTGTGTGTGTGTGTGTGTGTGTGTGTGTGTGTGTGTAATATATAATTCGTACCAATATATTTGTCTCAAAAAGCTTCATAACAGTCTCATATCCTTACGTTCTTTGTTTCATGATCTAAAAACTGGCTTATGTAAGATCACTGCTTTAGAAACCTGTCAGTGTGCTCTTCACAAGCTCTCTCGCACATGAAAAGTTTATTGATTGGTAAAGAAAAAGGGCAGAAAATAGGACGTCATCCAGATTACATATTAGTTTCTAACTTCACAAACTCTTCTTTGTGTGTCTGCATCTGCTGAAACTCCTGCTCAAGGTGTGTGTCCAGTAATCTGAATACACACCATACCATCACAGGATTTCTATTAATTAAAGCACGGTAGGGAAAAGCAGATATTTAAGGGTTGAATGGTAACTGGATGTTGTATGGTGTCTTGTTAGTTTAAGTTATAAATGCTTGGTTACTACTGCAGCTGAATGTAACATATGTTTGCCGATTTGTTTGTCAGCGTGGTTTAAAACAAAGTACACCCTTCTTCACCTCTGGTTTCTCACGCAACTCTGAATGGTTTTGTGTTGGCCAGAATGGCCAGTTAAGGTTTTTGCTTTGCAAACAAATCTCTGCTGAATTGCAAACACACAGGTTAAAGCTCAGATTTGTGTTGTGTTGTGATTATGATGACATGCTCTTACTCATAGTAGGCTTGGCAGGGAGATGGACGTTTCTTGTGCATGAGATTTTGATAAAACGTGAACAGTGAAACGTTCATTGGAACTATTCTAATACAGAGGGCTTCGTTTGCTCATCTGCGCCGGAAGTCTTTTAAGCAGTGATGCTCTCCTGGAGTAAAAACTGTGTTTTAGTGAAGATATGTTTAGTTGGTCTTCAAAGTGGTATTGACAATTTTGCATCATGCTACTTCTGCAAAAAATAAAGTGCCGTCGCATTAGGTATCTGAAATAAAAAAAGAACTTTGCACATTTTATTATGCATCTACTTTTTATTTGCTGAGATGAGCAGATGGTGCAAAAAATAAAAAAAACACACAATTATGGGACATTAATATTGTTATGGAATTTTTTTTTTTTTTTTTTTAACTTACATTTTTACCATCTTCTTTTTAAAGTGGTCTTATTTGAGACATGCTGGCTTCCTGGTTTCAGTGCGTTCCGTGCGATCATGGCATGTTTTCAGTGAATGTGTTCTACTGTTTGTCTCTGCAGCATGCAGGTCTATTAATAAATGCTACTTTGATAGTCAATGATTATGTTTGCATATTTGCCAAATAGTAGTTTGATTATTTAGTGAATGAATGAATTCAGTGTCTTCATGCTATTGAATTGGCCATATTTGCCCGAGTACCAAAACATGATTTGCATCGGACTAGATCTGATCTCTGCGTCCTTTGGTCCCCCGAGAGTAAAAGTCTTGTGTGAGGTTTGCTGTGAATGTGATGGACGAATACACTCATGTCCGAGTAAAGCTGTGGTTACATCCGTGTTTGGTTTTAGGAGGACTACAGATGAAAAAGAGAACTTTTTTTCCCACTTCTTCCTGTTGTCGAGCAGACTGACTCGCATATGCGCTCTAACAGAAGCAGCATGTGATTTGCAGAGATCCAGATGAGAAGTTATTCAGCTAAAAGTGAATCTTTACAGCTTTAACATTTGAGAGCAGGAGATATATATATATATATACACACTCAAACATTTATTGGACAGCTTATGAATGAATTATTATATATGAGCAGGGTTATTTGTAGCCTAAAAATCTTCTGTTGCTCAGTATCAACACTGAAGTCTCTGTACTCATTGTCTTCATATTGCACTTAATCAAAGTGAGCATAAACGTGACTTTGAAGATGATTAGGTATTTCCATAATTTAGTTTATTTTAAATGTAAGTAGTTACATTTCCATCTGTGCAGACAGTGAGTTTGCTCAGCAGCCATTTGTTGATAATATTTACTTATGTTGGATATCAGCTCACCTTAAGCTTAAGCTCACCTAATACATCTGCGTAAGATATGCTTCATAGGTTAAAAATCAAATGCCGCATAAAGACATGTTGAAGAAAGGCATAGATATAAATGTAGGGATCACCTAAAAGTGCAAAACATTTGCGGTTCATTCTAGTTGATATTGTGTCCAAAAGGAACCACTATTCAACTTTATGAATGATGTGTGTAATGATATTCTAGGTCATGAAAAAAAGCAAAACAAGAAAATGGCCATTGATGATGGCTCATCATCGTTGGCTCTTTTTTTTTGCTCTACTTCCCTACAAGCTGATTCAGATTTACGCTTTATTGTACAGCTCTCATCAATTATTTATTAGGGGTGGGTGCGCTCATGGATGGTGCAAGGGCAGCTGGCAGGGTTTCAGTTTATGTTCAGGAAAGCTCTGAAAATGGAAACAAACCAAATCAGCATCAGTCAGCATTTTGAAACTACAGCCGGCCTGTGCAGTCAGACGCACAACAGATAGAACGCTCTCTTCGCACCTCATTCTATATGTACACAAATCAGCCACAGCATTAAATCCACTGACAGCTTTGTTAAAGTGAGTGAAGTAAAAGTGACTATTAGTCATGGTTAACACAGCTAAGTGCACAGTGAACCGCTGTAAAACGTACCCGTTCACCATGTGGAGTGGTGGGCAGTCAAATCCAGCACCTAGTGACCAGTCTCTTGACCAAGTGTACCTCAGGATAACCTACTGGTCTGGGACTCCTTTAGAGTAGCTACTGCAGAGCAAACAAAAAAATTAAAGCTGACTATGATAGAATCATGTCAGAACACACGGTGACAGCAGATTGCTACATAGCTGCAGGTCGATTCAGAGTGTCCATGCTGACCCCTAAAATTGTACCTACATTTTGCACATTAGCATCAGGGCTAGACCACAGGGCAGTGACATAGGGTGGCTGCTTCTAATGTATCACAATTTTATTCACATCATGAGGACAGCTGGGTGCACGTGCAACTTCCTTGGGTAAGAGGTGAAGAGGTGGCACCAGGATGCACCCTGGGAAGGCTGTGGATTGAACTGATGTTGTGCATGCAGTTTGATGCTCTGCGCAGTGCTGTGCTGGGAAACATTGGGTCTTGAAATCTTTGTGGACATTACTTTCACCAGTGCTAACTACCGATCGATGGCAATGGCCTCTGTCAGCTGGAAAAGGTGCCCTTCTGCACTGCAAAAACACATTCAGTGGTTTGATGAGCATAAGTGTTGACTTGCCATCCAAATTCCCCAGAACTCACACAGATGAAGCATCTGTTAGTTGGACAAACTACTTTTATCCATGAGGACTCCACCTCACAACTTGGAGGACTTACAGGACAACTTAAAAGATTTGCTGCGAACCTCTTGATGCCACAGCACACCTTGCTTTAATTGGCCAGCGCTGTTGTGGTAGCAAGATGGGGACACAGAATAAGGCAGATGGCACTAAAGTCATGACTGATCTCTTGTTTTGTGTGTGTGTGTGTGTGCGCGCGCCTTTACTGTGCATTTATAATGTCAAGGAGGTAAATCCTATACTTCAGTTAAATCTCTTGCCAATCATGTAGTTAATAGGTGGCATCATAAATCATGCAGTACCAAACACCTGGGCAACAATGTGATCTGGTGCAGCTCCTTAACCTTGGTGCTCCAAGGTGAACATTATCCATGCTATCCATCAGCTAATCACTCAAGAGTCAGTCAGCAGTTAACCCATCAACTAGTCGCACGGTGCAGTTCCACATAAATGTTATTCCTAATTGATAATCGTCACAGATGACATGACAAGTTTAAGCTGCTTTTAAATCACGTGTTGTATGATCTGAACACACAAATAGGATGGAAAAATATACAGTGAATCATCACAATCTACGCATCAACTTCCTTCTCATGATAATTACAGAGACACTAACTTCGAGGGCTCTCTGTTGGACTAAGGAGTTTAATTTATTTCAAAACTACACCCGTGCATGGGCATTTAGAAAAGATCATCTTAAAAAGAGCAAAAACAGGGCAAATTCTTTCAGGTTAAAAATAATCTATTGTATTTTTTTTTTTTTTTTTAAATCTCCCAAGAATAAGTAGTGATGGCACTGATCACTGAATACGCAGTCTTAAATGTTTTCGGTAATGTAGTTCATTATAAAACGCGCATGTTTACAATGCTTTTACAGTCTTTAAGGCACATGGGAAAAGTTTCTTTTTTCTGGTACGCCATTAGTTATCTGTTATCTTTAACTGTTTATTATTTTTCAAATAATGCCACATCTGACCACAGGGATCGACTTGGTAGTCTCTAGATGAGACGTGTTCTTGTGTCCCCCGTCTGAACCCTTCTCCTTTTTTAGAGAGTATTACAGCCGACTGTTCCTTAGATTTAACCTCAGTTAAAGGGATCGGTCGCAGTAGTAATATTCTCCAATATAAGTTGGACAGTTCACAAATGGTAAATGTGCAAAACCAAGTTTGTTTACATTTTGCTAGTGCAAAAATGAGTTTTTCTCTGTTTTAGTTTCATCTAAAATGATTTACCAAAGCATGCGTGAAGGTCCTGGGATCGATTCAGTTCCTATCTGTGAGGATTTTGCATGTTTTCCTCGCGTCTGTGTGTGTTTCCTCTGGGAGCCTCGGTTTCCTCTCACCGTCCGAAGACATATTTGCCAGGTGGATTGGAGATGCTAAATTGCTCATAGGTGTGAGTGTGATGAACTGGTGACCTGTCCAGGGTGTTTTCCTGCCTTTCGCCCTGTGAGAGCTGGGATAGGCTCCAGCACCCTCCACTGGCCTAATCAGGACAAGCGGCTATGAAAAAGAGTGAGTTAGTGAGAGATTTAGCGTTAACCAAAATGTACCGACTCTTACGTCATGTGTGCGTAAGGTGTGACCTGTTGCATAACTTTAAAGTGACAAGTTTAGAGACTATAATCCCCCCAAAAATCCCCCTCAAAATAAGAATATGATCTCGAAAGGCTGCAGGGGGGCTGGAGGAAGGTTTTAAAGCTTGTTAGATGCTGCCTACAGCTGGCTGGATAGTTTTTTATTAGTTTGTAGGGCTGTACAACTTTTTATTTGAAAATGAAGTTCTCTATTTTAAGTTTGAGGGTTCAGTTTAAACCTTTAATGGAAAAGAGCGGATTTGAACTTTTATTCTTGTCTCTTTAGGTAACGCAATACAAGCAGAAACATTTTCAGTTGAAAGTGGCTGTAAAATGGGCAACACTAGTGCAGCCACTGTCTGGTAGTGTCTGCAGTGTGTGTGAGAAAGTTGAACATTATTCAAATGTGTCTAGGCCTGTGGTCTACGCTATCTGGTCTATGCTATAAATATCATCTTCAGCTTCATGCTTGTGCTGTGGGTAAATACATTTCCATCGTTAATGAATCTATGAGCCATCAGTCTTGTTCGTTTTTTATTTGTAGTGTCTAGCGCTGTCATTTTTTGCCAGAATTGATCAACATTTAAGTTTACAATTTTCTAAAATTAAAATGATAGATATAACATTTGTGAAGTATACATGATTTTTTGTGAAGCACTTCTGTTTCCTGACTCACTAATAGACTTGCTTACTCACTCATATTTAGCAAACTGCAAACAGAAAGGCATTTGCAGGCACTGAGCTTTTACAATGTGAAAGGGCATTAAAGTGTGTTTCACCTTTACCTTTTCAAGGGGAGATTCACTTTTCTGCTTTAACAAATGACAAAGTTTAAACAAAGTCATCCAGATTTGATCCTTAATCTAGAAGAATGTAGAACCAGTGTTGTTTTGTTGTTGGTCTTAACTAAAAATAAGTTTTAAGAAGCTTTTTCCCCAAGGTTTTTTTCTGTATTCAGGGTACATGGAGACTTCAAGTCTACAACCGTCATAAAACAATTGTATTCTAGCATATTATTTTTTCTGTTAAACTCTGACATTAAACACTATATGTAAAAACTCAGAACATGCTAGTATGGGAATGGTGGTCTAGTGGTTAGAAACTTGGCTGCATGATCGGAAGATCGTTGGTGTGAGTTGACTCTTGAGAAAGGTCTCCCAGCGCTGCTCCCCCGGCTCCAGATGGCTGCACGTTGCAACACTGGGTATATGGGGGGACAAAATAGTCACTTTTTTATTTTAACTACCAGTTTTGGATAGAAAACAGGAATGGATTTTGGGTAAGTTCTAATTTTCATGGTAGAATTTGCTTCCTCAATCACTCCCAAGACCGAAGATTGTCTGGATTAAAAGATTTCTCATGAAACCCCTCTGATTCACTTTGCCTTTCAACAGTTTAGACTGGACATTCATAGTTTTAATCATGTGGACATTATGGATTTGTTAGGATAAGGTTTTAATAGTATAATGAAAGGGAACGTTCTTCTAAAATAGCTTCTTCTAAGCATGCTTTGTTCCTGAAACATTTGATTACATAGTATGGATGTTGATTACACAGTCTCATACTTGGTATGATATGGCTAAAGGAATATGCATGTCTGGTTTTCTACGATTAACCATTTCACAGTGGACCGATCTTACTTTTAAAAGATTTACTTACTGGGGCAGCGGTGGCCTAGTGGTTAGGGAGTTGGCCCTGCATCGGAAGATTGTGGGTTCGATTCCCTCCCAAGTAGGTTGCCCTGAGGTACCCCTGAGCAAGGTACCGTCCCCCTCACCGCTCCCCGGGCGCTTTCAATGCCCACTGCTGCATGGTGTTTGTGTGCATGGGTTAAAAGCAGAGGTCCAATTTCGTTGTGGTTCATGGTGTGCAGTGCTGTGACCTCGCAATGACAAGGGTTGTCACTTTCACTTTCACTTTTCCACTTTCATTTACTTCTCCTAAACCTGCGTTGTTAAAAAATGGTTTATTGATTACCGACACAAAGTATGATATGGGGATATAAATGAAAAAAAGTCAGACAGTAAGATTACGCTGATAAGTACAGGGTCTACATAGACGGTAAGTCCAAAGAAGATTTAGAATTGAAAGCGGTCTAAAGTCCTTTGTACTTTCATAACTTATCAAGACAGTAACCTACAGTCAACAAAATCGTAAGATATTTCCCTGTATTGTTTTACAATGATATTGTAGCATTGTATTCATACGTAAAACCCTCGTGTTTAAAGATAAAATACATAATGATTTTATTATGTACAAGTTATATCTTCAGTTTATAGATTTCTCGTGGACCTGGCTTCTGTCCTGCATTCACTTTGAAGTGAAAGTGACTATTTGTGAACGCAAAGCACAATACACGTTGTGAAACGTGTCCTAGTGTTTTTGGAGTTGGCCCCAGGATCGGAAGGCCATGGGTTCGAATCCCAGACCTGTAGGTTGCCCTGAGGTACCCTTTAGCAAGGTACTGTCCCCATCACTGCTCCCCAGGCTTTAAAAAGCTGCCCACTGCTGCATGGTGTGTGTATGGGTTAAATGCGGAGGTTGAATTTCGTTGTGCTTTACTGTGTTGTCACTTCCACTTTCACTCTCCATTTAATCCAAGCCCTCTCTGCAGTAGAGGGTAGCCAAATCTGCCACCCAGGGAGCAGCGTTTGGGACAGTTCCTTGGTCTTGGGCTCAAATCCAAGTCCCTTACAACTAGGCCACCACTGCTACGCCTCATTAACTCTCAGCTAGGTTTTGCTTTGTCATATCAATGAATCATTTATGGTTTTTCAGTCAGTCAGCCAGCATTTCAACATAAAGCCTACATTACATATTACTGATTAGATTATTCTTTTAATATTCTGCCAAGCTATTTGTCAAGCATGGCTACAATTTCTGTACTTTTACCTTGAATACCTGCAGTTATTGAGTACAAACATGTGTATTCATTAATTTCCTCCAATGGATGAGATGACATTTTTACCTTTTTGATGGGGGAGGAACAAAACTCAGTGTGAAAATTTGTGAAACAGTATGTCTAAGACAGTAAAATCAAAGACCTTATAGTCAAGTCTGCCCAACTGGTTCCAAAACCAACAAGCAGTTATTTCCATACAGGACTAGGTTCCCATCTTGGATCTGATCAAATGAGAAATATTCTACTTGTCTTTGAATGTGAAACCATGATTTTCTTACAATATCTTTATCATTCTGCTGCACCACTTGCTCAGTAATGTCTTGCTTTAGATTGCAGCTAACCATTTGGAAGCATGAAACAGAGAGGGTAAGAATCAAAATGACAGGTTTTGTGGGTTTGTGCAATAAATATTAACTTCAAAAAGTTGTCCAAATAAGGATAACCAGTTTGCTGGTCTGGTCGATCCCACAGAGGAGCTGTTGTATCATAAATGGCTACGCCATTAATGAGTGTGTCCAATGCTAACCTGGGCAAGACATGGCATCAAGATGGATGATGGGAAAAGGCAAGTTGGTAGCAGTGTGACAAACAAGGCAATGTTCTGCCAGGCAGCTGTGGGCCCTGGCATTCATGTGAATCATGTTTTGATAAGTTCCACCTAACTTAACATTGTAGGAGGCCAAGTACACCCCTTCATGGCAGCATGGCAGTGGCCTCTTTCAGCAGGATAATGTTTCCTGTTACACCATAAAAATAATGGTTTAAACACAACAGAATTTAGAGTAAGCAGCAGTCTGATCAAGCATCTGTGGCAAGCGCTAGAAAAAATAAGCTAAAAAAATAAAACCTTGTTGCCGCAGTGGGTCAGTGCTGCTTAGGCAGCACAAGGGGACCCACAAGGAATTAGGCAATGCTTGTTAATGGCTTATCTTTGCAAAGGCAATCGGGACGTCCCGCTCTGATCAGTGAAGTTGAGATTGGCCAAAACTGGCCTGAAACATTTGCAGTCACAGTGGTAGAATGGATATCTGAATACATCAAATATCAGATCTGATTTGTACAGTGTGTCATGTGATAACAGTAGTAACCAATTAATTGCATGAGCATGAGAGTTTGGTAGAAACCTATTTTCTCCAAAGCCACATATGAAATAATGGCCCTTTCCAGGCAACTCTTCTCCTTCAAATCCTAAAGGCCAAGCACTCCAGTGTAAGACATGAGGCTCTTTTTTTTTAAATCACCTTACATGATAAAACACAAGATTTCATGTAGGTAACTGGAGATGAGGTTTTACAGAAAATTTGAACTTCACCTATCCTAAAACAAAAAAAGTGAAAAAGAATAGTTTTCAGCAGGAAAAATTTATTTAGCCTTTCTTCCCCCCCCCCCAAAAAATTTCTCAATCTGCAGTTTAACTTTGTTTTAAACCTTTTTCATAAATGTACACAATGATAAGTCCAGTGGTTGCTCTTTCACTTTCACTTCTCTAATAATGTGAATAAACTGAGAATGACCGCTGCCAGCAGATAATTATATGTTACTTATTAAACCAGTCTCTGAAACAATTCCCAGATTTAAGACAGGGCGTTGGTGTTGCACTTTTGATCATTTTTAGTGTGTATGCATGCGTGCAAATGTGTGTGTGAGTCTGAGATCTGTTGTAGATGTCATTTTTAAGGCAACTCTAGGTTAGCCCAAATGTGATCTGACAGGCATTCCCAAGCTCAATTGGACGTCTATGGTGCGCTTAACTCAATGAAGAAGGCATTATTGTTATGCAGGAAACACTCATCTAAGACACTTCCTGCCCCAGCTGGATGCCATTTAATCACAGAAGTGAATTTTCTCTCTCTCTCTTTCTCTCTCTCTTTCTGCGGAGAAGTCAATAAAGACATTTCACATGATGTACATTTCAGCGTTATGTCTGAAATCCAGAGCATCCCACGACTGAATGTTGAGGCATGCTTTGCAAACGTCATTACCAGAAGCCAGACATTGACAAAGAGTCAGTCAGACCAAAAATTTATGACGTGTGAATATAATGCCAGTATTTTTTTTTTTTTTTTTAATTTATTTATTTATTTATTTTATTTTTTTTATACAAGTTCTTGCTTCTCAAGGAACTTGTACAAATGTATTTTACATTAAAATTGAAAATCTGCCCAAGGACAACAAAGCTCCGATGCTACAGTTTGCTAAAAGGGATTGCCCCTTAAAGTGGTCACATGATTTTAAGTACCACTGGGCCCTACTGTAAATGTGCGTAATCATAACGGTCAACACATTTTGTGAGTTAAACCTGCATACTGTTGTGAAAGTTTTTTTTTTCTGTGATATCAAGGTTTAGGGAAAGTGAAGTATGCACATGTTCACCATGCCTGCGAAATCTGGTATCAGAAATGTATTAATTAAATTGGGCTGAATCCTTAGGAATTTACTTTGAAAACAGTCGTAACAACTTCTTCTTTCAGCTGCTCCCGTTTTAGGGGTCGCCACAGCGGATCATCCGTTTTCATATCTTTGTCCTGCTCACTTACATTCTTCTCCTCTCAAGAGCAGATCTCCATCTCTCCAGGTTCTCCTCAAGCTGCTCCCTACTCTCACTACAGATCACAATATCATCAGCAAACATCATCGTCCACGGAGACTCCTGTCTAACCTCATCCGTCAACCTGTCCATTACTATTGCACACAAGAATGGGCTCAGCGCTGATCCTTGATGTAATCTAACCTCTACCTTAAATGTATTCGCCACTCCTACTGAAGATCTCATCACTATCTCTCTGCCCTCGTACATATCCTGTACTACTCTCACATACTTCTCTGCAACACCTGACTTCCTCCTACAAAACTCCTCTCTAGGCACTCTGTCATATGCTTTCTCAAAGTGTGCAAAGACACAGTGCAACTCCTTCTGACCGGTATGCCCTCCACACCAACAGCCTTTCCATTCTTCATCCTCTTCATAGCTACCCTTACCTCCATCTTGCTTATTTGCTGCACTTCCTGGTTTACTATCCTCACATCATCCAATCTTCTCTCTTTCTCATTCCCTTCATTCATCAGCTGTTCAAAGTACTCCTTCCATCTGCCTAATAAGCTCTGTTCACTTGTGAGTACGTTTCCATTTCTATCCTTTATCGACATGACCTGCTTCACATCTTTCCCAGCTCTGTCTCTCTGTCTAGCCAATCGGTAAAATCCTTTTCTCCCTCCTTACTGTCCAACTTCTCATACAATTCACAAAGCACCTTAACTTCGCCACTGCTTTCTTGGCCCTGCCCTTCATCACCTTAACTCCTGTCTACTTTCTTCATCTCTCTAACTATCCCACTTCAATTGCCTCTACTTCTGTTTACACTCCTGTTCTTCTGGGTTCCACCACCAGGTTTCCTTATCCTCCTTCCAGTTGTCACATGTACCGTTCTAGCTGTCTGCTGTACCACTTCTGCAGTAGTTTCCCAGCAATCCGGTAGCTCTTCAACACCTCCCAGTTCCTGTGTTAACTCCTGCCTGAATTCCACCTTGCAGTCCTCCTCCTTCAGCTTCAACAATTTGATCCTCCACTCTGCCCTGACTTTCCTCCTCTTCTTGACCTCCAAGGTCATGCAACAGCCCACAATCCTACGCTGTTTAGCTACACTCTCCCCTGTCACTACTTTGCAGTCTCCAATCTCCTTCAGACTGACTCTCCTGCAAAGGATATTACCTCCACTCTTATACGTCACCCTGTGCTCCTCCCTCTTCTTAAAATAAGTATTAACTACAGACATTTCCATCCTTTTCACAAAATCTACAACCATCTGACCTTCTGCATTCTTCCCCTTGACAACATACCTGCCTATCACCTCTTCCTCACCTCTGTTCCCTTCACCAACATGACCATTAAAGTGCACACCAATCACAACTCTCTCTCCCCTGGGTACACTTTAAACTTCCATCTTCAAACTCACCCTATCTGACACCCTCTTCACCTCCAAAACACACTTCACATACTCTTCCTTCAGGATAACACCTCCCCCATTCCTCCTTCCATCCACACCATGGTAAAACAGTTTAAACCCTCCACCAATACTCCTGGCCTTACTACCCTTCCATCTAGTCTCTTGCACACACAAAATGTCAACCTTCCTTCTCTCCATCATATCAGCTAATTCTCTATCTTTACCAGTCATGTTGCCAACATTCAAAGTCCCTACCCTCACTTCTACTCTCCTGCACTTCCTTCTCTCCTCTGCCCTCTGGACATGCCTTCCTCCTCTTCTTCTCCTTTGGCCAACAGCAGCCCAATTTCCCCCAGCACCCTGTAGGCTAACAGCACTGGTGATCTAGTGGTAGGATACGTGCCTACAGATCAAGAGGTTATGGGTTCGAATCACACCACCATCACTACAATCATTGGGTTCTCTTAACCCCAAATTGCTCCAGGGGGAATTGTCCCTAGAGTTAAGAAATGTAAGTCGCACTGGATACTGGAGTCACACTGGAGTGTCCTCAAAATGCCATAAATGTTGTTCACCCAAGATTTACTGATCCGGTATGGGAATCTGTTTAATTGCCCACATGTATGTAGATTACAGCAAAAAAAAATACATTTGTCTGAACTTGTCATGGAATGTATCATTCTTTAATTAACCAATTAAATTAACTACAATTATAATTTTTTTAATGGTAGGTTTATTCAGTGGTTGACAGAAGTGCTCACATTAACAACCTGTGATGTAATTGGCTCCAGTTGATAAAAAAAATCCAAACTTGGGCAGTCTGTAGTTCATCCACTGTAATCTGATTGCAGTTAAATATGTTTAAGCAGTAAATCACTGTTAAATCAGAAATTGTGAAAGTGACTATTTGTCATTGTGAAGACACATGGCACACCTAAGGGGAGCAGTTGGCTGCCATATCCAGGACCTGGGGAGCAATATTGCAGACGGTACCTTGCTCATGTGGCCTTGTCTGTAACCACTATGCTCAAGCCACGGGATTCTGATTGCCGTTGAATGTTAAATGGAATTGAAATGTGGAAGGCCACATTTAAAAAAAAAAAAAAAAAAAAAACAAAACTTCTTACACCATGGGCTATAATATAATATAAAAGAGGCTGTTGCTGAACAGTAATGTCAACCAATCATGCAAGAAAAATAATTTATTTACACGAATATATGTTTAAAAAAATTAAATATGGTTTAAAAAAAAAAAACTTTTTCGAATTAATCAAAATTAACCATGGCTTAAAAACAATGACTGAACAGTATGGCCACACAAACACTCAGACAAATGATTAATTTCTGAAATTGCCTGGAAAAGACAAGTGGATCACTACAAGCATAACGCTATTCCCCTGCATGCTGATGACTGAAATCAACAAAGCCCTTACCTACCAGAATCAGACTGAAAACTGTTGTTCTAGAATTGCTTACACAAGCTTGGCAAACCTGAGTTAGCTCCAGGCCCCCTGTCCACTTACTCTGCAACCTTATTCACTTAGACACTTATCTTGCGTCACCATGCTCTTAGATGTTCCTACCAGTTTGTCCTCCAGCCTGGTTCTCTGAAGGTCTGTTCTTCTCATCAGTTGGTTCCCAGTGGTCCCATTGGTCACAGGGACTTCAGCATTCTCCAGATGTTGCAGAGTGAACATCAGCATCGTGGCTGTCCCTCAGGAGAACTGCTATCACTTCAAACACCCGGGTCCCACTGCCTTAACAGAGACACACAGAGTGAAACACCCCTACAATCTAAGATAATGTTATTGCTAGGATATCATTCAAATGTGCAACGTTTTAGTGATCAACTGACGGTATTCTCATAAACATTTCAGTAAAGCTCTGTTTAATGGAGAGATGAGCAAACATCCCTTAGCAATAATTAAATAATTTAAAATCTAGCATTTACATGGAAAGAACAAACCACTATATATGTATGCGTGTGTATGTATGTATAATATTTATTTTATTGTATTTTTTAAGAAAGTGAATGTGAGCAATATTTAAATCCAAATTGGTTAATATTAGAAAGATTTGATAAACAGCAGCTCTCATTGTTAAAAAGAAAAAAGAATTCAACCAGTGTGCCTTAATATTTATTTATTTATTTTTATATAACTTTACCCTTAAATTAAGGCATTAAGTGCCTCTTGCAGTCATCGGTGAATGCAGTGTTTGGAGTCTTGCCCAACATGGTAATGCATAGAGACTTGGTTAAGTATGTAATATTTGGAGCCTTGTGTGTGTGTGTGTGTGTGTGTGTGTGTGTGTGTGTGTGTGTGTGTGTGTGTGTGTGTGTGTGTGTGTGTGTGTGTCTAGAATGGGGATTTCTGCCTGAAAGGGAAATTTCACGTGTGGCGCAGTTATTTACTGTACTATACATTAATAAAATGCAGTACATTTATTCGAGTGGGAGTGCTCATGACTAGTGGTTATACTTTTTGCTCAGTTTAAAACAGGACATTGGCAACGGTGGACTGCCGCTTAGAGACTGGGACACAGAAGGTTGTGGGTTTGAATCCTTGATCAGTAGATCAGTAGTAAAGGCACTGTCCCCAGCACTGCTCCCCGGGTGCTGGATGGGGCTGCCCACTACTTGCCTTTGGTGTGATTCAACTCAGAAAAGCTTTTTTTTTTTTTTTTTTTTTTTTTTTTGTGTGTGGTTCACTGTGTGCTGTGCTCACAAATACATTTACTTTTACTTCCACTTCACACAACTGAAATACTAATTCAGTGACCAGGGCGGGTCTTTTATATGTGGAGTTTGAATGTTCTCCTTGTGTCTGTGCGGGTTTCCTCCAGGTGCTCTGGTTTCCTCACACCCTTTAAAGACTTGCATGTCTGGTGGATTGTAGATGCTGAGTTGCCCTCTAGGTGTGAGTGTGTGTTTGTCTGCCCTGTGATGGACCGGCGACCTGTGCAGGGTGTTTCCTCACCTGAGAGTTAGGATGGACTGAAAGACTGCCTGTGAGAGGGAGAGAGTAATTTTTCCATTTATTGGGGAATAATAACAGGCCATATATTGAAAAGCAGATAAACCTTTTAACTCCGTGTTCTTTTTTTTATGACATGTTCCATGTTTTATTGCTTTTATGGACCATGTGGACTTACTTTGTCCAACAGCTGAGCAGTGCTGATGGTTAGTGGGATAGGCTGCGCGGTAACAGTTAAAATGCAGCACATCCTAAATGTCCCCATGCTGAGGGTGTTGCACAGCAAGTCACGTCATGGTCAGAGGTTTGAGGCAGATATAGTGTGACAGCTTCTCATTCTGTTGGCTGCAAGCTGGCTGTAGTTTTCAAAAGGGCAAGGCCTCCTTTAGTGGTCTCTGATTGTGGCCTTGGTGGCAAGGACTCTGGAGAGAGGAGCAGTGTGTGCCCGTGAACAGCCCAGCCTTATCTCCATGCAAGTTCCCCTTTTATAGCCTGCACCTTTTCCTCTTAATGAGCGCTGCCATGAGAGTGGAAATAATGCAAATTACCTTTCCATGGAAATCTGTGTGTGTTTGTGTTTTTCCCTGCAAGTGCACTTTTTTGGACATTTTTTCATACATGTTTTGGGGTGTGTGTGTGTGTGTGTGTTTGAGGCTGGACAATAGATTGAAAGTAAACATTATATCAGCCACAAGTATCTTTTCTATACCTTTTGCTGTACCAGGATTGTTGAGTGGTGATATGAAAATTGTGGACTGTGAAATTGTGAAATTTTCCATTTCAGTGAAATGACAGACTGACAAACATACTTTAGTTTCTACAACATTGTAGCTGTTTCCTTTTTTCAGTTAAGCCTTTAGGAATATTGGGGAACAGCTGATTAAACTAATTATTTTAGTTAAACTGAATTAAACTGATTATTTAGTAATACCCACAGCTACTTTATGGTGATCGCTGATACATACACACAGTCTTTTAAGAAGTGCGCAGTTTGTGGTGCTAATAGGGTTGGGAATCACAATCAGGAATGCTAAAGCCATGTATTTTAAGCCAAAACACTTGGTTATTGGGATCGTAAAAGTTTGTGAAATGCTTCTTCCCTTTTGTGGGACATCCTAATCTTTCAAAAGCTTAATAGAGTCAAAATATAGTTAAAACAGTTTGGTTATTAACTGAAGTCTTACATTGTTTTCCACGTCCAACTGCCATGGATTTTATTCCTGTGGATCCCAGTGTGATGATCGGTGTTATTAACAAATTGTCCAAAAAGCTGTGTGTGTGACATTCTGCAGTGCAACACCCTCCTCCACGTTTTCAGTTGCTCTTGATTAGGGGTGCAGAAGTAACTGTCCTGTACCCTTCTTCTACAGGTTTTTCCTTTTTAGTTTTGCGCGGGCCTGCAGCTACGTAGCCCTCCTGTAGATAAGATAAGAAACACATGCTCTTCCCACCTCCTGGCAAGGGAGTCCCAGGCGGACCTGCTGACGCACGCAGGCACTCAGACACCCCCCCCCTTACACACCCACCAGCCTAACTCACTCTCATGTCAGGCAAGTGAAAAGTAGTACCTTGGCAAACTGCCCTTGACATGATGCCAGGAAGAGACCCGTTCAGAAAAAGCCACCCCTCTCTCCCTCCTTGGCTGTTCTCTCTCTGCCTCTCTCGTCTGGTTTTATTTATTAGTGTAAAGCTTTAAAACAAGCCCACTCCCAGGACATCAGTGATGTGAATCTGACCCCACACAAACCGCTCGATGCTCACCTCATCAACTTCACCTCCTCTCTAAAAGGAAAGAAAACAAAACAAGGAAAGAAAAACCAAGAAGGCTGTGATGAAGGAGCTCTGTTATTGCACTCCTTGTCAGCATATCCCAATCTAGTTGACAGAGTAGACCGTATTTACAGCTTGGAATGAATTATGCAGGGTCACTGGGGAGGACTGTGTTTGCTTTCGTGACTGAAGTTTACCCTCCCAACTGTTTCTTGTTCATACACATTTTGAAAAAGAGGGAGGAGGCAAACACCATTCAGTCAGCAAATGGTAGCACTGCTCTTTCAAGCACCGTTTTGGATTGACACTTATTTATTGTTCAGCATATGGGCTTTCATGTTGTAAATAAACGTCTGAATTCTTTAGCGATAAAGGCATTTCTTCCTTCTGCGTGCATGAAGTCATGTGCTGGTTTTGTAAGTCTTCCAGTGGAGTTCTGAAATTGCTAAGGTCTGTGGCTAAGCGGTATCCCATGGTGGGTTCGGGGGATGTGGCACCCCTGATCCGCAGACGAAGCCTTATGAAAAGTGACATTCATTCAGTATTGTAATATACAGCTCTTTTAATAAATTGCTTTATTTAGGAAGTCATGTTAGGAAAACGTTACGGTAGTGAACTTCTGCGGCTTGAGAGTTCGATCTCAAACGGTTTAATAGTTGAGCATCCTGCCGGTTATTCTCAAGTTTAAGGATCCGTGTTATGACATTGTCACGAAAGGCAGCGAGTCACAGTGAAACGCTGACGTATGAGTTCTCCCTCTCGAGAACCGTTGCTCTTTCACTCAAAGCAGGACTTAAATCGAGTGACGCAATCCAAACGTCCAGGGGGATCTGAGACTCTGCTGAACTGATCTAAAAAAGTAAAAAAAGGAGCAGCATTGTAGAATAAGGACAAACGCATGAGTTGGGAAGGAAATGAGGCCTCTTCAGTTTGGGATTTGCAATGGGAGGTGATGTAGTTTTGAGACAGGCTTTCTTCAAATGTAATAATCCTGTGATTTTTAACCATTTATTTTTTAACCATGTTTGGCACGCTGTGGGTGGCATGCTGTACTGTGGTTCTCCCACTTAAAAAATGATTAAGTGACTACTGACCATGAGGTTCTCACACTTGAGGAAACAAAAAATGTTAAAAATCTGAAAAGGTATGTGCTCTTAATAATACACTTAAATCATCAGCTGTTTAGGTTTGGACTTGGCCACCTACAAATGGCTGGCATAAATTGGGTAGCAAGTAAACAGTAAATTCATGAGATTGACTTGCAAATTTTGGAAAGTTAATGTGAAGCAAAAAAAATGTTTGAGTTTCTGAGCTGCAAGGGCCATATGGTCATGTTTGGATGAGTGGGGCAGAGCAAAACAGCAGGTCTTGTGGGGGGTCGCCTATATTCAGTAGTTAGTATCTACAATAAGCAGGCCAAGGAGGGATAACCTGCAAACCACCCACAGGTTCCTGAACAATCTGAACTCATTGATGCATTCTGGGAGTGAAGGATGACCAATCTGGTCCATTCCACCAGAAGAGCAGCCATAGCCCAAACTGCTGAGAAGTGAAAAATGAAAGTGTCAAAATACACAGTGCACTTGAGGCTCCATACTGACCTCATACACCACAAGTCGTGTGAAGTGGGCACTGTTGTAAAAGAAAATCTGCTGGGTAGGCTATATTCCTCATCATGTGGGTGGCCAGGGTTTCACTACTGGAAAAATGAAACCCAACAGAGGCAGTGTGATGACCTGGCCTGTGTTCTGCTGGGAAACCATGGGTCCTAAAAGGATGTTACTCTGAAAGTGAAAGTAACTGGTAATCATTGTGAAGACACCACAGCACACAGTGAACCACGAAGAAATTCTTACTCTTTACTAAACCCATCTCTCACTCACACACACACACACACACACACACACACACACACACTACAGCAGAGGGCAGCCATACATCTGGTGCCCAGGGAGCAGTGTTGCCGAGTGTACCTTCTGTGTACCTTGCTCAACAGCGCAGCGGTGGTCTAGTGGTTAGGGAGTTGGACCCATGATCGGAAAGCTGTGGGTGTGAATCCCAGACCAGTAGGTTGCCCTGAGATACCCTTGAACATGGTACCATCCCCATCACTGCTCCCCGGCTATGGTGTGAATGGGTAAAATGCAGAGGTTGAATTTTGTTGTGGGTGGTTCAACAGCTGCGCTGGGTCTCAACTTTGGTGCTTAAGTCTTGTCACTTGACTTCTTTTTTTTTTGTTTCTTGTCAGATGAATGTTCTCTGATTTGCAATTGTATTTTGCACTGGTTGTTGTCTTGTCTGCAGGGTCCTGGGGCAACTTTTGTTTCGTTTCACTGTGTATTGTGTATATGGTTGAAATGACAATAAAACCTACTTGAAATAATCTGGAATTCGAACCCGTGATCTTCTGATCATCTGAAAAAGAAGGCGATCATATAAATAAAATGTTTTTTTCTGTCTATGTTCTGTTTTGCAATGCTTGAGCAAGAGACTTCTGTAAGATGGATTTTTATTATTCCTTCATTGTATATAAGACTTACTCTTCCTTCTACTACTTTGTTTCTTTTAGGATATTTATAAAATAATTCAAAGAAACCAACTAAAACTTTTAAGCAGTTTGGTCCAGAAATAAAGAGAATTTTCATAGTTATCGTTCAACTATGGACAGTTTTTTGGACATGAGTGTTATTATAGCTGCCAAAGCTGCCCTAAATGTGATGTTTTCTTTTGAAAGGTCTGGCAGTACTATATAAACTGCCAGCCTTATCTATCCCCTTTACTTCTCACTGTTCTGTAGGAGCAAGATAATAGTGTCGTGCAGGTCATTTATGCAGTGCTTTATCAATGACATTATGCCTAGTTGAGCTGGGGTTGGTATGAGAAGCAGTCATGACATATCTTGCTACCACTTACTTGCCCTGGAGCAGTGAGCCCAACGTGCAGTGCTGAGCATGAAGGTTTATTAATGACCAAAAACATTGTTCCAATCAGTTCATTTAATCATTCATCATTCATTCAGGCATGCATTTATTCAACCCTTTTTTTTTTAAATGTTGAAACCCTGACAGGAAAACACACCACTTGACGTGTTCGTGAACCTTTAGGCTAAAGTTTTTATTGCAGCTAGAAAACAATTGCTTAGCTTAGTTTGTTATAGTAGCTCTAAAAGGGAACAGTCATTCTCCGCTGTTTTTGGCTTTCGAGGGTGCAACATCATGCCAGATGTTTGGAAAAAATGTGTGTTTAACCATTTTAACCACAGAACACAGTGAGAGAAAACTGATACCAGTAACATCTTTGGGCATCAAATAGAGAATTCAGCTTTCCAAGAATTGCCAGTTTTATTATTTGCTACAAAACCTCAAATAGAAACACTATCCAGTGGCATCACTAGCCCTTCCACTTTAATTCCTTCCTGCCTCCTTCTGATGGTCTGTTCACTTAATCCAGTGCACAACAGAAACATTTTCAGAGCTGGTGGCGGCGGAATAAGAAACATTTGGTCCTGACATGACTGTATGTTATTTGACCAAAGTTCCCTGAGGAGGTGACTGAAGAGAGACAAGAGCCCACAGACAGCTAATCAGCATGAGCATAAAACACACCGAGTCTGTGATATTCGCTCATGAAAGAAAAACTTTTTTTTTTTTCCCCCTTCTGGTGAAGTTTCAGGTCAGTAGTGCCCACAGAGAGGAAAGTCTGGATTTGATGTTTAAGTCCAAACTTTAAATCCTTCTTAAAATCGCAATATTTCTATAAATAGAAATATCAAATTGTAATATTTCATATTACATCCAGTGTGTTTTGCTACTTTGTATTTTTTATGATCTGCCTCTTTCCCAGTCTTGCAGCAGGGCGTGATGAAAGACTGCTTTTTATTCCTGTACTAGTCGACACATTAACCGACTAAACCATTCAGAATCTCTTAGATTTCAGCTGCAGACATGTCCTGAACATTTTTTTAAGATGCTCAAGATCTGACCTACAATCTTTAACCACCAACTTTAGCATCATAGCTTTATAAAAACATGACGTTCCATGCTGGCGGAGGCAGTTATAATCCACAAAGGGAGCGTTAGACTCAAAAAAATGGCCTACAATCACCTGGCAATTACTACAAACTACTAAAGACGTAACTAGGCTATGAGAGAACTCAAATGGCTCATGTTGGCATCACCTGTGATAGGAAGAATGAATTTGTGCAGGAGAGCTGTCCAACTGAAGTAAATGTTGGAATGAGCAGACCAGAAAATTGCATGAGCTTGGACAGTGTGATTTGTGAGGGGTCTGAAGAAAGCTCCTGAGATCCCGCTCCTCCCTGCAGCATGACTTGCAGACGAAATGAAGGTCTGTGGTGACGACAGAGCTTGGATAAGTTAGCGGAAGAAGGAATGTCTGTAATGTCTGGTGGAAAAAAGTGTTTATTTATAAATGTATGAGTTTATTTTTTTGGAATTTAAGCTGGGTAGAGCGCTCAATCTGCAATAGATTGTGTTTAACTCAGGTTTGATGTGATGATCGTTCAGTGACGGCGCCAAATTGCACTATTTGTGTGTGTGTGTGTGTGTGTGTGTTATAAACCACATCATAACTCAAATGATGAAACTTAAATTTTTTTATGTCAACCCTTGTGTATATAACCAGGTATCAAGTAATAAAAAACGTAAGGCTTTATAAAGGAGCATTATTCTCATTATTTGAGATGCAGAAATGTCTTTGTCCTGTAGGGTAATCGTGGATCTTTCCGTTATTTACATGAAATGTACTATTTACTTAACAAAGAGTTCTGCCTTTCTGTTCTGAACAGGAAGTGCATGTGCAGCCTCAGGGTGTGTCTCTGTGAGGAAGCTACAGGAGTGAGTGGCTACGATATTCCCGAAAAGCGCAGCTTGAAGGCTACGACACACATGGCTGTTCTTTTTGAAGCTGTCGTGTGTGTCCAAGCTCATGTCGCGTGTGATCGCTTTCCTTCTCCCTCCCGTCCAAATCTGTAAGGAGGACTTCACACAACAGCAAGTGTGAAAACGGCAAGCCTCCCAAGACGAGAGTGTCGGCTTATTGAATGAATAAGTAATAGGAACATGTCTGGAGAGGCCTGTGCTCTGCCTGCATGCAGCAGAGACATAGGAGTGGGCAGTGTGGCGTTTCAATGGAGATTTGTAACACAGAAGCCATAAAAGGTGTTTTGTAGACAGTTAACCCCCCCCGTTACAGTGGTTTCGAGGGGTGTTGCAGGCATTTCACAATACAACAGTGATTTGCCTTGATCTACACACAAAAGCCGTTTTTTTCTTCTTTAAAGGAATATGATGGACTGGTTTGAATGAAGCTGGTTAAGCCTTTTCACTTTATATGAGCATGCTTAAGTCTCAAGTTCAGAAATTGAGTCTTCTACTTAATGTAAATGTAGTACACGTAATAAAGGTTGTCTATGCAAAATATGCCCAGGCTGGTCACATTCAGATTCATTTGATGCTTAGATTTGAAATTTGTCAAACAAAACTGATATTTGATTGTTATTAGCAACAAATTACTAAACACTCACTTATCGGTAAGTGTGCCAAAAGTAGGCCAAGTAGCATGCTAGTTCCAAAATGTAGACTGGTGACTGGCTGACCAAATTCTATATTAATCTAGAAAATGCCTTTCTGGTTTACCCTTCCTGTTCGTGTTGGATGCAGTTTAAAGAAAAAATCTATTGGAAAAAAGAAGGTTCAGGAATCAGTGTCTAACTTGGTCGGACAGACGTTGGTATATTGTTACTTCCTTGTCACTACTAATCTTTCATTTCTCCTCCTCATTCTGCAGTAAAGTAGATCCGTTTTATAGTCTGTGCATTCCTGTAGGTCAATTCTAACCAATAAGAGTGATATGCAGACATTTCACATTTTTTATTGACTTACAATAAGGCCGTGTCTTAGAAATGGACATGTATTTGTGCGCTGTTAAAAATATCAGGGCCAAAGTGGGAACAGAGGGAATGCAGAAAGAGAAGCAGCAAAAGGGCCTTGGCATGTGTTGTGATCGTTGTCATCATGTGATGCACCCGGGAGTCTTTGAGCTATTTTTCTTACTAAAATACAAAGAACAAAGGCAAATGCGCAGCCTGAACGATGAAGGACTCTAGGGTCGAGCTGCAAACTCATGGAAAGGTTGGAGCTAGGTGCCCTAGTTTTTTTTTTTTTTATAACCATTTGTCTTTAAAAAGGACAGAAGCTTGAGTTGTCAGGAGGATGTGCTGAAATGTTGCTGTCCAGTGCATGGACAGGGATAGTATGTAAAATGCAAAGATGCTTTATTGGGTTTAACCAATTTGAACAAAAGCCCTGTTGGTTTGTATGTATCTGATTGGCTGTAAGGCATCGTGGCACCTAGTGTCATAGTGACACCCGCTGATTTACTTTAACTTTCATTTGCTTGCATTAAACTTGTGGAATTTACAAATACTGTGGATCTGGATGTCTGTTTAAGCTTCCCAAAATATATCAGGGCAATATTATTTGAGAAATTGAACTGTTGACAGTCCGTTCTTGGACTTCCATGTCCTAATTGCAGGGACCGTCCCCTCTGGAGCAATATGGGGAGAGAGCTGTAAAGGGGGGAAAAAAAAAAAAACCCAAGACAACAGTCCGTGACATCATGCCCCAGAACAGAGGTGGAGGGGCATCACAATCTACTGTTCCAAGAAAATGACAAGAACAGACATATAAAGGACGCAACACCAGGTGCAATTAGTAGTAAGTATCAGAAAACCTAAAAAAAGAAAATACAGGGATGAGCCACAAAGATTTAAAAATAGATAAGACTGAGATTAATCTCTACCCAAGTTAAGAAACAAACCAAAGTAACAAAGAAAGAATATGCTCATTATCCGAAACATACTAATCTGTGAAGCACAGTGGAGGTATTGTCATGGATTGGTCTTGCATGGCTGCTTCTGGAACAGCCTCAGTCATTTTTGATTACTGATGTAATTAATGATGTAAGTCTCCAGATACAGTTTACCGAATTGGAGGAACTGATCAGTTTGGATGCAGCTGTCACACAGCAAGGCAATGACCTGAAACAATTGGACAAGTTAACAAAGACTTCATCAGGGTGAAAAGAAAAAACTGGGACGGTACCTTGCTCAAGGGTGCCTCAGGACAACCTACTGGCCTGGGATTCGAACCCACGATCTTCTGATACTGGGGCCAGTTCCCTAATCACTAGACCACTGCTGCTGCGAAGAAACAGTTCAGTAAAACAAATGGTCATAAGCCTGTTGCCAGTGAGGGTTTGAATGAAACCAAATGAAAGTGTTGTTTACTTAAATTAACATTCTTTTCCCATAATTAGTTTCTCTCAAAGAACTGGGTGGTCAGGTACACAAGGTGCTATGTGCTAGGTCATTTAACAGATCTAGAAGTAAATGCTAAAATAAATTCGGAACATCTATTTCTGTCTGGATCTCAAACCCAAAGGTCTTAACTCCATAGCAAAAACAAAATCATTGGCTTTTCACAAATAAATTTAAATAAATAAATTTGCTGAGTTTAACGTAGTGGGGAAAAATGAAACTTGTATCATTTCACGCTGGTGCATCCACAGTCTTTTTTCCTTCTCTAATGAAAAAGATGTAATATGTGAGTAGCTCCTTTTGCACTGCTCTCACTTTGCCTTTGTGTGTGTCTCTGCATCATCCCCTCCGGTTTCTGATTTATTAAGCAGCGCACTCTGCCCATGTGCGTCAGCACTGGCTCGGGGAGTCTCGTGAGGCTCTTTCTGCTGCTGAGGAGCACTGTCTCGTGTCTGGACAGCATCAGGCGGCGGCATACCCCCCCCCCCCCCTCCCCACCCCCAAACACACACACAGACACGCAGTGTGAGTGTGGAGATTTGAGCTTCTTTGCAAGAACCTAAAGAACACACACACAGCTTCTGTGCAAGAACCAAAAGACACAAAGCTCACAGCTGGCTGCAGCCTATCGAAAGCATCAGTGCTGGAACGGCACTACAAGGCAGAGTCGGATTGAATATTTTGCTTATTTTTCCAAGCCCCTCTCTCAAGGCTGTGAGTTAAGATGTCTTTGACGCATCTGGTTCAACTTTACTGTTCAAAGCATGCAGCCTCTGCCGTCCTCATCTGTTTAGCTTTTGTTGTTGTGCACCAAAACAGTCTGTAGCCCTTTGCTACCCTTGTCTGCACGGCGGAGCTCCACAAATGTCCCAACAAAAGATGCGGCTTGGACCTTATGATCTCTGCCTCCATGAGTGTATGTGTGTGTGGAGTCTGTGTTTTTTGGGTGTGTGTGTGTGTGTGTTTTAGCAAGGAACAACACATGCCTTCCAGCTGTGATTCCCTTCAGACTTGCACATTAAGTCAAGCAACATAAATGTATTTTAACTCTTGCTATTGCAAAGGAAGGGTTTATCTATGTAGACCGTAAATAGTACAAATAAGCTAAATAAGCTCTAATGATCAAATTTAGTCAAAATGTGGACCATTTTGCTGGTACTCTCACAGATCAAGAAAACAATGCTTCAGTTCTTTTCAGAAAAGTTAAATTCTTTAATGATCTCGTGTATGCTTTTATGGATTTACTCTAATACACACACAACAACCTCACAAGTAAGAAAAGCTTGTTCTAAATAGCCAAGCCAGATTTTTTTGGGCTGCGCAAATGATTTTAAATTCATTGTATTGTAGCCATGTTTCAAAAAAGTAGTTTTAACCATGATTTGATCACATGTGCCACTCGGCCTATTTAAAGGGAGAACATTTGTCACTATGTAGTTTGGTATCATCGTGTGCAGCACACTGAACATGGACTAATGAAAGCAAAGGAGAGAGTTGTCTGAGAAGTATAAATAAACAGGTTTAAAGAAAAGGCTATCAGATCATCTCCAAGCAGCTTTATGTTCTTGTGATTAAAGTCTCTAATATTATGAAGAGTAAGGTCCATGGGACCCAGCCAACCTCCCAGGACGTGGCTGCAAGGTGGAAACTCCAGTTTGATCAGAAGGATTCTGCGGATGGAAGAGGAAAGGAACACATCCAAAGACTTAAGCTTCACTTCAAGGTCATGGTTTGATCTCACCACCCCTCACCTTTTGAGCAACAATGGGCTCTTATGGAAGAAGTCCCAGGAGAACTCCACCATTGAAAGAGAAGTCCAATTCTAATGCTAAAATAGATGTTGATAACGGAAAATGTCATTTGAATTGTTGAGACCAAAGTGGAGCTATTTGGTAAGTTAAATCTTAATCCTGTGAAGAAAAAAAAAAGCTGTGGAAAGATCCGAAACATGGTGTGGAGAAGGCATCGTTCAGCCCTGAGACAGCCAGAGCAGGAAGGGTGGGAAACAATACCTGTTGGCAGATGCCGAAGTCTTATTTGAGCAGCAGAGAGCACGTGTTGTACTGATGCATATTCAGAGACTGGAATTATAGATACCTAACAAAAACGTTTTAGTTACACTCCTCTTGCCTCTCCCCACCACCCTCACTCCAAAGCTACAAACCATTTAATCCGGAGTAATCCCACCTCTTCCATTGGGAGTTACTACTATGTTTTAAGGTCAGCCATTTTCACCAAGAGGGCAGCCAACTCCTCTTCTCCCTACACCTCCCTCTGCCCCCTCTCTTCATCGCTGTTCTTCACATTACAGCAAACTTTGCACTGACTCAGAACGGAGTTATGTAACAGGCCCGAACATTTGAGACACATCCCAATTCCAAGATGCCTTCCTTTCTGCTAATATGTAATCTGTATATGTAACATGTAATATCCTATCTGCTGTTATCGTGTTTTCACATATACAGTACTGTGCAAAAGTTTTAGGCAGGTGTGAAAAAATGCTGTAAACGAAGAATGCTTTCAGAAATAATGATTGTTTATTTTTATCGATTTACAAAATGCAAAGTGAGCGAACAAAAGAAAAATCTAAATCAAATCAATATTTGGTGTTACTACCTTTTTCCTTCAAACCAGCATCAGTTCTTCTAGGTACACTTGCACACAGTCAGGGATTCTGTAGGATTATAGTCGGTGTCTGATCAACCAGTTTTACCAAACAGGTGCTGATGATCATCAGTGTCACACGGAGGTTGAAACACAGTCATGTTTGGAACAACCGACCAGCCGAGTTCCTTCAAAAACTGTGTGCAAGTGTACCTAGAAGAATTGATGCTGTTTTGAAGGCAAAGGGTGGACACACTAAATATTGATTTGATTTAGATTTATTTTCTTTTCAAATCATAAAACCCAAGTAAATGCGTAAAGTGTAATAAGTCAGGATCAATATAAGCTGATTGATAAATCATTGTGAATGAACATCACTTTGCCATGAATAGAATGTAACTGATAATTCCCAGATTTTTATTACGTTTCAGAGTCTGTTGTGCATGTTTTTTTGCCATTACAGGGCAGGCAACACTCGTCCGTTGGTAAAACGTTTGCTGCAGTGGCAGCCCTAAGCTGGTCTAAAGCATACCTTTACATATCCTGCTCCAAATTAATGTTTTATCTCACAAAGTACCCACATTTATTTCATAAATGTCCTTGAATTACAGCAATTGACAACAGAAAAGATCTCTTTTAAAAAAAAAAAAAAAAAAAAAAGTCCCTCATACTTGTGTTGCATCTTCTCTAACTGAACAGTCTTCAGCTTTACTACTGTGAAAGCAATATGACTCGCATGGTGTCGTCTGGATCTGTGCTTCCAAACAGCCTGACCAGCCCTGCCTCCAAAAAACTGTACTCGTCCTAATAAGAAGAGAGAAATATAATACGGCCCGTATATTATGATCGCTATTCTACATTACCCTGTTAAGAGAAATAGGACAGAGGCTGGCCACATACAAGGATGGACGTCAGTGTTGACTCCCAGACGCCGCTGAGTGCATTAAAGCGGCGCTCTAGCTCAGCAAATGGCCGCCTGCACCCACAGCAAAGACAATAAACAGCAGCACTTAGCAAGCGCTCAAGAACTTAATTGCCTATTAAGCACAATGGAGTTGTACGTCTTTCTTCCTGCAGGACCTCCTGCTGCCTCCTGCTCCCTGGAGATACCGCACTGTAGTAAACACTTAGCTACATGTTTGGGAAGAACATCTATTGCTCTAGACTTGCGAGCAGAGCTTCTGTGCATCCTGAATAGTTGATGCTGTTAATAGCCAATGTGACATTATCCCAAGAGCAACTCTTTTTCTGTAAGACTGTCAGAAAGCTAGCTCATTACAGTGATGTCCCAATGTTTAGACACCAAGCAGTTTGGCAGTCTATAAATTATAATTAACTGAATGATCAGAAAGCAAGAAAAAATCGTACAATAGTGAAGATTTGTGGAGACTTCGTGATTTTTTTTTTTTTTTTTTTGTTGAGTAATGTAGGTTTCAGGCAGTCCTGTGCCAACCCACCCGACTATATTTTGTGTTTCCCCTATAATTGCTTTGTGTTATTTTCACCACAGTGGATATGACTCAACTCCGCTACCATCCTGACAGTTTTCAAGAGTGACGAATTCTCATTACACAATTCTTTAAACTTCCTCAGTGGCACAGCAGGAACATTAGCAGGGGAGAATGTTTGCAAGGCTGAGGCAAACTACACACACTTGTTCAGCCAGTTTAAATCTGTGAACAGTTTGAACTTGGTCCTTGAAGTAATGTAAGTAAGTGTAGGCTCCCTTGCAAGTCCAAACTTTCCAGTATGCCCAGTAGGGTTGAACCGCTGCATCTACCGATTGAAAATGCACCCACTTCAGTATCCAGGCTGGAATCTGCAGGAAATGTGATGAAGTGGAAAAGACGGTCCTTTTGACCAAAGCCAATCCTTGTATGATGAAGTACAAGCCAGATCAGCCAGATACAGCACACTCAGACCTAGAAGCGCCTTGAGTGAACGGAAACATTGACGGTTGGGTGTATACAGAGTATCAACTTATGATAACAGTGGTTCCCAGTTCTGGTCCTGGAGAACCCTGATAGCCCCACTTCACCCCTTGGGAAAAGCTTGTTTATAAACCAGTTAGTTGGATCAGGTGGCTTTGAGGGAGAAGGTCAGGGGTCCTCCAGAATCTTGGTGGCCAGCTGTTAGTTGGACAAGCTGATGTAGAAGTGTAGGGAACTAGTAAAAATGTAGCTTATATAAACCACCTCTATGAAACAATAGTTCTTGCAGTGGCGTACGTGGTCTTTTTCCTGGATATTCTCTCTCGATTTTGAACTGTACAAAAGCCACCACTGCTCATACCTGTTGTGTAGGTTCACCAGTTCACAATGTGTGTAAATGTGTAGCTTTGTCCTCGCCTAAGAACACTGGCTAGCACTATTTTCCAGGTGTGCTAAACACTTTTGGTCATCCTTTTTTCTTTTCACCTTTTCTCTACATGCTCAAATACATGCCTATTTGAAGATTTCGGAGCTCTTTTCCAGTGATGTAACTTGTGTTTGTTGGACAGTGTCGACCGCCATGTCCTCTACTTTAGTTAAGGTTCAGTTTAAGAAAAAATGCATATATAAGACGTGACCAGGCAAAGCTGAGTGTGGTTGAAGTGATTGTTAGCCCAGATTAATTAATTAGGGTGCTGTTACTACCAATTAGGATGGCCATCATGCAGAAGTACAACAGTGATAAACACTGAATGTCATTCAACCTCACATGTAGAGCTGAGGTTGCGTTATTTAAAAATAATAAGTGAAGCATTTTGGGTTTCTGTATAACCTTTCAGTGGGTTGATAAATCTTTGTAAAGTTGGAAGAACGTCAGTACTTTTTAAAATGTTTTACCCCACAGCCAAGCCAAGAATCATGTAGGAATACTGTGCTATTGCTCAAACCCCTCATGTTCCAATTTTACCTTGTTTGTTTTTTGCTTCCAGATATATAATTTTTTCTTTTCTTTACTCATACTCAGGTTGTTTTGCTCAAGCCTTTATTTTTCTGAAATAACAATACTTTTACTGGAGTATGCGACATCTATGATTTAATATTTTTTTTGAATGCAGAAACTGGTGGTGATGTCACTCTTTCTTTGTTGCAGGTTTGACAGATGAAAAAGTGAAGGCCTACCTTTCCCTGCACCCTCAGATGCTGGATGAGTTTGTGCTGGAGAGTGTGAGTGCAGAGACAGTGGACAGATGGCTGAAACGGAAGAACAGCAACCGACCTGCAGGTAACCTCTCGCAGAAGCTTTAGCAAACCCTTCTATTCACACAAAGAGGTTCTTTGAGCAATGCAATAGTAGAGCCCTATTTGGTTGCCCAAAGGACCATGATTAAAAAGGAGATTTGCCCATGTGCAAGGCTAAAAGCCTGTTCAGATAAAGTAGTTTGAAGGGGTACTTCCTTAAACCTTTTTCTTTTTTAAAGGCTTTTAAACCAAACGGTCATCTTTTTATTTTTCATGCAAAGCTTCCTGAAGAAGTTCCTCTTTGACACTGAACAAAGAAAAGATTGTGAACCTTTTATTTGGTGCTTATATTCTGACTTTCTTCTGAGACATGCTAGATTTGGAGGTGTGCGTTGTTTGTTTGTTTGTTTTTTTGAGGCTGACTGTGATTTAATAGAATAGTTTTCAGTGCTTGTAAATTTAAATGTAGATGTTTGAGAGAATAATGTTTTGTTTCAAAGATATCTGTCTGGAGTTTCACATAAAATTTTATTGAGGCTGATTCATCTAGGGTCCATAAAGTATATGTTTTCTATCAGTTTAGACACTGTGCAGCCTGGTGTTTGCCCTTAGAGCATGATTTTCCAAATGGAATCCAACTGGTTGTGGGAAAGGATCCTGGCAGTGGGAAAAAGAGTGACATCATCACATCCGTGGACATGGCTGCTCACTTTCATGATTTCTTCAAATAAAAATAAAAGACAAAGTTGCATTTGCAATTCCCTTCACTTTCCTCCCCTGGCCAAAAGTGACATTACTTCCTTGAAGTCATCGCAAAATGAGATGAATCAGACTAGACAAGTCTGATTTCGATTTCATGATTGACAACGTACAGTCATGTGAAAGACACATTTACGTGGGAAACTTTGACAGAGCACACAAATACACACCATTTCCTCCTCAAGTCAAATCTGTTCGTGTGTGTGTGTGAGTGTAATGAGAGCCAAAGAGAAACCGCAAAGGGGAATGGGGGGTGGCGATGGAGAAAGAGTGCTAGTGAAAGCATGGACGAAAGGGCCTGCTGGGTCCATATGGGTCATTAGCTGTGTTTGAGAAGGCCTAGCTTGCACTGTGTTCTGCCTGCGCTGTTCGGCAGCCCGCTCCACTGGACCCACCACATCCATCAAGAGCCCACAGGGCTGGCGCCCGGCCCGTGCTCGGCCTCTGACGTCAGAGCCAACCTCCAGGGGCATGCAGACAGCCGGGGGGAGTGGAGGTGTGGGGAGGGGTGAAGGGGGATTTGGGGGGGGTTTAAATGTGTCGCATTTTGGAAATGTTTTCTGCATGAGTGCAGCAACAGAGTGCAGGGCTTTCTGGCAAGCGGACCGGTGCATTTTGACCAGCGATACTCTCCAGCCTGCCTACAAAAAGAAAGCATTGCTCTCAGAGTAAGGATTAAGGGTGGCGAAAATGTAATATCAGGAATGTTGAAGAAATTTTCACAATACACAAAGCTACTGCCAAAAAAAGCAGTGTCCCATTTTCAAAATACAGTGAAAACAAATAGTAACCAATTTCATTAGTTTAGCTTGCACTGCTGCACAAATGCATTCAAATTAGTCAGCACTGGTTATTCCCTCTTGAGAATGAAACGTGCTTCTTTAAGAGCTGACAAAAATGTGATTAGGAAAAGTGCTGCTTTGAACTTGATGATAACCACCCACTGTATTGTTTAAGACTGGCCTGTAAGACGGTCTGATTCAACAGAACAGAAGATTGAGTAACCCTTTGAAAATCATTATCACCTATTTGGATGAAAAAAGGAAAAAATATATATATAATTTTTATGTACAGCAAGCAAAATACTTTTGAATATTTATATCCATGATCATTATAACTTTATGCAAGTTAAAGCAGGGGACAGTGTTTGTTTGTTTATTTATTTATTTATTTATGAATTCTGCTTTTTTTCTTATTATAGTTGGGCTTTAATAAACCTATGAGCTACACTGGTGTTTTATTTTTTTTCCTTGAATTTTACAGATGGCAACTGAACTGTGGAAAATCTGAAAACGATTTCTATACAGTCTGTGGCAATTGTGAGTTGTAAAAAGATGAAAATCTATCAGTTTTCCACATCTATTCATCACTTTACTTGAATTGTAATCAATAAAATAGTGTATTTTATAGATCATATACATGATGTTTTTCAGATATTGCCCATTTCTTGTTTGAATTGGTAAAAGTCATATGTTTTGGTTGTCTGAGTGCGGCTCCAGCTTTTGGTGTGGCTCAAGCATTGACTGTTAAGCATGACTCCGTTTAAAAGTGTCAAAACAGACATTCTCGCTGTCAGTTTCGAGACGCCATCCCTCAGTGTGTGTTTATGTTGGACTTCACTCGTCAACGCAGGGACAAATTTGTCGTCATTAAAATGCTATTAGCACACAAAGAGGTCTCAGAACAACTTCCTAAACTAACAGTGGACCCCAGGCTCTCAATGCAGGAAACCAATGCCATTCAGGAGTTTTCCTTCTAAACCCTTCTGCCTTCATCCTTTCTGACAGGTTCTGCCTGGCCAAATGTAGTGGGTTTGTGGTACCTTCACACTACATTTGCAGCATCTCAGTCATAAGTATTGTTTCTCAGGATAACACTAAGCTGCACAGGATACAAGTAACTTGTTGGTTTCATTCACTCGTGATTTGCATTAAAGTGTTGAAACTTTTGTGACTTCTGACCTTTGCCAGTACGGCAGTTTTCTTTCCTGATTCTACATATGAATCTCCTAGATTGAATGTGATGAGAGAGACAGAAGTCCCGGCTTCCTGGAGAACAATGATGGCATTTTCTTTTGAATGTTTAAGGTTTAGTGGTGTCGCGTTATTATTGGTAACAGTGGTAATAACAGTGGTAATAACAGTGGTAATAACAGTGGTAATAACTGTGGTAATAACTGTGGTAATAACTGTGGTAATAACTGTGGTAATAACTGTGGTAATAACTGTGGTAATAACAGTGGTAGTAGTGCGTTACTTTCTCCACCAACATATAGGCTGACCTGCCCACCGAGTAAAACACATGGTGGCAAGTCTGTGGCTAATGTTTGCTTCCTAGTGTTACATTTTTATTTAACATAAGCTAATGTTTGGCCAAAGTAAATTCTCAATTTACCAATACATTCAGATCCCAATGCTGGGTTTAATGTACAGTTTGGTTTTAATGAAGGAGCAGTGTTTAGCTTCGGTCTTTCAGTGTAAAATGACAAATTCTTGGTCCTCGGAGGAATAGGAAGTTTTTTTTTCTTCAAACTGAAACATTAGGTTGTACTGGGGTGTGGGGTGGGTTTTTTTTTTTTTTTTTTTTTTTTTTAAATGGGGTGTTTGTAACCCTGAGCAGAAGATAATAAAAGACATCATTTACATTTACGGCATTTAGCAGACACTCTTATCCAGGGCGACTTCCAGTTCCTAATTACAGGGACAGTCCCCCCTGGAGCAACTCAGGGTTAAGGGTCTTGCTCAGGGACCCAGTGGTGGTAGTGCCAGAGGTGGGATTCAAACCTGGGACCTCTTGAGCCATAGGTCCATAGGCGAGTACTCTACCACTAGACCACCACCACCACATCAGGCTTGCATGACGTTTCCACTTCATTTTATTAGAAGTAAACCAACATTATTATTGTCATGATTATTTTATGTCACTTGAGTGTTTTTATTTTCATGTTGCACTGACTGATTCAGTGAAGTTGAACCGATGACCATCCTGCAACGACTCAGTTTTGAAGCTGAACATTGAAGAAGTGTCGTCCTACCATTCATACTGTTCTTCCTCATTTCTGACAAGGCAGCAGTTGGTAAAGTGATGTGAAACTGTCTGTTGCTAGTGTCATGCTGGTCACTTGGGTGAGCAGGGCACTTCTGCAAAGACAAATATGAGACCTGGACTTAGTCAGAGAAGCCAAAGAAGCATAATAAGAAATTGTGGAATTGGAAGCAGAAAGTGTCAAAGACTCCCTTCCCCTTCCAGACCAGACTGGTGTCGCAAGCCAAACGTGTGCGTGCGTGCGTGTGAGAGAGAGAGAGGGACGGAGAAAGACAAGTGCACTTATTGGGTTACAGTAAGTGCAGTCTGGGGCAGTTTATACTCCACCCATTAAGATGTGCTGATCATTGTTTGGTCCGTGTTCTAATGCACAGTAATGTCAGTGAGTTTTTGCTGGAGCTGGATTCCTGCAGTTAATCTTTCAGTCACATTCTAAACCTTCAACTGGGACTGAACTATTTGGGAATTTGGTGATCACTTCTGCGAATGAGATTTATTGCAAATGATAATTTCTTTAAAAAAATGCTCTAGGCCTCTTTTGCAAAAAGACCAGCACCCCCCCCCCGTTTTTCCCTGAATTTAGAGTGCATCAATTCAAAAGCTCTGCATTATTATCTTGAATTTATTTGCTTAAAATTTGTCCAAGCAGTGAACAATTAATACAGACAAATAATTGTGATTATTATGGTGGTGGAGATGACATGAGGTTGCATGTCCCACCTCCAGCACTGCCACCATTGGGTTCCTGAGCAAAACCCCTAACCCCAGGTTGCTCCAGGAGGACTGTCCCTGTAATCAGGAACTGGAAGTCGCTCTGGATAAGAGTATGTGCTAAATACAAACCATCGCTTTGCAACTGATGCAATTTTATGTCTATTTTTCAGATTTATTATTTCTTTCTTGGGCAGTTGGAGGGGAGTTGGCCGCAGGATAGGAAGATTGTGGGTTCAAACCCTTACCAGTAGGTTGCCCTGAGGTACCCTTGAGCAAGGTACCGTCCCCGTCACTGCTCCCCGGGTGCTTTCATAGCTGCCCACTGCTGCACGGTGTTTGCATGGGTTAAATGCAGAGGTCCAATTTAGTTGTGGTTTACTGTGTGCTGTGCTGTGAATTCGCAATGACGAGAATAGTCACGTTCACTTCACTTTTTCATTTCACTTCACTTGTCTGTGTTTGAAGCTAAAAGAGAACCTGCCTAACATCAGCAGTAGCTATGAAAGACCATTAAGTCTCTTAAAGCTTGCTCTTCAGTTTACGCCCCCAGCTGCTCCACATTGACGGTTGTAGAAATGTAAGAATTTGTTTATTTAGTTGTGACATAGACATGCTTTAACATTTCTCTCTGAAAACCTTTTATCTTAGTTTACCAAACATGCACATCCAAACACTAACCAACCAGTCCTTCTCCACCTGAGCCTGTAGGACTCCCTTTACATGTGCATTATCGGCAGCAGCTAATACATACATAAAAAATATTGTATATCACCAAGGTTTTATGCATGGCAAAAATCATGTGCTAATTTTGAATGCAATATTTATTTCAACCTGAAAAAAATCTTCCTGATGAAATCAATAAAATTAATATCATAGTCTCAAATAAAATAGAAACTTCCAGTGATATTACAATAGAACGATCACTGATCTATGCTTTGTATTTAATCTCTAAATGGAAATGTGATGCTTTAATTCCACGTCTGTAAAGGGTCGATATATTCTGCCCATCTTCATTTTAGGAGGGTTAACTGAAAGGTGGTTTGGCAGTTCACAGATCGGTACACTGATAAAAGCAGTGCCGTGGTGTGGTTTCACCAATTATGATGGTCGATTTCATTATTCACTATAACGCAGCAGCTCCCTGTCATGCCAGACTCTGCAGATCTGTCCTATTTATGCAATGCCTCTGATTGTTCCTCCTCCATAGCACTGCTGCTTTATGTCCCATGATTGTCCAAACCCTGCCTGATGAAATGAGCATGCCTCATATCATCACTTAAATTCTGTAACTGTTACTCCTCCACCTTCCTCAGTTACCCTCCTTTAAGGGAGTCACTTGTCTAAACCTTACTGAGTGCGAGTTCCAAGCTAGGTCTGTGATGCACATGAAAACAAAACTGAACGGACTGTATATATTCTCAACAAAGAGTGATTCAAGCTAGAGATACACTACATAAGATTCTGTTCTGATATGAAAATATAACCGTCACTTATAAACCTCTTCTGAAATCTCTTCTAAAATAGATTTTAAAGAAGCGCCTCTTTACATTCACCGGTTAAACAGATTGCTTTCTCTCATGTAAAGTTGGGGAAGAGGAACTACTGTTCGGTTAGTTTGAAAGACCGATTTAACACCAAAAGAATGGGTGTTCCTACTTTTTTTTTACATTTTTTTATTTTCAAAAAGAAAACAGTGCTTATGTGGTGTTGGTCACTAATTGAAAATGGTTATAAATGTACTTATGCTTGATGTTAAAATTTTAATGAAGTGCAAGCTTAATATCTGCACCTCAAATGTAGAAGTGTGGGTACATGACTGGGAGCGAGTAAGAGATCCCTGCTGCATATGAGGAGCCAGGTTTTATGTCCAGTGTTCAGCTTTGCCCTCCAAGCACATATTCCACAGCACACTGGATTTCTCCAGTTATGTAATCTGCAAGACTGGAGGACAGCACTCAGTTTAGCCTCAGTTTTAACATATTGTGTCTGTGGTGTCCGAGTGCTTTTGTGTGTGTCTGCGTGTGTATATCCATTTGTGTGTGTTTGACTGACTGCTGAGGTAGGTGTGTGAAACTGGTGAGGTGTGATCTGGCCTGTATGTGTGTGTAGTTTGGCTGTGACTAATGAGCACCCCCAGGTCCTGCTGACGTCAGTGCCCCCCCACAGGACCAGCCCTGTGGACTACACACACACGCACACGCACACACACACATATATGCGTGTAAGGTAATTGATAAATCCTAAACCCTCAGTTACACTGTCTCCAGAGGAGCAGCACAGCTGGCCAACAGCCTCTACCGCTCTCTCGTCCATAACACGTATTCACCCCCCCCTTACTGCACTAGTGTGTGAGTAAGAAGGAAAGCACACGCACACAAAGAGTGAATCATGACTCTGTCACAGTCTGACCATGCCTCTGTCATCGACCCCAACAATAAAAGAAAACTACAGATGAGTAAAAATCAGCATATATTTTTACTGATATGTAAAATAAGCATCATTTTCTAACAAAGGAGAATTCACTTGTCTTGTATTTAGCGTCTCCTTTGGCTTGGAAAGTTGGCAGTGTGAGAACATTTTTAACACACACACTCAAACTCACATGCCATCTCTCATAACTCTCTCTTGCCCAATCATAAGCGCACGTTTCTGTGTTTCCTCCCCTTGTTTTAGGAATTTCGGATTTAGGAAGAGCATGCCGTTCTAGCTTTCACAGGGGTAACGGTTCTCCTAAAAGAGTTACAGAAAAGGGAACGGTACCTGTTATGAACTGTTGCCTATGTCCTCTCCTGCTGGAGCCGTTAATATCATTAATTGCAACTCCACTGAACAAAATGGTTTAATTGAACCTGGGGACAAATTAGTCAGTCATTAGATGTGTGTTTAGGGCACACCCTTACCTAGAGTTCGGCTCAGACTGTTACCAGCTTTCTGGCTTGTATGTGCGGGTGGGGGGAAAAACTGGCCTAAACAAAGAAGAAGAAATCATGAGAAAATGGAAAAGACCAGAGATGAAAATACGAAACAGGAAAATCAAGAGAAGTAAAATCAATAAGAAAATGGGAAGGACAGGACAGGTTAAAGAAAGAGAGAGAGAAAGGAAGGTAGCCAGGTATAATTTGAGGGAACAAAAGTAAAGTTTGGGGAAGAAAGGAAAAAGCCAGAGTAACTGGAACAAAGAGAAAAGAGCAGTAAAGAAAAAGGATGAGAAACAGAATGAAAAACAAAAATGATGAACAGAAAAAAGAAATGACTGGGGGGGCGTGGTTACAGAGGAGAAAAAAAAAAAAAAGAAAGTGGGAAAGAGTTTTGAGTGGCCTGTTGGAGTCAGAGGTCATTGTGGACCTGCTGTGAGCAGCCCTGTTCTTTCTGTTTTTGCTGAAGATCAAACCCAGTTTTATATTATTAGTTTTAATGGTCCTCCTGAGGGCAAAACCTAAAAATACAAGTACAAGATAAAAACACTCATGAGCTCAGAGCCCCAGCAAAGCCTCGGCAGGCCTGTAGTGTCTTAACACAGACGACCGATTTCAGGTTAGAAAGAAAAACATATTACTAACAGTGCTGAAAGTCACGGAGTTTCAGCAAAGCAACACATGTGAATTCAGCTTGCCAGATTCCAGCAGGATGGTCCATTTATTCTCATCACATCATATTTACTTTTAGTCCATTAAAAGAAAAGACTGGTGTATCACTGCATAGAGGCTGCTCTCACACATCAGAAAGTTTAGGGCAGCGGTGGCCTGGTGGTTAGGGAGTCGGTCACAGGATCGGAAGATTGTGGGTTCAAGCCCCTTACCAGTAGGTTGCCCTGAGGTACTCTTGAGCAAGGTACCGTCCCCGTCACTGCTCCCCGGGCGCTTTCATAGCTGCATGGTTTGCATGGGTTAAATGCATGCAGGTTCACTGTGTGCTGTGCTGTGACCTCGCAATGACAATAATAGTCACTTTCACCTTTAAGAAAGAAACATCTTAAAAGTGCAAGATAGCATTACTGCTGGATTTCAATCATCTTTATTTAAAATACCTTTTGTTAATTTTTTTTTTTGACTGAGGATTATGTATTCCACTGTAGAAAACGCAGACAGAGCTGGGGTCATTTTCATCAGCATTATGATAAATGCTGTTTCAGTGTGTGCCAGTGTGCCTTTCTGAGCATATGGAGTTATCCTCCGTACAAACACGTTTAGAGCATAGTTTGGCTGTCCGTTTGGATTTAGTGCAGGAAGTGGAACAAGGAAAATATAAATTACTGTACTCGGAGGGTTTAATAGTATGCTTTATATTTTATCCTGCTGGTTCTTGCCAAATATAGAAGAATTCCTGAGACTGGAGTTAAATTTTCAAAGGATCTACACATCACTCAAAAGATTTGACTCATTACTTAAAAAAAATAAAAAATACACACACACACACACACACACACACACTTTTTTTTTTTTTTAGAAAAAAAACCTCTAGCAACCTTTTAACCAGTGGTCTTAACTATTATTACACTTCCTAAATTAAGTTCTATTTATTTTACGATATGAATGCACCCTTAAAAAAATTAAGGCAGCTAAATGAGTCTTGACCTAAATGTTTGATCTTAGTAAAAAAAAATAGTCATTTTATATTGTCCAAATACAAAATGATTCTTCAATCATTCTATAATCACCAAAAGCCCAATTAATCTTGAGCATTTATCTCATTTCTGTAAGCGTTCTGTCGGGGGGACATTCTTCGTCCCTGTTTGGGAATCCCAGGTGAATCTTCCCAGCTGTAGCCTGTAGTGAAGTTCTCACTGCGAACCTGGATTCCCGCATAGCTGGGTGCACAACATCGCACTGACAGAACAGTAGCGCCCCCCCTGTCTGAGCACCCTGCTTCCCACTCTCACCACCCAGCTGTAACAAGGTGGACAAGAGACAGCGAGAGAGAAAGGGAGAGGGTGTTGGGTGGTGCTTTAGGCCTGGAAGGCAGCTGATGCTGTTTATCAGCTGTGTTTGGACGGCAGCCACGGCTGCACAAAGATGGGCTTGTGCAGTGGAATCTTTTAGAAGGGGGAGATAAAGCAGCCCTACTTTACCTGCAGCAGCAAAGGGCAGCCGGGCGTGTGGCGCACACTCGCCTGGCACCGAGCAATAGGACCATAGTTTTTACCTTCATTCTTCTTGCACAAATACAGTTGATCAGTCAACACATGTTTGCTATGTTAGTTTTTCACTATGCGCTATAATATGATTATTGGGGGCAGTTAAATTTTTACTGTATTAATGCACCGATGCTGATAATAACCAGGTTGCTGGTGCGCCGGCCTGCGCACTTCTGCAGCTTTATCTGTTTGCAGATTGATCGTCAGCTTTTTGAGAATCAGGCATGCTTTGCTGAGCTGATACGTAGGCTATGCAAGACCTCCCCGCCCCTCCTTCCTGTCTGTTTTTCCATCCAATCATCTGTCTATAACTCCATCTATATCTCTACGTCTCTATCTATCTATCTGTATCTCCATCCAACTATCCTCTCTGCAGGGCAGTTTTGACACCATGGGCATGTTTGTTCTTTTTCAGCTATCATGGTGTCAAATCTCATGACCCTCTGTGGCAGAGAGACAGAGACTGTGCAAATCTGAACAGTCAGGCTGGGACAGGCCTGCTGTTTTACATTTCCATTCAGATGAACAAGGACAGATTTCCCTGCACCCTCAGTGACAGCATCACAGCAGAGACGGAGTTATTATGCAGTAACTACACATGCCACCTCGGAGCCAAATCTATTTCACATTGAATATTTCATTTACTGAACATAGTCAGATATTTGGACAAAATATAACCGGGTGTCAATGTAAAATAAATAAATAAATAAATAAATAAAGCAGTGAGAGGCAAAATTGGAGACACTGCTTGCCTTTATATGGAATATTACTTATCCAGAAATGTACATTTTTAATATAAATAAATATTATACTTTTAAATTTGAGTTAACAGAAGCTCAAAATCACAAACATTCTCACACGGCCTGCTCCGTAATCCTTGAGCAAATTGTTCAAAACGAATTGTAAGAGGCAGAGCTATGATTACATTGACAATCTATGATTAACTACTAAATCCTCTTTTAAAAAGTGAGAGCACAAAGTGTGATAAATCATGTTTTTATAAATATGACTGTTAGACAAATCAATTGATGTTCATACATCTCAGCGGCTCTCAAAAGCTGCTATTGCTCATATAGTTTTGCCCTTCAATGGCCACATTGATATCACACATTGATAAGTCTCTGATGACTCTTTGCATGTAGTTCTCACAGTAACAGCTGCTGGGATATAGGTTTCCGTGCAGTATAGGAAGTGTGAACCACTAAAGGTTCGCATTCTGCTCACAAGGTAACTCGAAGTACACTAAAGCTATTGTACAAAATAAGCTGCAAAAAACAACAAACGAAAGCAAATCTAAAAAATAATGTCCTTATCATATATTTGTAATTTATATCTGTATGGTATGAAATTTCTGCTTTCCTTAAACAGACATTGGTGGCATGGTGCTGCAGTTTGCACTGTGTGTGGATTTGTTTGTCTGCATGTCCTCTTTCACCACATCCATAAACATCGTCTTTGGCCTTCCTGTTCTTTTCTTGCCTGGCAGCTCAATCTTCAACGTCCTCCTCCCAATATACTCCTCGTCTCTACTCTACACATGTCCAAAACAACGCAGTCTCTTACTTTGTCATCCAAGCTGAGCTAAACCCTCAAATCATTTATATCCTGTCCACTTCATCACTCCCAATGCAAATGTCAGCCACTTTAACTCTGCCACCTCCAACTCCACCGCTCTTTTTATAAGTGCCACCATCTCCAACCCATATAATATATCTGGTCTTCCTACATTCCTGTAAACCTTCCCTTTCACTTTTGCTGCTACATGTCTGTCACAGATCAGTCTTGACACTCTTCTCCACCTGCTCCACCTGCCTGCACTTTCTTCTTCACTTCACTCCGTTGCTCTGTTGACCCGAAATATTTATATCCTTCCAACTTCGTCACCTCTACTCCTGACCACTCCACTCTCCTTACTTTCATTCACATTCATGTATTCTGTTTTTGTCCTGCTGACTTTCATTCTTCTCCACTCTAGAGCATATCTACATTTCTCCAGGGTCTCCTCAAGCTGCCCCCTACTCTCGCTGCAGATCACAATATCATCAGCAACATTCATAGTATATGGGGATTCCTGTCTAACCTCGTCTGTCAACCTGTCCATTACTATTGCAAACAAAAATGGGCTCAGCGCTGATCCTTGATGTAATTGATGTAATCCCACCTCTGCTTTTAATGCAGCCATCACTCCTACTGCAGACTTCACACTATCACACTGCCCTCATACATATTCTGTATTACTCTGACAGACTTCTCTGCCACACATGACTTTATCTCTTGCACGCACAAAATGTCATCCTTCCTTCTTTCCATCATATCAGCTAATTCTCTACCTTTACCAGTCATGTTGCCAACATTCAAAGTTCCTACCCTCATGTCCACTTTCCTCCACATCCTTCTCTCCTCCTCCCTCCAGACAAGCCTTCTTCCTCCTCTTCTTTTTCTCCTTCAGCCAACAGTAGCTTGATTTCCACCAGCACCCTGTAGCCCTATCAGCCCTGGTGGCAGTCGTTGTTAACCCGGGCCACGACCCATTCAGTATAGAAATCTGTTTCATTGTCCGGTTTTACACTGGAAGCCCTTCCTGATGTAACCCTCCCTATTTATCCGGGCTTGGGAAAATTCTGAAACATTTTTGCCCAAGTTTTTTTGGAATGTTTAAATCAAACTAGGAACTGGAAGTCGCTCTGGATAAGAGCGTCTGCTAAATGCCGTAAATGTAAATTGACTCTCATCTTTGCAAAAGTCTAACTTAATGTTTGTTGATTGTCTAAGAGGAAAAAATGACATTCACTACTGCACATGTTAATGCAGCGTTCATTTGCTGAATTCTAAAAATGAAACTTCTTTTTTACATTTATATTTTACTTTCTGAAATACACTCGATAAGACGTGTGCTATTGCTGAAAAATCTCCTGGTCAACCTAAATTATCTTTATTAGTGCAGTGCTAGGTTTTTTTTTGAACAGGTATGTAGGACAAGCTTTGGATCTCATTGGTTAACCATAGAGTGTGATACTTGTGGTGAGCTTCAGTAAGGACAGAGAATTTCCTAGAACTTACGTGGCTGAAACACATCTGCCATGGCAAGCTGTAATATACACAATTTTATTTCCTCAGAATTACGAGCAGCCTTTAGCACAGTCCCAGAGCAACATCTGCCTCACTTCACATTTTCTTCGTCTGACCCTTCATTCAGCATCCTCACCCTTAATGGCCTGATGAAAGAGGAGATTGAACGCTATAGTCGGTACCTGATAGAACCTTGAACAGTGCATGTGCACAACTTCTCTTCATGCTCTGTAGTTTGTGTGTGGGGATGCTGTACATGTATAAAGCAGCATATCATTTGGTATTTATCAATCACTATATACCCTATATTTTATTAGATTTTTCACCAAAGATGTTTGTTTCATGTTCAAAAGCAATTTTGAAGATGATTTTCACCCCCTCTCTAGCAGTTTTTGTTACTGTTCCTTTAGGACGGACAGGCAGAAGACTGATTTTCTGACTGTGTCTGTACTGTGCCTTATTCAGCAAGCAGACTAAAACTAGATGACTTTATTGGGAATGAGTGGTTCCCATCTGCAGGATACTGAATATTAATGTAAATGTATTTTTTATGTATAGTCACAGAGATGAGTATATATGTATAGTCTCATTCCGGGAGTATTGCTAATCTTTAACACTCCAGTCCTTAAAGGTCTTTAAGCAACACACTGCAGCTTGTAACATGAAGAGAGCAGTATTTCATTTTGTCCCTCTTATTTCCTTTCCACACAGATGACCCCTCCACTAAAGAAGTCAGCAGGGTAAGTCAGGAATAATTTTTGAATGGCATTTTTGCTGTACCTATTCATTCTAATTAGCTCTGCGTTAAAGCTGATCTAGAACAGAGTATATGATGGTGCTCTGGACAGAATCACATTGGAGAATCACCAAACTGGTGCTTTGCGCAGAACTCTGAAAGATATGCAAAGCATCAGTTTGGGCACCCTCTTCTAGAGTTTTTTTGAGGGAGTTCGAGAGAAGGAGTGAAGAGAGTTTTCCAAAAATATGGTGCTGCAAAGTACCAGTTAAGCTGAGATAAAGAGACGACTAATATGATTCTGTCTGAAGTACCAATGGGTACGGAGGACATCAAGCTTGCTATTACATGCCAAATAAAGTGTTGGAGATATAGCTGGTATTGCTATGTGTATGTGGTCAGTGTAGCTCTTTTTTTTTTCCCCTTTTTACCACAAACACATTGAAGACATTGATCACAGTGGAAAGAGCCAAAGAGAATGAGTTTGTAAATGAGATGTGTTCGGAAAAACTTTAAAGGGTAAGGAACTTTTAGATGTTGTTCTGTACCAATGAAGGGTGTTTCTTTTGCATTATGGAGAGGTTCTCTAAGCAAATGTTCTCAACACTTAACAGTTTATTTACAACCATGGTGATATTATGCTCCGTCCAAAGAAAGCTTCAATAGGGAACCAAAAACAAGACTGCTCATGAAGGTTGATCTGCACTTCCAGGGTTAGTGACCACTATTTTGACTAGCTGACATGTTCTAAGCTGTAAAACTTTTTTGTTAGAGCATCATGTAATTATTGAATGATAATAGCATATTTTTAAATAATTTGTCATTTAATAGCTGTTGACAATGATGTTAAGGAAGGGAATTAACTATCTGTTTCGAGACTGGATCACCCTTGTGGAACGTGAGATGTTCTGTATCTTTTATCTCAGTGCTTTTCTTTCAACGTCATCTAATTATTTTGAATTCCTGGACTTTTCTATTTTTTATTCTTACTTAATGGAAGCTTGCAGAAGACAAGCAGGTTAAGAATTTTACTCGTCCATCTGCAATAAAATTGCATTTTCTTGTTGGAGGTTGTGGGGGTGTAGCATTTATCACTTTTTTTTTTTTATCACACATAAATTCACACACAGAATTCTGGCCAAGCTGACCATCCACACAGAGCACTGGAAGACTCGGTCACATGACCTCTTTACAAGCTTCCACTATCAAAGCACTGAGTTTGGTAGGAGGAGATTTTTGCATCTGTTTAAGGAAGATTGACTTGTGACAGTAGTGAGGTCATACAGAGTTGACATATGTGCAATAAATGCCATTGATGTGGGACACTGATGAGCCATTATGCCACAGTTAGTTCCAGCCTTCCAGTGTGATTGGCTAAAAGACATTCTGCAAGTTGCATTACCTTCCTAAACACACCTCTTTTAGGAACACTGCATCTGTGTTGACCTGTAAACGAGTCACAGCCCCCAATGCACAGACTTGATGCAAGTTTTGTTCAGTGTTTGTCAATCATGATGATCAATATGATCAATATTTATCAATATAAATAACTGGTCAAATTGTAAAGGTGGCCCTATCTCCCAGTAAAGCACATCCTTAGCTGTACTGTTATGTATCTGAATGTGAGGAAAGACTATCGATCAGTGCAGAGTTTGTATGTCTTATGCCACATATGTCTCAACGCAGGCTGGGTGCCTTATTTGAGGAGTACATGTCGTTTGTGTGTCTGTGTGGGACGGCTAGTTGCATGGTGTGTGTCTCTTGTGTCCAGCAGTACCAGGACACTAACATGCAGGGCGTGGTTTATGAGCTCAACAGCTACATGGAGCAGCGGCTGGACACGGGCGGAGACAACAAACTCCTGCTGTACGAGTTGTGCAACATCATCAAAACAGGTCAGGCCCCCTTTGTCTCACACAAACACAATGCTAAGCCCCATCATCATCTTTGCCTTCTGGCTGCCTTTGTTAGAGGTCACCACAGCAGATCATCCACTTCCAATTCTTTCTGTCCTCTGCTCAAGCGCCATTGCTGCATCATATTTAATTATCATTACTTAATGTTAGATCAAACCTCATGACAATAGCTTGTACCTTTATAGCTCTAGAAGTACTAAACAGAGTTTAGACTATGCTGCCCTTTGGAGCCCTGTTTGAGCTTTGAAAATGTTTCAACAGACACACATTTTTCCTGTGTCTGATTGCAGCATCTTACGATACCGAATCGAAGGCGAAAATTTTATTCACGTTGTGGCAACCTCAGACCTCAGATGTTTATAGTGGGTCATCCCCCTGATCCATCACGATTAAAATAACAAAATTATTTTCAGTATTTCTAAAGCTAATGTTGAGCATTTAAATAATGTTTATAATGCACAAAAAATCCTTGGCCAAATCCTGAATCTGACAATAAATAACATTAATTTCCATGAATTAACCTCTTAAAGTGATTGCAGTATTTGGACTACCATTTTGTATCTGTCCAATTTCGGATATGAATGAATGGTCAATGGCAAAGCGTATGTGGGACCATTTATGTGTGCACTATTAAAGTGAAGGGAAAGTGATTATATGTCATTGTGAAACACAGCGCAACACCTTGAAACGCAACAAAGTGCAACCTCTGCATTTCTCTCATACAGTCTGTGCAGTAGAGGGCAGCTATTTAAAGCGCCCGAGGAGCAGTGATTGGGACGATACCTTGCTCAAGGGTACCTCAGGGCCACCTCAGGGTCTGGGATTGGAACCCACGACTTTCAGATCCTGGGGCCTAGTCCCTAACCACTATGATCTCAAAACTAAAGAACCAGCTCCTTCTGCAACATCTCTCTGTTAGGGCAAAGTGGTCTCCCTGGAGCAGCAGTCCAGTGGGTGTATGGGTTAATGATGCAGTACAAGAAGAAAGCTGGGTGGTGGTGGTGTGGTTGACCCACGTTAGCAGGCTCTGCCCCAACATTTGTTCCTCAACTCTCGCTCTCACCATCTCACTCACTCTCTCATTGGGTGAGCAGTGCAAAGGCTGTCACATCTCATCCACCCACGCCTCGTCAGCACACTGCAGCACTGCAGAGCTCCGAGAAGCGGCCCTGCACCCTACACATGCGCGGGCATACACACATATGCACACACTCCCAGACCTATACACACAGATGTCTCCACTGCATACGCACATGCTGAACACGTGCACCACGCTGAAGCATCACCCAGAACCCCTCCCTCACAAACAACTGTGCTGACCACTCATCCCCAGAGTCCATAAATACATGAGCACAGGTCAGACCTCTTTCCTTATTTGACCTCCCCTCTCTCTGTCTTACGGGGCTCCAAAGAGAATTTCAAAAGCGGTAGCGTCTCATGCTACTGACACGAGCGTCAGACATGTGGGTTTAACAGATTGCTCATTTTTGCCAGCGGTTAAATACCAGCTATGGGTCTGTTCTTCCAAAAAAGGCTAATGTCCATTTCAAACAACTGACTAGCCAATCTGTAATATTTTAAATGACTTGGTTTTCTTTTTTTTTTTTTTTTCTGCCCCACAGCCACAAAAGCTGATGGTTTTGCACTTTACTTTCTTGGAGAATGCAACAATGTAAGTGACGTAATTGTGTGTTTTATTATTTTAATGTTCTGTACTTTACTTCATTCCTTGTGACCCGTCGTCAGTAGTAAATTTTTTTTTGGTTGGTTACTAGTTAACAATTGTATATAAATACTTTTTAAATGAGGTATACCTCGAGGTGTTTTGAAGACTTAGTAGTGTTACAAGAATTGTAATATTGAATCCTTATTTTAAAGTGCCTTGATTTCTCCAAAATTGTGAGGAATTTCCATAACATCAAACAAAGTGCTTTATCATCATGCAGCCTACTTATTAAATCTGCTTGAGTTAAAGCTCTTTGATGGTATTGTGAGCAGGAGGAACAGCAATGAATAGGCCTCTCTCTTCCCTGTTCAACTCTAATCTGAAGGAACATCAAGTTCAAGCAAACACATGGATTTGCAGCATCAAGACTGCTCTCTGTTAATTCACTGCCACCAAGTCGCTGCGTTCTTGTTATGTACTTGATCTACATATTGTTCTGAGAAGGCTAGCTGTTCATAAACTGGCATTGTACTTGCACTTTTACACACCAGAACACAAGCTGTTGCTGGATTTTATGGACGGTTGTTTGATGGAGTAAGTGTATGAACGACATGCTGGTGATGCAAGTTTTATGCATTTCTGTTTTTCAGAGCCTCTGTTTGTTCACACCAACGGGGGCGAAGGAGGGGCTTCCTGGGCTCATCCCCTCTGGTCCCATCGCGTTCGGGACCACCATCGCTGCTCATGTCGCCAAGACGCGCAAGACACTACTCGTAGAAGATATTATGGGGGTGAACTGGTCACTTACTCTGTATTGTAGTTCCTGCCAATTAAATGAACCATTTTGAAAAAAAAAAATAAAGAAAATGACACGATTTTACATTATTTTACCTCTCCGCAAGTTTACTAGACGTATCTTAGGCACCAGAAGTTTGCTTCTTTAGTTTTAGACTCGAGCTAGAAGGTTAAATTAAGTAATAGAACCTTGTTCCCCACCAGTATTCCCCACAGTCTCGGCCTCAATAATCTCACACTTGCCTGTTGAATTACAGATTTGCTCAATTGGTTTCCAACAAGTCACAAGTGCAAAAAGACACATTGCATAGCTGAAACCTATAACAGCCACCTTTTCTTTAATTTAGAGAAATACTAACAGTGCAAAAGTAGAGAAAACCCTTCGACTGCTACCATGCCTACGTTAGAAATAAGGACCAGGCTATGTACATTTTTAAGAGTTTCTTTAAAAAGCAGTGGCCGATGAGCTGTAAGTCTATTTGTATAATACAGTGATTTAATTTATAGTTAATTTGTATGGTAAAGGAGTTCATCTACAAAAGGATTAACTCTCCATCAGTTAACCTAACATCTGCATGGTTACATTTCAATTAAAAAAGTTTTTAAAAAAAAGCCAAAATCCAGTCGTTCTGTCTGCAACTTAAGTGAACTTTTAAACTTTTAAATTTTTTTAAAATGTTGTATCAGAAATAATAACCTTCACCCTATTCCAAGTAAAATATGTTTTCAGGGAGGGTTGATGAAGCTATTTAGTTTTTCCGGAAGAAGAAATAGGATTTTACCAGCATTATATTATTACTTGCTAATATCTTTCCGGACTGCTGGTTTTTCAAGAGAGTACAAGTCACCGCACTCCAGTGAAAAAGAAAATAAATGTTGATATGAAACAACTAGTTCAGACAGAGTGCTGGATGATTAGATCAAGAAAAGCAGCAAGTTTTGCAGCGTAGGTTCCAACATGGATGAGGATGCTTGGTTAAGAAACCTAATTGCCTCTCACACAGGGTGTAATGGGCAGTTGTATGTGGTTGAATGCTTGTGCACACAGGATGAGCGGTTCCCCCATGGCACAGGACAGGACTCAGGGATTCGTGTTCACTCTGTTCTGTGTCTCCCCATTCTCACTGCCATCGGTGACCTCATCGCCGTGCTAGAGCTGCACCGCCACCTGGGCAGAGAACCTTTCAACCTCAGCCACCAGGAGGTACGTACCACCACAGTTTCAGTGCGATTCAGTTTATTCCCTGGGCTCAGACTGTTTGTTAAGTAGTACTATTAAATTTCCACTCTTTGTCCAGTAGCTTCTAGACACTCCCAATTAGTATATTTAACTACTTTACTGTACTTATAGTCACTGGAAAACACGTCTTGAATAATCTTCGTAGAAAAGCTTTGGGAAACACTAAAGAATTTTTTTCCAACTCTGATCCAAGGGGTGCACTGACCTGCACTTTCACCTCGCCCCATAAGACCTGATTTGAATAATGGCCTCTACAGCTGTTGGTAAAGAAACTTTTTAAAGTTCGTAGATCAACAGAGGCCCAGCAAAGACCCTTAATATTGCTTGTCAGTACAGTTAGTTCATGAATATACAAATAAAAGTAGGTGTGTTCACATATTTGACTGGTTCTGTGCTGGTTTTAGCTTCTACTTGTTCTGTTTTCCTTTGTCTAAGTGAATGTTTCTATCCATTCATTCTTTTTGAGGTTGCCACAGCAAATTTGGCTTGGGCTTCTGTAGCTATTCACCAAGTGCAGGTAAGTGAAAACACGGTTGTGCTGATCCTCTCGTGCCATGTTTGTTCTGGTTCCCGCACATATTTTGAAGTGTGAAATCCACAGTGTACATGGACTAGGCCGTCTCAGAGCCCCAGCGCGAGCAACCAGACCATACGTTGAACGCACACGTGCACCTCGGGGACATAATTAACGCGTCAACCTTGTTTGCACATGAGTAGTTCCCAGCAGCTTCTGAAAGCACTCCCAGCACATCACAGGGCCCTGTGCGTCTGTCTTTCAGTGTGGACAAAAGAACACTCCAGAACATCAGGAACTTCAAAACAATTACCTGGTCTCAATGTGCACGGCCAACTTGACACAAGTAAATGACCTGACTAAATATGAATTGCAGGTCAACCTACAGTACTGCAAAGGTTTTAGGCAGGTGTGGAAAAAATGCTGTAAACAAAGAATGCTTTCAGAAATGGAAGTGTTAATCATTTATTTTCATCAATCAACAAAATGCAGTGAATGAACAAAAGAGAAATCTAAATCAAATCAATATTTGGTGAGACCACCCTTTGCCTTCAAAACAGCATCAGTTCTTCTAGGTACACTTGCACACAGTTTTTGAAGGAACTCGGCTGGTAGGTTGTTCCAAACATCTTGGAGAACTAACCACAGATCTTCTGTGGATGTAGGCTTCCTCACATCCTTCTGTCTCTTCATGTAATCCAGACACACTGGATGATGTTGAGATCAGGCCTCTGTGGGGGCCAGAAGAACTGATGCTGGTTTGAAGGCAAAAGGTAGTAACACCAAATATTGATTTGATTTAGATTTTTCTTTTGTTCGCCCACTTTACATTTTGTAAATTGATAAAAATATAAAATCATTTATATTTCTGAAAGCATTCTTTGTTAAAGCATTTTTTCCACACCTGCCTAAAACTTTTGCACAGTGCTGCATGTTGACGAACATGGAAGGGGGGATGCCAAAGAGAGGCCTACTGTGAAGGAGCTGCAGGGTTAACTGGCTGAAAGTGAAGTGAAGGTGTGCCAGTTAACAATATTGAACAGCCAACAGTTGACCCATAAGGGAGGGTGACCACTAAGAATCCATTACTGGAATCAGTGAGAACCCACTAAAATGTAGAAAATTGCTGTACCACAAATCATAGCAGTACGCTATGGGGTGGCATCATTATGCTTCACCTCAGCAGGAGCAGGACGCAATTTTTTTTTTTTTTTTAAACAAAGGATGGATGCAGTCTTAAAACTGAGGACTTGAGGGGTTAGTGGAGCAAATGACTATTTATTTTATTTATTTAAGATGTCTGTCTTTTTGTTTCCAGGTCTGCAGAGGTCTGGCCAAGCAGACAGAGCTCAATGACTTCCTTCTAGATGTGTCAAAGTAAGTAACCACATAGGTGCATAAGTATATATAGAGACAAAAAAGCCTCTGTTCTGAGTTTTTAACATAATGCCATTGATGCTATGGAACGAAATGTGGTCAGTATTTTTGTATTACATTCGTGCTCCTTTTTTACTTTCTTCACTTTGAAGTGACACAACCATGATGTATGGTAAATTTTGTTGCATATAAATAGTTCTTTTTGTTATAAATTCTCATATATTACCTATATACTCTCATATATTACATATATCTCATACCTTATGTTTGATTTAAATCAGGTAGTCACAAGATATTATATTATATAATATTTTATACAGATTATTCATTTAAAATGACCGTTTTTCCTCTGTCTTCCTAAAGGACATACTTTGACAACATTGTGGCAATAGATTCTCTACTTGAACACATTATGGTGAGTATGTTTGGATTTTTCTCAGTAGGGTCACATGCTTGGTCATGAGGAGAAATCATGCTGTTCTTTTGTCGCTCATCTGTGTCACCATCACTGGTGAAGAAATATGAGCAATGAAAGAACTCTTCTCATTTGTTTTTCATCATGTTCGGTGATAACCCCTACCAAAAGCTGCTCGTGCCCCTTCCCCTTGGGCTTTCTCTTTTTTTTTTTTTTTTTGACCAAAAAAAACAGTTTTTACTCTCTCACTCTCTTAAGTTTGCACTCTTTGTTTCTTGAACCCCCCACCCCCCACTTGTCCCCCAGTCTTTTTAGCAGTCTTTTTCTGTTGCTGCTCTTCTCCTTTCTTCAGGTTCTTAAAGGCAAACATGTGCAGATCTGTTTAGATACAATGTCAAAACCTGACGCACACACGCACACACAAACACCTATTGACATGCAACAGTAACGAAACGAAACACACCAGGGTTTTGTGTGTGTGTGAGATCATTGTGGTGTCCTGATTGCAGTTAGATCAGATGTGGGTGTTTTTTTTGTTTTTTTTTCCTCCCATCCTATAGAGGTACTGAAAGAAACTCGCATCATGAAAGTGTGAAAGTGAAAGTGACAACCCTTGTCATTGCGAGGTCATGGCACAGCACACATGAACCACAACGAAATTGGACCTCTGCATTTAACCCATGCACACTCAAACCCGTGCAGCAGTGGGCAGCTATTGAAAGCGCCCGGGGAGCAGTGATGGGGACGGTACCTTGCTCAAGGGTACCTCAGGGCAACCTATTGGGAAGGGGTTTGAACCCCTGATCCTCCGATCATGCGGCTAACGCCCTAACCGCTAGGCCACCGCTGCCCCATCATACATGTCAGATACATGCATGCAAGTATACACACACACACACACACACTCCAAGTATCAGATCACAGACCCCCTCCTGTCTGTCTCTCTTCCTGCTGAGCTAAGCAGCACAGGAAGTGATGTTGGCAGGTCAGTGAGGGGACAGACGCAGCCCCGTTCACACACACAACTCCAACTCCTTCAGCAGCCAGATCAGGGAACGGCTGAAATACTATTGGTCGCAGTCCCTTCCTGGCCATACATTATGCTAAAGCACTCGATTTCCACACAAACGATTTCCAGTTATAATTCACATTTTTGAAAACGTCCCTCTTCCACATGTCTATAGATAAGCAGGGAATGTCAGAAGCCCTGCAGAGTGAAAATCAAGAAGGATAAGGGCTCTCTGGATAAGAGCATCTGCCAAATGCTGTAAATGTAAATGTAAGAAGGAAGGAGATGTTGCCCTGGTCTTGCCCCCTCTTACACACGAAGCATGCCAGAGGAGAAAAACATGTGGTCCACCAAAACAACTATATATATATATATATGACATGGGGAGATTTAATCTTTACTGGGAGATTCAAACAATATAACTAAATAATTAAAACTGAAGAAAAGACTCCTGTATCTTCTGTAAAATGTAATTCTACAAAAATGTGATTTCTGGTGAGGAATAAATTAGGACACCCCCACGACAATGACCCAAAACATACCAGTAAATCCACCAAGCACTGTCTAAAAACTAAGAAATGGAGAGTCCTGGAGTGGCCGAGTCAAAGCTCAGATCTTAATCCCATTGAGATGCTGTGGAGTGACTTGAAACGGGCTGTACATGCAAGAATCCCCTCAAACATCTCAGATCTTCAATCATTCTGCATTGAGGAGTGGATCAAACATTCCTCAGACCGATGCCACTGGTAGAAGCTACAAGACTGGTAGAAGCTACAAGAAGCATCTCACTGCGATTATTTCAGCCAAATGGGGAACACTAGCTATTAGGGCGTACGGTGACCTTACTTTTCCCTCAGTTAGAATACACATTTTTGCTGATGATTTTTTTTTAAATGAATAAATCAAGGTTAAGTTAGTTGTTTACCTGCAATTAAATCACTTTCTTTTCCAGAGATAAATAAAAACAAGATTAGACATCAATATGTGAACATTTCTTAATAAAGAACGGAATATTTAATGGGGTGCTCTGATTTTTTGCTCATGGTTGTATACAGATAACATCAATGCTGTAAAATTTTATTTATACCCATGTGTTCACTCGATGGCCACTTGTGAAAGGCCAGTATTACATTCAAATCTGTTTTAACTCAACTAGTTCTATATATTAAACTCATTTCAGAGTGCTACTCATGAAATTTCATAAATTTCATGTCTGCAGGTTTGAAGAGGGAAGCTGTGTTTTTCTAACCAGCACTCCGACTACTTCTAACAAACCTTGATTCTTTTTACTTACTTTATTAGAAATACATGAGAATGGATTCAGTTATGATAAGCTGAATTGTGACTTTCAGTACCCTCTTAAAAAAAAAAAAAAAAAGGGTTCCTAAAATCTGTATAGATCCTTTACAGTATGTATAGTACTATCTCTGGAAAGGGAAACAAAATTGGTTCTTCTAAGGCATTGCTCCAAAAACTCCTCTCTGGCTTCTTTTGTGAATGTTCTGTTGAACTGCGTATGATCATGTTTTATCACCAAACAGAAAATGTGTGAATACATTTGTATGCTGTGCCCATTTGTGTTCCAGATATATGCAAAAAACCTGGTGAATGCAGACAGATGTGCCCTCTTCCAGGTCGATCATAATAACAAAGAACTGTACTCTGACCTGTTTGATATTGGTGAGGAGAATGAAGGGAAGCCAGTCTTTCGGAAAACCAAAGAAATCAGGTCAGTGTGTTTCCACTGTTCCTTGACATTTGATCATTTGTTTTATAGAGAGAACACACTTGAAGTCAAAGTTTGGAGATGAGCTGTCAGTAATGTAACATATTTAAAACTGTTCTGAGCTTAAGCAAAACAGTATTTTACATGTGAATATTGGACAACTAAAAAAAAAAAAAAAAAAAACTTCCATAAGCAGTTATAAAACCGTCATGCCGGACCATCTTACTGCTTCTTCATTAAGCAAAAAAAAAAAAAAGCAACTGGGGGAAGTTTTGACCTGATCAGCTTTTGGATGAAAACGAACAGTTACGCAAACAACTAACACCAGTTAAATTTGTCAAATTGAGCATAAGGTTTTGCGCTAAACTGTGATTAGTAAGTTACATTAAAGTGACTGAGAATCAGCTCAACCATCTATTTATTTTTCCAGAAACACAATACGACACTGTTTCTTTTGGTTCAGGCTTGCAGGGTTCACAGACTCACAGGGTTAAAGTTCACCTAAAGGAAATGAATTCCTTATTTCTTGTTCATGATTTGTTTGCTTCCTCTCACACTGGAGTGCATTCGTTTTTGCATCAGGCAAAATATTTTACTTACGTTCTGCTTGAATGCAGCTTAAGTGATGCTCACACTTTCTTCATGCCAGCATTTTCCAAGCATTCCAAAACAAATTCAATTCCATAACAGGCAATAAAGCCATGCTAAGGGAGGGGTTTAACGTTAAGGAGGGAGGTTCTTTTTAAATGACCACTTTAAACATTCATCAAAAACATAGTTGTTATGCATATGAGAGAGTTTGCTAAAAAAAAAAAAAAAATAAATCAAGATATCTTATCTTTAGTTATAATAACGCATGTCCATTTCTTTTTAAATCAAGGCAAAAAGCTTGTTTTTGGATTTTTTCACTTATCAGGCCTTCAGATATTCCCTGGCTGGTGCTACTCCATCCTGGCCAGTTAACAGGCTCTTCTGTAGCATACACAGGCGCTAAGCCCTTAGCAATGTGGCATCGACATGCATGTGACAGTGCTGAGTGTGTGTAATGAGTAATGAGATAAGGATGCCCCCCCCTCTCTTCTGGGATGTAGTCACTTTAACGGAGCCAGTCTACCAGAGCCGCAGCACAGTGTCCCAACATGGCCTGGACACCAGCCTCGTTCAATGCAGTCAAAATACATACAGTTCACTGCTTTGGTGGGCTGATCTTTGCTTTACACACAAGTGAAATTGGCACTCTACTGAAAGTTGGTTGAAAAAAATCAACACACAAATCCTTGCTCGTGCAAATAAATATTGTATTTTCTGCAACTTTATAGGAAAAAATGTTCCTAACATCTGTCAGATTAACCAAAAAAGCAATTTCAGCCAATATAAAGGTAGCTGGCCTTCACAAACTGAATACAATTGCAAAAAAACAAAGTGGCAATACTGGGTCTCCTAACAGTGACGAAATGTGACACTTTAGGTTTTCTATAGAGAAAGGCATCGCTGGTCAGGTGGCACGGACAGGAGAGGTGTTGAATATTCCAGATGCCTATGCTGACCCGCGATTCAACAGGTACGTCCGTTCCTGATTTCCACGTACTGCCCCAGCATTGTTATATTCGAACAACACGCACAATTAAAGTCACGGTCATGGGCTGAATAAGAAAAAGAAATGATATTATATTAGGACCAAATGTTGTTTGATGCTCGGTAAGGCTTTTTCTTACTTACTCACTTATTTAACCAGTGTTGTAAAGTTTGTGTTTACACAGTTTACACAGCTAAATATAAATCTAAATAGCTAATCAAGTAAAGAAATCTGTAAATAAATGGGCTTTACATAAGTATCGTAAATTCATATATACAAGTAATAACGGTGGTGGTGGTGGTCTAGAGGTAGGGTACCTGCATATAAGACTTCTGGATCAAGAGGTCCCAGGTTCAAATCAATCATGGCTTTTTGTCATTTTGAAAACACAAATTGCTTCCTCTGCATTAAATCCATTCACCAACTGAAGCCGTTAGCAATCGTGTCAAGTGCCCGCGGGTAAGCTACTGGTCTGAGCCTCGAACCCACAATCCTCTGATCATGGGCTTAAGTGATTAACCACTAGGCCAGCACACCAAATAATTATGATAATTTTATTTGTATGACAGATCAGAGAGAAATCAGCTGGCTGACCTGCAGCCTAAAGAGAAATGAAGTTAAAGATGCACAGAGAAGTGTGTCATTTATTTATTTATTTATTTGTTTGTTTGTTTGTTTGTTTGTTTGTTTGTTTGATGCGTTTTTCTGAAACTTTTTCGTTGTCTACCTGAATGAAATGCACGGAGATCCTGATCAGTGCATCTAAAACAACAAAACCATGCATAAAAAAAATGCACCAATTACAGAGCTAATATAGTGTAACCACTGTATAGAAACTGCATTAACTATGCTGTAAGAAATAGCTGATTTAAACAATTATCTCTTATCTTTTTTTACACAATGTTCCGTTTTCACCCTTTTTCTATTTCAATTGATTTATTATTGCAAGTACTGAAAGTGAAAAGGGTAACATGTTTTAAGCATATCACCCATCCTTAACTTCCTCACTTCTCGACCAAGTGTCACTCCATAAGAAGTTTTTCGGGCACTCCACACGGGTAAGCTGGAAGATGTCCATGCAGCTCTCCAGCAGAAACTGCCAAGCTACAATCAGCATGGCCACGAATAGACGTGTTTTTCACCTCACTCTTTCGTCATCGTTAATATTTTTATTTTAGTGTTTCAGGCAAGGATAAGAGCTTCCAGAAAACAAAAGTGTTTGTTCAGTTTGAAATAATAACATTGTAAAACAAAGCAAGAAATCTCAGGTTTAAACTGATGTTTGCTCGTGGGCTTTTATCGGCGCTGGCGAAAGTTTCTCTTCATTTGAGAGGAGAATTCCCCAAAGCCTTATTTGCACCAACAATGAATACTAGTTTAAATAGCAGCACAGGGATTACATTTGTATGCTGTTTCCTTCATCCTCCTACACATCTATTTACATCTGTTAGTAAATCCTTTTAAGGCGTTTCCTGTTCCTGTCTTCCAATTTTGTCCACAGAGAAGTGGACCTCTACACTGGCTACACAACGCGGAACATTCTGTGCATGCCCATCGTCAGCCGGGGGACTGTCATAGGTGTCGTGCAGATGGTGAACAAACTGAGCGGAAGTGCCTTTACTAAAACCGACGAGAACAACTTTAAGATGTTCGCCGTCTTCTGTGCTCTGGCCTTACACTGTGCAAATGTGAGTTACACTCCAGCCAAAATTCGGCACAAAATCTCCATTTTCCCCCGAACCTCAGCTGATCCACCGAGTGTAGCTGATCCACCAAGATGGGATGTTTTGCCGTGGATGATTTACAATACTGGCCCAGTGCTAACTGACGAGTCAAACCTTTTACATCCAGTCTAAAATCATATGCAAAAATGTTTGGCACACCTGATGAAATTAGGATTTTTTTTTTTTTTTTCTGAGTCCGATGTCTATTAATTCTAATGCATGATTACTATATATGTGCTGAACTTTGATTTTCATTTGATGGGGGGGGGGGGAAAATATCCAAATATGCTTTATAAAAAAGTTTGGATCTCAAAGCTTATTTGTCTCATTAGGCTTTAATCCAGGTCAGGAGTTCGCAGTACAAGAGTCCATTAAATCGTGATCAATCAAACCTCTCCAGGAGTTCTGCTTCGACCGTAGACTCGCCAGGCCAGCTGACTGAGGAGCCAAGATTAAAGATAACGTTTACAAAGCTAAAGAAGCAGTGGTCTTCTGAATAGTATCGCTGCACGATGGAAGGGTCATCTTAAAGCATCTGTAACTGTAGCCTCATCACAAATGTCAGCAGCTGAAGTGTGCAGCACAAACAACACTTGAACATTCATGCTGTGCATGCAGGACAACCTATGAATATTTCAGAACTGGAGGAAAAGTCTGGAGAAATGAAGAACAATTGCACTTGCTGAACCAAAAATCTTTTTAAACGCTATCTGCTAATTTCAGCAAATTAATAATGATTTTCATATTGTCATATTTGAGTTTTTATCAGGTGCAAAGGTGTTCTTCACCAAAAATGTCTGTTTTGAGCCAGAATCACACAGCTAAATCTGCATCAGACTACACTCTGAGTGAAACCGTGCTGATTAACGAGTTGCTTTTTTCAGTGAAGCAGTGATTTCTGACTTTGAATGACATTTAAAGTTAAAAAGTTCCCTTCATATTGTAAGACTATAAACCTTGTCCTCTTCATCTTGGGCTGACATTTAGATTTAAATGCTATTCGTGGCCAGCACTGTTTGGCACATTTAGGTGATGTGCAGTATAAAGTTATCCAATTCAGGGCTGCTGTGGCAGAGAATAATCATAAAAAATGAATCATTTTTCCCAGATGTGCAAATATGTTCACGTTCTCTCCTCATTAACCCCGAAACGGCGACCAGCTGACCCAAATGTCCCTCTGCTGAAATTAGACATTTCCAACGCTCCAAATCTCTGCTCAGGATGTGACTTTGTCTAAAGATACACACCGTCAGAGCACAAACAGGGCTGCAACATGCATAGAATGACAGCAGAGTGTTTGTGTGTGATTTGTTTTATGTAAAGAGGCTTGACAGCAGTTGCGGTTTTGGGTTTTTGAAACGTGAGTACAGATCTGGAATCGAGTTTTGGGTTTGGCAGAATAAGGGTCAGTTTTGGAAATTTGGCCTGCCATTTGTTTTCTCCTGTGTCAGACACCAGTTTCGGTGTCTAAACAACTGCAGAGGAAAAAAAGGCTAGAAAAGTACCCACAAACTACAGCCACAGCTATTTCATATATTTTCTTATAGAAGAAAAAGAAATATTGTGCATGCAGTGATTCCGGACGAGGGGAGCCTTGAAACGTGCACGTCTTTTCACATTCGTGATTTTAATCATGGTTTGCATGTGTGACTGTGTTTGTGCAGATGTATTTGCACGTGCAGATGTATGTGTACATGCAGCTTTAACTGCAGAAAAGTTAAAAGGCTCGAATAGCCCATAACCGAAAGCTCTCTACGCGTACTTGTAGATGTATCACCGGATCAGACATTCGGAGTGCATCTACAGGGTGACGATGGAGAAGCTGTCATACCACAGTATCTGCACATCAGAGGAGTGGAAGACCCTCTCACAGCTGTCTCTTCCTGACCCCATATATAAAGAGATCGAGATGTGAGTACGATGATGTATTACAATATGATGACGTATTATTGCGATCACCTGATGTGAGTTAGTGGATCCCCGAACCCTGCAGGTTTCATTAATGCTGTGAAGTCTAGAGGTCGGATTATTTTGCTTTTTAAATGTAATCACGGGATTACATTAATTACACTGATGTTCTGTGCTGACAGGTTTTAGTCTGCACATTTTTTTCATGCAAGGGAAAAAAAAAACAATTTTTTTTTGTTTGCTTTTGTTCCCAAAAAGATGATTCTGAAATTAAATTTCAAAACGGAAAAAGTAAGTCTATAGACACGTGGAAAACTGATCACTGTTCAGAATTGAGCTTGTTTTTCTTGGCAGCACATCATGATTTTTGGAATGACGTGCGTGGAGCTCGTGCCTCTTATGTTTATCATGTGTTGAACTTTTGGGGTTTGACATCTGCATGTATGTCACTCCTTTTAAAACCAGTGCTTTTAGATTAAAGCTCAAAGAAATCTTATTAAAGAAAATAGGGGCTGAATGAGGCAGATTCTTCTGGTAACATATTTCATTCAGTGCAAAATAGAAAGAGGCAACAAGCCTGCTGACCAGATTACACAAAAAGTTTAGACTTAATATGAAATAAAAAAAAGTGCTAGTGATTAAATCGGTGACTAATCGAGAGCTTTAATCAAGTCAGATTTTTTTATTGCAACCTCATCAAGAATTGTGTCTAAAACTGGCCCATGTTAGTAACACAGTAGTAGAGTAGTGCAATACAATATTAGCGATCATTAGACCTACGATAAATAACATATGAATCTTTTTTTTTTTTTCCTCAAAGCTGAGAAAAATGTATAATTGTGTAATTTATAATATTTTAATTTATCATTTGGCACATTTACCTTGTGATGCATCTGGTAGATATTTGATACCTCATATCACCAACCATCACACAAACTTTGGGTACTGTTTACCTTTTAAAAAAGTTATTTATTTATTTTATTTTATTTTTTTCTCCCTGTGGAGCCTTGAGCAGTCCAAAACAAATTGTGGCAAAGTACGTAGATCTGTTACTTATTTTGTGGGTTTTTAATTAAACAAAAAGTGGATCTTTTGTTTTAAGCTGAACTTTATTTTAATGTTTAATGGTAATTTTAGCTTAAGTTTTTTTTTGTTTGTTTGCTTTTTTATTATTTTTTTTTTGTTTGTTTGTTTGATTTTACGACAACCTGGAAGTTTCCCAAGATCCTCAAATCAGGGACCTCCAATTCATTTTCTCTCTATGTGCCCTCATAGGTTCCACTTTGACATCAGCCCCTATGAGGAGCTCTGGCCTGCGGTCTTTGTGTACATGGTTCACAATTCATGTGGAAAGAATAGGTGAGAATGACACCTGGCGCCTCTCAAATCCCAGGACCTTGTGGTTGGTTCATTGGCAGGTGAAAATGACGCAAGAGAGCCTTAGAATAAACACTGAGGACTATAGTCTTTAGATAAGAAAGTAGTTCAAACATCTGGAGGCTCTCAAAATGACTGCATGAAGATAAGCTAAACTAAAGTAGCTGTCAGTGTCTGGCGGTGATCATGGGTAACATCTTTTGTTTGTTTTAACATTCAAGCTCTTCTCTGTGTGTGTGTGTGTGTGTGTGTGTGTGTGTGTGTGTGTGTGTGTGTGTGTGTGTGTGTGTGTAGTTTTGAGCTGGAGAAATTGTGTCGCTTCACTATGTCAGTGCGGAAGAATTACAGAAGAGTTCCGTACCACAACTGGAAACATGCGGTAACGGTTGCTCACTGCATGTATGCCATCCTGCAGAAAACCTCCGGAATATTTACAGAACTGGAGGTCAGTGTGCCCACCTGTCTAAACTACAGACTCTCGAACATAAAGTGTGTTTATACAGAAGTAGAATTTGTGTTTTTGTGTGTGTGTGTAAAATGTGTTGCCAGATATGCCCGAAGCTCATAGTGGATCCTGTTTACAAAACCTTTGCAGACATTTTCCGTACATAACTTAAACATAGTTACAAGAAAATTCAAAAGAAAGTCGGACGTCTCATTTCTTTTGAGTGACAATGCATGCATTTTTACCCATCATGATGTAATTTTTATTTATTTTTCTCTGCCTCCCCTGCTGTGCACACACACACACACACACACAGAGGAAAGGCCTGCTGATAGCCTGCTTGTGTCATGACCTGGACCACCGGGGTTATAGCAACAGCTACCTGCAGAAGTTTGACCATCCGCTGGCAGCCCTCTACTCCACGTCCACCATGGAACAGCACCATTTCTCCCAGACTGTATCTATCCTGCAGGTAGAGCTCCCACAAACTACACCCAGTCATTTTTGGCTGCCTTAAAAAAAAAAAAATTTTTTTTAAAAATGCAGAACTGCTTTAGCTGCATTCTTGATTTCATTATTTCTCTCTCTCCCAGTTTCTCCCTCAAATAAACGTAATCTCTCTTTCATCCTTTCACAGTTGTGGTCTGCCCTGCTTTGAGGGGACTTTATGGTATTTAGTTGTGTGATATGAACAAAGCGTGAGATTTAATTTACTTCACACTTTGTGATTAATATTATTAAGTTAATTAATTTAAGTTAATTAATAGGCATATATTTAAACACATCCACTAAGACAATAAAGTGAAATGGTTTAAATGGTTTAGACTATTTTGACCACAATCATTTCCTTTTTTGTGTGTGTGTGTGTAGCATGAATCAGGCCACTTGTATAAACCTGTCTAGAACTGTGAATGGCTAAGATGCTCCCTGTACTTCTTTTAGGAGAAAATTGACCTTTTCTTAAAAAGAAAGAATTTCCAATGCTTATTAGATCCCTTCTTATAGAATCCATAAATTGAAACCTGTCTCGGCGACGCGTTCGGGGCTGCTGTCTGAGATAATATAGTTCTCTTATGCTGCCTGGTACATTTTATTTATTTTTTTTGCTGATGTGTAAGCTACCAGCAGTTCTCTTAGAGAAGCAGCTGTGTTTTGTGATGCACAAAGTTTAATACTTCACTGTGTATTTACTGTGAATGTGGCATCATTTGAATCATACACGTGACATTTCTCCAATTATGACAAGCTGAATTATTGCCAACTTATTAGGAATTAGAAGTGCTGTTAATTTCTTAATTTCTTATTTGTTATGGTACTTTCATCTGCTTTCAGGTTTTCATGCAACTCTTCTAGTGTCTTGACTTCTCTATTACCTTCCTTATCACTAGCCCAGGAGCTTGATTGAAAATCCCTTGTGATGCACCAGTGCAGGGAAGAGTAGTTGTGATCCTGTTTCCTTTTGCGTATTTTTAAAACCAGTTGCTTTTTCCATTTGAGAGTTGTTTTACAGTGTTGTCTCTGAGGACTTTGGAAATCTCTTTCACCTTCACCATGGTTGATGCTTGTTTCGTAAAACCATCGGGGTTATGCCCCCCCCCCCCCCCCCCAACATAATAAATTGGAAGTGGATATAGGCTCTAAAGCTATATAAAATAACGTAAGGATGTGTACTTTAGAGTTAGAGTACTCTCTAATTTTTACAAGCCAGTATTGATGATAATGAAATAATGATCTATTGTACACCACTAGTATTAAGCAAAACAATACAATGGATTGACTGAGCACTGTTTATTTGTTAGAAGGATCTCAAACCATCTTGCGTTGCTTGGGTAATTTAAATCTGATTTTAAATTCTCTGTCACAGACACCTGAGGGCAGTTTTTTTTTCTTCATCTCAAGATTAGGTGATTTTGACTCTCTTGATGTGTAACACACTGATCTCTGAGGATTCCCAGATCAGGCAGTAGTTGCAAGCTTTGTTCAGCTCATCATCTGATTACTGAGTTCTTTGTACACTGAAATAGGTTCTAATGATTACATGCAGTGCAAAAAATCATGCAGTTTGCAATTTAAAATGTGTGCTACAAAAAGAACTACTTTACTGGTGCCATTCATGACCCTCACTTGATGCCACAAACCAAAGCCTGAACCATGGTGGGTTTCCTATCCCCAGTTGCTCTATTACATAAAGGTCTTTTGAATGGAGATGCTGTCAGCTGCTCACTCTTGGGAAAGGACTCTTAAGGGCTTTGCTGCTGCCACCCAGCTGAGCCGGACGCCTCCTAAGTGGAGCTTTTGCTTTTTTATTGATCTCTTTGTTTCCCATAGCTGGAAGGGCACAATATTTTCTCCAACCTGACTTCCAGCGAGTATGAGCAGGTGTTGGAGATCATCCGCAAGGCCATTATTGCCACTGACTTGGCCCTCTACTTTGGTAACCGTAAACAGCTTGCCGAGCTGCTAAGCACAGGGGCCCTGGACCTGAACAACCATGCTCACAGGTCAGTGATAATAAGCTCTTTCTGAAGTCTCTGCCAAAACTTCTGTCAATACTCATCGCATTGAAAGGACAATAACGCTTTCGCCAGTTTATTAGTTGCATCTGTTCCTGCAAAATAATCACCTTTTACAGTATGATTAATGTACATTATAAATTGGCCATAAAGTTTAGAAACAAGTTTCCCTAAATAACTAGAAGCATGTGGACAAAGGAACATCATATCCAAATATACTTATTCATGTTTCAAAACTACTAGTGGCATTAGGATCTGCAGCGAGAGTAGGGATAGGCATGTGAAGACTCAGAAGAGGTGAAGATATGCTTTGCAGAGGAAAGGAATAAAAGTTGGATTAAGACAGAATACATGAGTATGAATGAAAGTGAGAACAGCAGAATTGATAGGATGCAGGGAGTAGAAGTGGTGAAGGTGGAGGAGTTTAAATATTTGGGGTTAACAGTCGGCGAGTGTGGAAGCGAGGTGAAGAGAGTTCAGGCAGGTTGGAATGGGTGGAGACAAATGGCAGGAGCGATCTGTGAGAGACTGATACCAGCGAGAGTGAAAGGGAAGGCTTAAAAGATGGAGCTGCCAGGCAAGAGGAAAAGAGGAAGGCCAAGGAGGGATTTAATGGATGTGGTGAGAGAGAACATGCAGGTGGTCTGTGTGAGAGAGGACGATGCAGAGGACAGGAAGAAATGGAAACAAATAGCCTTTGGTATCCCCTAACGAGAGCAGCCAAATGAAAAAGACTAAAATGTAAGTTTAACACTAGATGTTGGAACATGCTTGTGATATACACTTGCCCTCGGCCACAGAAGTGTCAGATACTGATGTTGCGCCATAAACCTTGTTCACGCAGAGCTTTCCAGTCATCCCATTGATATGGAACAATTTGGCTCAAGGCTCTACAGGACCATCAAATTCTTCCCAACCAGACTCAGCAAACCATTTCAGATCTGTTTCTGCACTGAGGCATGTTCATGCTCAAGCAGAGAAGCCCTTCCCCAAAGAACTGCCACAAGTTAGATACAGTGGGGTGATCTGGTCTAGTATTCATTTTTCAAAGGGGAAAAGGCTTTTTTTTTTTAAATGGGTCCAGGTCTTCCTCTTCACAACTGAGGTGTTGCTCCATGTAGACTTTTTATTTACAGCTGACCAGGAGAACTCTAGTAGGGCAAAATCTTTTTTAAACATTGAAAGTCACTTGGCTCTTTTTCTGCCAGCTTTAATTAGCTTATTAAATGACATTTATTTATATATATTTGTATATTCTGTATAACTGCAGAATATACATGGCAGGGCTAGTATAAGACCGAAGCAGGGAATAATTAAAGTGATGGACATTGCACCACCACAAACATGCAAGTGTCCTCACACTTGAAGAATTCTGGAAACTCAGTAAATGTAGAAAGAACACCTTCTTGTGTTTCAATTGAATATCGGAATTCTGATTTGTCTCTTGTCCATGACAGAGACCGTGTGATTGGTCTGATGATGACTGCATGCGATCTCTGCTCTGTTACCAAACTGTGGCCTGTCACTCGTCTCACAGCCAACGACATCTACGCAGAGTTCTGGGCTGAGGTAAAGCTCACACCCCTTCACACCCCTTTTAATATTTATATTAAAATAATAAACCCGTTTTTCTGGTCACAGTTTTCTTATAATATTTGGAGGCTTGTTGGTAATGTTCAAGCAAGAGGGCATCTTTGGGGGGGGAAAGGGCATGAACGTTCATGGCACTTTACCCTTGTCATCTCTTATTCATCAGGGGGATGAGATGAAGAAGATAGGAATGCAACCCATACCGATGATGGACAGGGATAAGAAGGACGAGGTTCCGCAAGGACAGGTAAAGCTGCACCTGCAGTGAAACTGAACGGGCCGCTGCCTCAGAACTGCCTTTAAAGGCCTTATTGTATTAAAGTGATGGGTCTCTGGGATTTGCAACTAAGAAGGAAATGTATACTATGATATATGCAGTGAATTTTCTTTTAATGGAAAGTTATTCTGTACACTTTTATTCTTTATGTGATCACAGATGTTCTTTAAAAAGTTTGTTTGTATGCTCCTAGGTGGGGTTTTATAATGCTGTGGCCATTCCTTGTTACACCACCTTGGTAGAGCTGTTCCCTCCGTCCGCTCCTCTTCTTGGTGCCTGCAGGTCAGTTACTTACGATCGCAGTGAGGCTGACTTATGTATTTACATTGACACTAACAGTGCACTACAGATGATGATTAGTTATAGAGCCATTCAATATTTAAGACTTTATTACATGCATATTGTTGTTGTTGTTGTTATTATTATTATTATTATTATTTATTTTTTTATTTTTTTTCAAGACAAAAATGTCTTTTTATCTTTATTAATTTTGAATGTATTTCATTTGTCCTCATTACATGCAGGTATATATATTAGCGGGAAAATCAAACAGACAAATTATGATTTTGTAAGAATTAGGACACCTCCACAACATGCATCTTCACATTTTATTATGCAGTTACTGTCCTTTTTTTTTTTTTTTTTTTTTTTTTAGTGCCTTCAATATTTTTTGCTTAAAAATAGACTCGTTTAATTGTCTTCTGTGTAAGAGTCTGCTTCCTTAATGGTTTGACTGGAGGGTATAAAAACTTGTGCATGAAAAAAAAAAAAAAAGTTGACATTCTTTGAATTTTTTCAACAAGGACACCTAGCACAGAGTCTCCTGTCATGGTACCTAAAATCCAAAGGGCTACAAAGACCACACGAACAGAGCCTGACATGAATTACAAAGCTTACATTCATGCTGGAAAATAGTTTATTCTGCCCAGCTGTTTAAAATAGCATAGATGATTATCTTTCTCTGCTGAGGGCTTGTTGCCATGATAGTGAAGATGTGGCTAAAGAAAAATAAATACATTCCTTCTTAATTTCCATTTAAGAGGTATTTGTTTATTTATTTCAGGAAGTTTGTTATAATTTCCAACAGTCATTTTTTTCAGATATTTGGTTTTTCTCATACATGCATTGCAGTTCTAAAAACTACAAATTTGTCATACCTTTTCTGTTTATCACAGGAGTTTGGTATTATATATTATAGTTTCTCTATACTGTGTGTGATATATAATAAAAATCGAATAATTTCATAGTTTCATATTGGGACTATTGATGTGAAAGTATATATTGAATAAATAAATAAGCTCAAATAAGAGTCTAATGCCACCTCACAGTTTAATCCATCCATCCATTTTCTGCCGCTTGTCCCAAACGGGGTCGCAGGGGAGTGCTGGTGTCCCACCCAGCGCACACAGGGCGAGGACGGGGGACTCACCCTGGACAGGTCACCAGCCCATCGCAGGGAGGAGCAGGACGGGGACGGCACCTTGCTCAAGGGTACCTCAGGGCAACCCATTGGGAAGGGGTTCGAACCCCCGATCCTCCGATCATGTGGCTGACACCCTAACCACTAGGCCACCACTGCCCCCTCTCACAGTTTAATATTGTGCAGAAATAAATGTGGCCTGTGTAAAAGTTATGGCACAGTAGTTCATGGGTGGTTTTATGGCTTTTCCATGCACCTTTATCTACACACTTTCAGTTAAAGGCTGTTTTGAATTGTTTGTACATTCGTAATTAATATAAGAGAGTTTGATGTGTGTAGAGCCAGTTCAACCCTACTGTCCATGTTCGAATCAGCCTTAATGCTTTGTGTGGGATGCAAAGTCTTGAGCTGGACTCTGAGCAGTGTGTTGATTAGTCCAGTCAGACAGGGGACAAGCAAATTACGACAGGAGTATTCATTGAAAGGATGGCTACAGTTTTCACACTCATATAACACGAGGAGGCTGCTATGAAAGGTCGGTAGGAGTGCAAATTTTTCCTTCCTGCATGTCTGGGTCACTCTGTCCTGTTTGTATGGCTGTCATTACTACATGGATTGTGTTTCAAGGATGACACACACTTAGTCCTACACTGTGACTGAATCTCTCTCACTTCAGTTTCTCACATTGTTACCACACATGGTGTAAAAACCATTAGTTCACACCAGAGGTGGGAACAAATCGCTGAGTATAAAGTAACAAATAACTTTAAGTCCTGAGTCAAATCAATGCATGGTAAAGTCTCAAGTCTGGTCCAAAGTCTCATGTCCTGAGTCCATAACATTGCTTCCAAGTCAACGTGCATCCTTCAGCAAATGTAATGCCATTTCAGCTCCGAGCACCAAAATATGATGGTAAAAGTAATATACTCAGTTTAAAAGTAGCTAATGTTAAATTGGAATTAGTGTTAAGTCATTTCCTGCCGCTTGTCCCAAGCGGGGTTGCGGGGGGGTGCTGGAGTCCATCCCAGCTCACACAGGGCGAAGGACGGGGGACACACCCTGGACAGGTTGCCAGCCCATCCCAGGGAATTAATGTTAAATTATAGTTAATGTTAAACTGGAATAATTTTTTCTTCTTCTTCTTCTTCTTCCAAAGTGGCTAAATCCATGTACCACTTTGACAGGATGATATAAACAAAGAACAACTACACCTGAAATAAAGAGCAGACTTAATTACAAATTAAGATGAAACAAGTATTTATTAAATTATTTGTAGGGGGCTTAATCTGTGCTCCTGTGCAATCTTTAGTCACCTCCTAAAAAATGTGCAGGTGCAAACTGGGATCCAAGTGGTCTCATCTGAGACCTTTGGCAGAAATGAAATCCATTTTAAAGTATTTTCTGACAAGTGCTTGTGATTGCAGGGACAACCTGGGCCAGTGGGAGAGAATAGTGCGAGGGGAGGAGCCAGTAGCCTGCGCGTCGTCTGAGAAGCATGAGCAGACTGAGCTGTCGGAGAGCGGGCCGGTCAAAGTGGACAACTGACCTGACTACAGCAGTGACCACACCCTGCCAGAGACACTGGACTTCCTTTGGAACAGTCCCACTTCCTGTGGAGACGAGAGGGAGCAGAGAGGCCGGGCAGGAAAGGTGATATTCACCAAGCAACTAAAGGAAGAAAAAAAAATGAGACAAAACTTAACCTAGAGTTACCTCAGCGGGTGACAGAGGTGCAGAGCTCTGACCCTGACAGCTCTCATGCTCAACAGCCAGGACTTGGGATCCAGCCACCTCAAGCCTGCTCTGACTGAGAGCACTTTCGGTCAGAATCGGACTTCTTTAGCTTCAAGAGTCTTCTTTAGATGGTTGCTTTTGCGTTGTTTTGGCTTTTGTTTTCTTTTTTTTTTTTGGTTTTGTTTTGGGGTCAATTCCATTTCAATGTTCTTCTGAACTGTTTCTTTTTGCGGTCTTATATTTGAAGAGGCCTTAAAATCTGAACCTCCAGTTACAGTCAAAACTCCACAACTTGTAACTTGGACGGCATTCAGGTCTGAAGTGGTACTTTATTCCTGCTGTGGTCAAAAAAAACCCTACGCATAACCTGCTTGAGAGTTGCTATTTTTTTAAGAGAGACAAAAGGAATGTTTAGTGAAGTTGCTTCAGGCACGCCCGAACGCTCCGCACCGGCAGTCTCATGGATGTGTCCTGTTAATTTGTGCAAAAACTTTTGCAGTACTTGAATGAAGAAATACAGCCTATTTTATGTGGGGAGGAGAGAGGAAAAGAAAAACACGAAGCCTACAGCGTATCTGTCCGAAGCAAAGAGCTGTTGTGGTAGAAGTTAGATAATTCTGAACCTCGCTGGAGTCACACGAGAGTCACAGTGTTCTTCACCAAAATCAAAGGCCGTTTAACCTGATGCATAAATCAGCTTTTGATCCTCGAATCCTAATGGAGCTTGACCTTGGGCAATCCGTTCGATTCCAGGGAAACCAATAATACATGTTTCGCATTAACGTTATCGTGGCCTACACACAGTAATAATATTGCTTAAAGGTAATGAAAGATTATTAAGGGTACAAAATGTTCAGTCAAAATTCATTTTTTGACAAAAGAAAGATATGGGGGTTTTCATTTCTGAGGAATAGATAATGACACAGAAATAACCCCACAAATACCCCATGATTGTTTCTTTAGTGCTTCTTTCTTTTTAATGGTATTTTCTCAGACAAGACAGAAATCAATATAACAAGTCCCGTTTACTCCCCCCTCCCTGCGTTTTCCCCCCAAGCAAAAATCAAGCCTGAGCTTTCTGCTTGAATCCCATTTAATGTTCTCAGCCTTAGAACTGAACAAGGAACAACCAGTGCAGACAAACCAAAACGAACCTAAGAAATGTTCACCAAATTGGAATTTTTGAAGCATATTAATCACAGTTTAAACTGTAAATGTAAAATATTTACAAATATATTTTGCAGAATTACTAAAATGACAGCGAGTGCGGAAGGTGATGAAATAATACAATAATCCATCAGCGAAGCAAGTGCTCTTTTTCGTCATTAAGTCAAATGAAAGTGGAATGCTTTGAACATAAGCACATTTAGCTGGAAAGAAACTCCGTAGATGCTGAATCTTGCATCCAGCGCCCATCCACAAAGCTGATTTAAGGCAATTTAAACAAAGAAGGAAAAAAAAAATCACTGAAAAAAAAGACTAAAATGCTGCTGCCCCACACACATGCATGCGCACATAATACAGTATGTGTTTACCTAGTGGTAATTATCAAATAATAAATGATTACATTCATACTTTATCACACGGTTGGGGAATATTTAGCAGCAGATCAGCATCAAGCTTCAGTTTGAATCAGCTCTCCTTTGTTTGATCATATTTCGTTTTTTTCAGCCTCTAGAAGGTTGAGTTCTTCGAGACAGGACCGCGCTCTGGAAGCCTTCATGTAAACACAGCAGGACTGATGAGTGATTATAACCAATACGATGGTGGACAGTTTACAGAGAGGTTACTTGGGTACCAAAGGAGTACACAATCAGTTATGGGCAACTGTGTGTCCATCATAAGCAGTTGGAGCGCATCAAAACATATGTGTGTCTATTATTTTCTTTTTTTCTTTATGGCACGTGCAATGCGTGTAGGAAAAGCTCATGTTTTGAGGCATAAGCTATACTCTTATGGTGCTATCTTAGAGAGTCATGCACTTTCTGATCCTGTGTGTATGGGCGTGTGTGTGCGTCCTTAGATGTGCGTGCCTGCTTTTGGCTAATGCCATAATCCAGCCCACCCCCCAAACCCTAGCCCTCCCCTCCCAACAACCTTACAAATTTAACAAAAGTGTGAGTTATGAGGAACTACAGCGCCATAAACCTCAGTCACTAAGGTCACCCACAGCCCAATTTTCTCCCCTCATATGCACTATGTTTAGAAACTATTATCATTCTTCTTATTATAATTATGGTTATTATTATTATTATTATGATTGTTGTTATTGTTCCTACAATTATTATTACCACAATTATCAGTGATTATTATCATTGTTATTTTCTTAATTAGAGTTCAATTTTAAATTAACTTATATTTTTTATACAAAAAAAAGTTAGCGTTTTTGTTTTGTACAGAGCAAAATTGTGCGTCATGAAGAAGCATATGGTCATTTAGACCCACTGAATACTGTTGCCCAAGATAAATGAGGAATGTCTTGACTGTAAATACAAGAGCAGTTTTATTATATTTAATTTTATTAAATATTTCTGGGAAAAAAACACTTGTTTGTGTGGTATTCTGAATTTCTGTAGAATTTTCAGGCACTGTCCGTGGCTCCTTGTATGTTGGCAGACCGAGGATTGTGCTTGATGCAGAATTTGGTTAGTGTCACCACCTAGTGGACTTCAGCTCTACATCCACAAAAACTAGTTCCACAGAAAATGCATTTTGAAACGCCAGCCTTTTTTATGGACACTCATTATATGGTCAAAACTATGTGGACCCCATCATACTTATACATATATACTTAAATAATTACATAAGCTCATATAAACCGGTTCTAAGAGCTTGGGCATTAAAAAGGCCACTTATCTGGGAAAACTTTTCTCATCCAGTCAAAAAAGCATTTGTGAGGTGATGCACTGGTGCAGTCAAGATCAGCTTATCTTGAAGGTGTTTGCCTCGCCATGGGCAGGTCTCTGAAGATGTCTTTATGGACCTTAGCTTGTCTGGTCTACAGACGTGTTGCTGAGTGCTTGTGGTTGACTCATACAGCAGAAGTAGAATGGCAGTAATTTCGTAAAAAGACACAACAAAGGTGACATCCTATGACATCTCCAGATTTAAAGTCAGAGCTCTTTCCTATGATTGTTTCCACTGTCTGTGTTCTTCATTATTTTTATACACTTGATGCATATAAACGGAATGAGATTATTTTAGCCTTTTTCCTGGTATTTACACTGGAGATCAAAATTAGAGAACAACCTACAATTTCCTAAATGTCAAGGTCACAACATAGTCCTGTCTGGAAATGATCCAAACAGGAGTAAAAGAGCAGTATTTTAACCATGTCATGAGTTACATCAATTCAGAAGCACAGTATAAGTAACTTAAATTAAACATTGGAAAAAGAACACTGATCAAAATTAGAGAACACTTTCAGATTCCTCCCAGTTATTGGTGTTAATCTGGCAGCGGGTGCCAATTTCCTTAATTATCTGACAAACCCTATTTAACTAGCAGCCTAGCTTTCCAGTTATTAATGACTTTGCGAGATGTTGAGCTGTTCTAAAGTAACTGAAACCCTCCGGCAGCAGGTTGTCCTGCACCAGGTGAAGGCCAAAGGGCCGACCCCATCAGCCATAGCAAGAGAAGTTGGTCGTTCCAAATCTGTGATTTCTAGAATATTGCACCTTTACAGTGTTACAAACTCAATCAAGTCCCCCAAGAAGGCTGGTCGTCCACAAAAGACAAATGCAAGAGAGGACAGGATAATGCAGAGAATATCGTTGGGGAATTGTTTCAACACTGCAGTTGGAATTGCTCGCCAATTCAGCTCTGAAAGAGTTAAGGAACTGTCTCGACATACGACATAAAACATTTGAGAGCATCTGGTCTGACAGGCTACTCTGCAGTGACCAAACCTCTCATAAGCAGGAAGAATCAGAATAAGCATGTTGTTAGGACGGAGGAGAACTGCTCCAAAGTTCACTTTAGTGATGAAAGCAAATTACATTTTTATTTGCGTCTGGTGAGAAACATCATGTTCATTGTCAAACTGGGGAAAGTCTGAACCCCAACTGTGTTAAGCAGTCAGAGAAAGGTGGAGGAGGAAGTGTCATGGTTTGGGGAGTGTTTTCTGCAGCAGGAGTTGGGCCTCTTACAGCTGAATGCAAATGTTTATCAGAATCTTCTTTGACAACATGTTCCTTCCCTGCGTTCCTCACCCCTGACCTGTCCCCTGTCGCACAGCAAAACGGGTAAAGCAGCTCCTTGAAACTGAAAACACTGAAATTCTGAAATGGCCAGCCCAGAGTCCTGATCTAAACCCAGTAGAAAACCTCTGGAAAATCCTTGGTGGCAAAGTTATGGCTAAGAAACCCACTACAGTCACTGAACTGTGGAGGAGACCACAAGAAGAGTGGACCAAAATCACACCAGAGCAGTGTGAGAAACTAGGGAGGCCCTGTGGCCACCGATGTGCTGAAGTAATCAAAGCAACAGCCTATTAACTTTTGACTGTTCTCTAATTTTGACCGCTGTGTATTCAGCAAAAACAAGTTCTGTTTTGTTTTTTCCATTTCCTCAGTTATTCTGGATCACGCTGTTCTAGTAGCGTAGCATAGCCACAACAGTAATTCCTTCAAAGGTTGAGCAATGAAAGAAATAATGACGTTATTTCTGAAAAAACTAATGTTCTCTAATTTTGATCTCCAGTGTACATTTTGAGCTGTTATATTAGACAAGTGTTTGTTATTGTCCTGTGAGGTTATTTATTCATTCATTCATTCATTCAACAACTCGACATGAAACCAGAGAGCCGTTTACGAGGGGAAGCACACCAGTTATATCTGTGACGCCAAGAACGACATCCACAGTCGAGGGCAGAAATATAGATAGGATTAATCTTTGCCAGAGTGTGGAGAAAGAAACGAAATGCTAATAGACCAAAACAACCATCATGCACCTCTGCTTTTTCACCGTGCTGCAGGAGGCAACCAAATCCAGCGCCCGGGGAGCAGTGATGGGGAAAGTACCTTGCTCAAGGGTGCCTCAGGGTAACCCGCTGTTCCAGGGCAGAACAGACGCTGTAATCATTATTGTTGATGTAACTCACAAAGAATGAATGATTCTGAATTCTACAAACCCAACTTAAGAGAAATGCGTCCCACACAGTCAGGGGAACGTTATCATACGGCCGGACAACGTTCCAGAACAAGAACCCGGTCACTGTGAATGACCGTCAGAATTCCTTACCAATCAGGCCTTCACAGCAGCTGTCAGAGGGAAGCCGTTCAATGGCAAAGGTTTACAGATCAGCAAGACAAGGACCAGAAGAAAGGAAACAGCCTGATTCTTAAAGGTTTTTGACTTTTTTACTTTGTCATTGTGTGAGTATTATATGTAGACTGATGAGAACAAGCAGCATTAAATGCATTTTAAAAAAGAACAAATAAACATTTAGACAACTTCAACCCTAAAAAGTGTATAGACAATCTTAAAGGGAGGTGAAAATAAAACCGTTTTATAAACTTTTTATCAACCGTCGATAAATTCTTTTTAACACCTTTTTAGTTTCCTGTGTCACTGGTTTGTTGTTGTCCCACACCGACTTTTCAACTTTTCAACCATTAAAATAAAGATTATTGGCGGCCTAGGGATAAGGGAATAGGTCCCATAATCAGAGGGTCGTGGCTTCGAGTCCTACACTAGTAGGTTGCCCTGAGATCTTCTTGAGCAAGGTACTGGCCCCATCACTGCACCCATCCACTGGATTTGGCTGCCCGCTGCTGAACAGTGTGTGTGGAAAAAGTATGTGTGGTTCACAATGACAAGTAGCAACTCTCACACAGTATTAATTAGATTTTTTTTCTGTAGCTGAATAAAGAAATACTTCAGAAAACATTGTGGTGGAATTTCCCCGCGAAGAGTCTGTGTGGGAGATGGTTATTTGGTCGCTATGGAAACGGACAGTGAAGCCAGTGTCTGATATGGAGATGTAATTTCCTGTGTGGCGAAAGTGACATCTCTGCTGAAAGGGTTTAGGTTCAGATCTTCTGTTCATGGTCGTTACATTTTCATGTCCACAACACAAGATCATCTCCATCACTGCGCACATTCTTAATGTCTACAAATCTCTGCGCATGGGCCAAACACCTCCCCACAGTTCACCCTCCGCTCAGTGCAGGAACAGTCCTTCACTCTCCCTGGCTGCGGGTCTGGACCACTAATCTGTCCAGTATGAAGAAAGAAGCTAATCCGGTCGACTGAAGACAGCAACGCCGCGCACAAGGGGAAGATCACTCCGCGCACAAGGGGAAGATCACTCCGCCACAGAGGAGCCACAGAGGAGCCAAGGAAACCCCGTAACCAAGCGGAGCGGGTCGCTTCCTTAGCAACCAGTGTTTACACTGAGTGCGTCACGCGCAGAAACAGGTGAGTTTAGAAATGTTAAGAGTGCTGCAGGTCACTGAGACGCGCCTTTTTAAGCAGTGCAGGTATAGATTAGATCAGAAATTCACGGAGGGACTTTCTCTTCCAGCACTTTTCTCTTTTGCCTGACAGAGTGATCGATAGATAGACAGAGTGATCGATAGATAGACAGAGTGATCGATAGACAGAGTGATCGATAGANATAGACAGAGTGATCGATAGATAGACAGAGTGATCGATAGACAGAGTGATCGATAGACAGAGTGATCGATAGATAGATAAACAGACTGACAGTGATAGATAGATAGATAGATAGACAGATAGAGTGATCGATAGATAGATAGAGTGATCGATAGATAGATAGACAGAGTGATCGATAGATAGATAGATAGACAGAGAGATAGATAGATAGACAGAGTGATCGATAGATAGATAGATAGATAGACAGAGTGATCGATAGATAGATAGATAGATAGATAGACAGAGTGATCGATAGATAGATAGACAGAGTGATCGACAGATAGATAGATAGACAGAGTGATCGATAGATAGAGTGATCGACAGATAGATAGATAGACAGAGTGATCGATAGATAGATAGACAGAGTGATCGACAGATAGATAGATAGACAGAGTGATCGATAGATAGATAAACAGAGTGACAGAGTGATAGATAGATAGATAGATAGATAAACAGACTGACAGAGAGATAGATAGATAGACAGAGTGATCGATAGATAGATAGATAGACAGAGTGATCGATAGATAGATAGATAAACAGACTGACAGAGTGATAGATAGATAGATAGATAGATAGATAGATAGATAGACAGATAGATAGATAAACAGACTGACAGAGTGATAGATAGATAGATAGATAGATAGATAGATAAACAGACTGACAGAGTGATAGATAGATAGACAGACAGATAGATAGATAGATAGATAAACAGACTGACAGAGTGATTAATAGATAGATTGACAGAGTGGTCGATAGATAGGTAGACAGACTGATAGATAGATAGACAGATAGATAGATAGATAGATAGATAGATAAACAGACTGACAGAGTGATTAATAGATAGATTGACAGAGTGGTCGATAGATAGATAAACAGACTGACAGAGTGATTGATAGATAGATAGATAGATAGATAAACAGACTGACAGAGTGATTGATAGATAGATTGACAGACTGATAGATAGATAGATAGATGGATAGACCGACCAACAGATAGAGAGATAGACAGACAGAGTGATTAGATAGATAGACAGATCTATCTATCTAACAGTTCTAACTATGTTCTGAAGTTTATTGAGGCTAAAGTGTTGAAACAAACGTATCGGTGTGAAATATCTTACTTTGTATTACTTTCCCAACTCACTTCTCAGAGCAAACCATGTGATTTGTTTGGTACATAGATGAACAAATGTAGCTTTTTTAATGACAACTATTTGGTGGTTGTTCAGCCTGCAGCCATGTCTGCATCAGGTAGTCAAAAGATGAGGCCCTCAGACGTCCGGCGAGAGCGGAAGGAGCTGCTGCTGTGTGCGGAGAGAGGCAACAAGGAGGACATCCACACCTACAGCTCAGGACATCTGGGGCCCCACAGCTTAAATCCCATACCTGTCTTCTACCGACACATCAAGCCAATCTGGGAACAGTCTAAGTCCACAGAGTTCAAACATCCAGGCCGCTCTTGCCTTAAAGAAAGCAAAGAGATGAAGGATAACGAGGAAGTAAAGAAAGAAGCTTTGCATAACCTCACTATGGCCCCTACGCTGCAGGAGCCGGCAGATCACTGTAGGGCATGGAGCCCTAGCTTCCCACCATGGACCACAAGTGTGGATTTGTACAAGACCAGGGAAGTCCTGGATACCACAGAGCTTTTCCTTGTAAAGCCCAGCAATCTGAGGCCTGGGCCTTGGGCACCTGCTCCTGCACCTGAGGTGGATCAGGGCCGCTACTGGTGCACACACTCTTACCTAGCTGGTCATACCTGCAGCGATCAGCTGCGATTATGGAAACAGTTTGACAGGCGAATCGTGAGGAAGCAAGACTTGATCATCAGGAACTGTCTGAGCGGCAGGGAGGCAGCAGAGCGACTCGAGCGAAACCTTCAGCAGGTCAACACAGGCAGTAAAACCTAAGCAGGTTTTATGTAGATTATAAAGACATAATCTACATTTTTTGTTCCAAAGTGCCATGAACACACCATGTTCACTCATTCTTGCTTAATTTATTCATGTTCTGTTGGTATGATGGTGTGTAAGCAATTTTGCATGGGTGTAAACCAAGTTCAGGTTTTGATGTTAAATATTTTGAGCACTAGTGTTTTCCTTGTTTGGGAGATTTTTAGCAAAATGAACTCCTAAGTTTAATCAAGCTCTACCCACTACCTTGATCTTCCACCACAACATGTCACCACATGCCTCCTCAGAGGTGCCCCCTTTTTAAGCTCACTGGAGAGCTCACCACACTTGAAGGAGAGCACTAGGAGTTAACAGATGTTAACACTAATTAGTGAGCAATGGGGAGAAAAGCATTCTAGCATTCTTCTTCTTTTTCTTTCGGCTGCTGCTGTTTAGGGGTCACCACAGTGGATCAACCGTCTCCATGTCTTCCAGTCCTCTGCATCTTCCTGCTTCAAACCAACCACCTGCATGTCCTCTCTCACCACGTCCATAAACCTCCTCTTTGGTCTTTCTCTTTTCCTCTTTCCTGGCAGCTCCATCTTCAGTATATCCAATATAATTCATATAGTTCATGTCAATACAATCCTCATCTCTCCTCTGGATACCAAACCAACGCAACCTTGCTTCTCCAACTTTGTCTTCAAAACGTCTTACCTGAGCTGTCCCTCTAATATACTCATTTCTAATCCTGTCCCTCCCCATCACACCCAACGAAAATTTCAGCAGTCCAGTTATGCTCCCTGTAAATCTCACTGAGTATTTAAATTTGTGACCTCCTGATAATAAAGATAGAAGACAGTTTTGCCACTCAAGTCAAAGTGCAGGAGCTTTCTAAATTTGTTCTGGAACGGAGTGATTTCCGTATGGGATTTTCAACAAATGTGCAGCATGGGTTGGAACCAGAAAATTATTTCCCATTAAATTATGGGGAAAGAGTGTGAGATACTTGGCTCAATAATTTCACAGAATTAAACTCTCCACTGCTCCAGCACTAGAATCTCGTCATGAAAACACTGAAAAATATACAGCAGGAAGTGAAGTTCTTGCAATCTCCCCTGCGCTTGATGGTTGTGCAGTGCAAAATGAAAGCTTAGATGAAAGTGAAAAAACACAGACTTCATTCATTTTAGTCATGACCCTCTCAAATGTGTTTTAGAAATGAATAGCAGGCTTTTAAATAATATAAGATGTTTAAATTTGTTCACCTGAGTAAAAAATGTTTCAAGATTTGCTGAAAGGCTGTGGCTCAGTGCCCAGAAATAGCCTCTGCTGAATGTAGTCATCTCAGAGTTCGGTAACATGCTGATGTGAAAGCGCCCCCTGAAGAACTTACACATGCATGCATGGCAGGAGCTGAGGAGACTTCCTGCCTGCAGGGGCCCGTGCCGAGAGCGCCTGGCAGCGATCAGTGACGTCTTCAGTGACGTGTGTGACGGCTCACCTGTGCTTGGTAGTCTCCTTCGAGAAATAAAGGTGAGAGGAACTGTTAACACACAAACTACCTGTGTCTAATGAATAAACCTCACTGGGAATGCTTACATGATATCACAGTCATTATATTACATTACAAAGTGCTTTCAATGATGCATTTCATGATTAAGCAGTTGCACTAGTGATGATGCCCACATTAACTACACTTAACAAAACCCAGGAAGAGTGTAGTACGTGACCCCATAGAATATGAGCATTATAATTCATAATTCTTTATTAGATGAGCCAAATGCCAACGTATGATCTTAGACTTAATATGTGCCCCCAACACGCCGACTGTTAAACTATTGTTCTCTTTTTTAATGAAAACCCTTATCATTTTTCTTTACATATAGATGGAGTATGATTTATACCTGAACTTTATCACTTCCTCACATTCACCTCTCCAAGATATGGTGAGAACATTACACTTCATTCTCTGACTATATTTAACTCCAGCTGTGTTCACTGGTGGCAAACTAAGACAGAAGCGTTGACTGGACCATCAGATTAAATGAGCAACATTCGAATTTTACAAAATGTTCACACTTAATATTATATTCATATTGATATAGTTATATTCTTATTATTATAGTCTGCATTGATACCACCTGAAAACTCTGAGGGAGTGGAGTTAGAGGAAGCATCAAGGCAGGTGTCATTATTGGAAGATGAAGCAAGAAGAGCTCTGGAGGACAATGATAGGTACAATTCTGCTTGCTTTGAAATGACCACTTACCCAGATTTTTTCTTAAACTTTAAAGGAACCATATCAAATCTTTTTTTTTCCTTCCTATATTTGCTCCTCAGAGTGAGAACAGAGTATGAAGATGCTCAAGCCAAAGCCTTGGAACGTGAAAAGGAAAACGGTATAAAACTCTAAGCCTTAGGAGCCACTTGAACCAGTTCAGTAATCTCTAGGGATTACCAGATCATCCCAGAAGACTAAGATAAACCTGTAGAAAAGATTAAAATGAGATGGAGATGGAGAAAAAAAGAAAACGGGTCAAAATGTTTACTTAAATTGTCTGCACACAAACTATGCGAAGTTTAACTAAAGCAAATTCTATTTAACTAAAGCAAAAAGATAAAAACTCACAATGCCAGAGGAGAGAGAGAAAAGAGTGAAAAAGAATATATATAAGGTTGGGGTGAGAGCACCCTCATTCTTGTGTAAAGATTTAAACATTGCAGTTTTAGCCTTATGCAAATTGTATGCAAATGAAATAATATGTACACATACTGGGTTATTATAATGGAGATTTAGATAATGAATAAATAATAAATAAAAGAATCTGCATTATCTTCAGTTAAGCAGCCTGTTCAGCTACAAGCTTAGACATCACACACAATTTTTATCTTTTTAAAGAGGATTTACATTTTCTTCTAATATGAAAACATTCTTTCATTTCATTATTTAATTGCTACTGAGAAGTAGGATTAAAATTACACATATTTAAAACAGCATATAATAATCATTATGAATTATTACAATGATTATGTATGTATAATGATTATTTTTCATTAATTTAAAAACTTTTGACCAAATAATGATAACATAAATAGTGATAATATTAAAAAGACTGAAAATTATATTTTTACATATACAAAATTAATATAAGTAAATGACAATAAGTAAAATTATCATAAATCTAAAAAAAATACAGCATTTCTATATTTCTGCTTAATTTTCTCTCCTGTAACTTTCCTCTTTTTTTTTCTATTTTAATTGCACCCTCGGTATAGTTCTCTCTATAGTTGTCTGTGCATCTGCCCTGCCTTGTAGTAGTGACCTGTCCAGATTGTATCTCTTCCTTTCACCTTATGAGTGTGGAGATAAGCTCTAGCAGATGGAAAATATTTGTAAAAGTCTCAGATTTTTGGTTTGGTCTCAGTCTTTTTTGATCCCTCTGTACATTTAATCAGTGTTACTACATCCAGATCCAAGTGATAGTAGTTTGTGCAAACTGAATCCAACAGGTGATCAGGCAGAGAATATTTCAAACTGTTACAAAAACTTCTGCATGAAAGTGTCCTGCTATAATGGAAATGTCGGCGATGTAATGATTTAATGATATTGTAATGAGATTACAATGGAGCATTTTCACTGCCAAAATTCATTTTGAGTTCTTTGGTTCTGAACGGTTTATTATTTCAGTAGTTCTGATCTATTTATTTAATGACATTATGTAATCTATGTGCTGTGATTCATGAATGACATTGTTTGTAGTAACTCTCCTCCTCACCAGAGGACAGCAGTTGACTGTTCAACTGCAGGATAGGTCTATACACTCAGAATGTTCCTGTATAGTTCAAGGTTTGGACTGTTGTGGGGAAAAATGGGTTCAAACTGTTGTAGGGTATGTTCTTTTTCATACACACATTTCACCTGCAGTATGATTTTATAAACATCAAAATGTTTTTGTTCATCTACTCTGGTCTAAGAGGCAGACTCCTCTGCACATTCTGTTCTTTTTTCTGTTCCTTGCACACATGATCTAACAAATCAGTTTAAATCACAGAGCTAAAGGAGTGTTAATGCAGAGAAGTACTGAAACGTGTAAATATATATGTGCATATTTTCAGCCAGGGAAGATGGAGATGTCCCACATGTAGAACACAGTGAGACTGAGGTCTCTCCCGCAGCTCAGGTAGAGTCTAAGAGGCGGCAGGTGTGGCAGATGTGGAAAGAAGTGCAGAGTCTGCAGAAGGAGATCAGAGAGACAATGGTGTCCACTGTTATTACCAGCTCCCTGGAAGGATGCATCCAAGACACAAAGGTCATCAAAACCCCCTTTGTATAATAATATTAATGCAATATAACTTTTTTTAACATGAAAGGCAGATCCTAAGCACTTTTTTATTTGTTTTTGTCTCTAGGCTGAAATCATTAGTCTCAGGGCCACAAACAAGCAATTAAAGAGCTCCAATAAGGCAAGATGAACATTTTACATGCTCAGTTTATTTCCTTGAAACTCAATGACTTATATTCATAACTATACTAATTCATGCAGCGACCAGTTAAAAACTTTCCACTCACAGAAATGCATCACTTTATCAGGGCAATTTAAGGGAACTATAAACTGGTTTAGTTAATTGCCTTTTAAGGAATATTTACATTCGGTAACATGAAGGTGTAGTTACAGTACAGATGACAGCCTCTATCACATGTAGGAAAAGGATTGTGATTATATTAAACTATGGACCACAAATACACATACTGCATACTACACCTTTTTTATGAAATATTTTTAAATGATATCAACCTGAAATTTTTGTTAAAGTCTGATTTTGACGCGTGTGAATGCATACCACATCCTAGTCGTAGGAGATTGAACATTCCGTGCTAATCAGGAAAAAAATCTTTACTGTTAGTAGGTAATGAACAAGCTGGGAATATATAAACATCACTGTAACTCCTCACAGAAGTTGATGCAGAAGTTTGTTAATGCAGCAAAGCAACCCTAATCTACCAGATTTGCACTTTTTGAAAGACAGAATCAAGCTTCCTGCTTGTGGCAAGACCCGAGGTGTGGAGTTAATACAGAAGCCTATGAACTTCACAGCGCTGAAGCAGTTTTATAAGGATTTTCCACAAAAGTTAGTTTATGGAGCTCATCAGCAGTTGTAAGATATTGCTGATGGGCTCTCATTAGTTATTACAGAAGTTCGAATATTTTTCGAATATTCCAATATTTATTTTTACAATTGATACAGAAATATGAAACTGTTATTTGTTTGATCCCCTTCATCCAACAAAATAAGTTAACAAAGTATCTTGCATGCTGAACATATAATAAAACGATATATTAGTTGTATTATATTAGTATTATATTAGTTATATATTATAATAATATATAGAATATATTATGATCATTTAAGATCAGTCTGTTACTGAATGAGAGATAATATATACTGTATAATAAACCTAAGATAAGATAAATAATTATACGGTGGTCATCAACCCTGTTCCTTGAGGTCTCCCTTCATGTGAAACACAATCTGAACCTGGATCAAATTCAAGTCTTGCAAGGAAAGTGGATCTTCAAAGTAAAGCTGATCCTCCCTTTGCTCATAACTCATCATTTTGCATAATTGTCTCTGTACTTACAGAATAGGCATTGTGACGTGGACGCTGAAGTAGGCTTGAGTGTTTAGGGTGACAGAAAACCATATCGTCAGTTACCTAAATCATAAACTGATAAAAGGTTCTTACATCATTTTCAGTTGTTACATAAAGTGTGGATTAAAATCAAACTCTCTTCCATTCTTTTGAAGGACCTTGAACAAAACATCTTGAAGGTTCTGCACGGAGCAAAAGTCAGTGAAGAGACTATGTATGTATCACTTTCTTCATTGCACTCATCAGCTTTATGACCAGGCAGCGCTCACCCCAAGTAGACTCATGTTACTTTCTTTTTTAGGAAGGCTTGGGAGAAGATATGGACCACAGTAAATAGCTGATCAGTCCAAATATCTCATCTTGTTTGTTTTTTCCCACCCCTGTAGGCATTCTGTTTAAATGTCTGTTAAGAGTAGCATTTTTTTTTTCTGAATGTGAAGTTAAATAATCAATTAAAGAGTGTAAGATGGATGTGCAGAGAACAAGACACGACTGCAGACTTTCAGAGCTGGCTCTCTCTGTTGTAGTGGTTCCAAAACTGGTGTGAGAAAATCAACTTATAATCGATTCAATCTTGAATAGTCCACCTGAACATTTTTCTTCTTACATGTGAAAATGAATCAATATTTCATGAATAGTTGTGAAAAGCAGAGTGTAGAGCTGGCTATTAAAGTTCAATACCTATATGTTACCGAATTCTAATTTTGTGTGTCTGACTCTCAACACAGTTGAACACCTTTATGATGCATCGCATTAGTGTTTGCGAGCCAGGCCTTCTCCTTCATCAAAGTCTTCATAAACTGAATGGGTTCAAATTCCCAAAGACTTTCCAAAATCTTGTGGAACATCTTCTCAGATTGGAAGCTGCTATGGCCACAGAGCAGGGATTCATATTAATGCACATGGTTTAGAACTTAGACGGCGTCAGGTGTCCACGTACTTTTGGCCTCATATCTACCATACAAACACATGATTATTCTTTTTTTGTTTCTTGTAAAATGACTGTAGTCGCACTGAAATTTTCGGAGCCGTCTGTGATGGTCCTGGGTTTTAAAAAAAAATGAGATCAGGAATGGTGAATACAGTATTTGATCTAATGCTAATGCTATAAAGAGTTAAAAAGAGTAAAAAGCTCTGTGAGTGATCACTATACTTGCTTTAATGAAACTACTGATATCACTTCGCATTTTTACACCATGTACTTTTGGAACCAACCTGTGACTAACCTATGACTAATAGCAGTTGCGGATGAGGACCAGTTGTTTTGCATTAGGTAAACTTTATTGCAGCTGATAATGCTGTCCTTCGGACATTTGCTAGTTTTCATCAAGTGTTTGGTTTAACCATATTGCACGTTGCAAAAACAATCCCTGCGGACAGGCTGCATTTAAGAAAATTGAAGTGAACGTGATTTTTCATTGTGAAACATCTTAATTTTATGGAAATTAAGTACATTGTATATTAAGTAAGTATATTAAGTATATTGGTTTTAATGTTGAAGTTTTTTTAAGTTTTAAAATGTTGCACCCTCATTAACTGAACAAGTTAATACAGTTATGAGAGAGACCATGTTAACAGAGAGAGTTTTAGGAGTCCTTTTTAACTCTTATTTGGTTTAATTCTATTTTTCCTTTTTAAAAGACAAAATTATAGATGTTGGATGTTGATTACTGGATCAAAAACATCACTCCAAATTCATCTTTTGTGTATAATTTTGACAAAATATCTAATTGCAAATATTTCTGACAGCAATAAAACCTGTCGTAATTGGCCAAGAACACCAGCATCCTGCGTGTCTACTGGCTGGATGCCCAAATGGTGAACCTGGGAATGTTGATTACATTCAGATGTAGATGTGCTTTGTGTAGAAGAACAAAGCAGAAATGATTAGCTTCTTATTAGTCAAATGCATCTACAACCACATCATGAGCTCAGTGTTTTAGATTCATTGTCCCTACTTAAAACTTAGGACAGCATTGTTGAGTGTGTATGCCATAATACAAACTACAGCTTTACAATTTGCCCTCAGGGGCTTCACTCTAGCTGATGACCTCAGTCTCATATGTGATTCCAAAGCGTCCTTATTTTTTTGACTATGCTTAAGATTAAAGCTTAGTGTTTGCAGTTGAAGACTTATGTCAGCAATGAAGCCCTGAAGTAGTTTAATTCACTGACTAAGAGCTGGCTGGATACTTTGGTCTGCTGTGAATTAACTACTGTGAAACTAATAAGCAAGTCATCAAGTTAGTTAGGAATCTTTATAGACTAGACAACTATGGGAGCCAATAGGATTCTTCACCCTTAGTGAGAGATATATCATGTTGGCCTTTGACCTTAGCACCAGTCAGTGCCCTGCTGTCTGCCTGATCTAATCAGGGGTCAAAGTCTCATCCACGAGGCGTTATCAGCAACAGCCTTGTTTGTGCTGCCTGCTGTGTTGTCCTCTCACTTCGTAGACACTCTTTCTTCCCTCACGACCTTAGAGGCTTTCTCCGGCACCATGCTCCCCCGCTGTGTTCTACTGCTCCTGCTCGGCCTGTCCACAGGCCTGGCTGCCACCCTCATCCCCTCAGCCTCGGCTGAAGAAGTGCCAGCCATGGATCCTGCCAACTCTAACCCTTCGTCAGCTGAAACAGCAAATATGGAGCAGGTTGTGAATGCTGCAGAGGCTAACGTAGTGCAGGCTGACTCCCCAGTGGAAGAAGGACCGGCCCAGGCTCAGGGTCAAGCTCAGAGCCAGGCTCAACCCACCCAAGCCCCAGAGGAGGAGTCGGACTGGGGATTCGGCTCCATCCGTGACAGCTTCCAGGCCGTCAATGGCTACTTTGACTCCGTGGTGGAGCTGATGGGAGGCCGAAATGGCGTGTGTCAGTACCGCTGCAGATTTGGTAAGGACAGTGTTAGAACTTTAAATCTTAAGATGACAGTTACTTGCACTTACATGCTGTTTATATTGCCAGTAAATAGTATGTGTATAACAGCAAAGTAAATAAATAAACAGACATTCATACTTACATGTAAAAACTAATATTTTTTGCAAAAACCTTGTTAGAAGCCCTCTAGAATGCTAGACGCAGCTCAACCATTGCAAACATATCCTTCACCGTCAGCACATCTGACTGGTTAGATCTAGAATTGGTCAGACCAGGCACAAACTCTGGATTTGTCCTGATGTTTACAGAAGCAACATTACACATTTCTTAAATGTATATGGATCGATCATATCAATTATAGTCCATAAAACCACAGAGCAGGTGCCTGAGCAAGTCAAACTGCAACTTGATATTAATAGATCCTTGATGTGGTTCAAGTGGGTGGTAGGAGTTTACTTTCTGTTGAACACACTGCTTTTCCCTGAACCCACCTCAGATTTCCACTGATAAATGTGATGCCTGCAAACAGCTGTTTGGAAATCTGACAGATAAGCTCCTTTCAGCACATCTTGATTGAATCAAAGTTCTCCTAATGGAGCGTCAATTGATTGTAAAGCCTTGCAAATGCTTGGTTTAGTGCAAAGTCTTCAAATGGCTATATGGCATTCAAACATTGCTGATGAGTTGTTGGATGGGAACTGAGAACTACTTCAGTGATGTGTCTAGTCTATGATTGATACTTTTATGTAGAAATGTATCTACCAGTGACAGGCAAGCGAGTTACAAGCTCCTGACCACCTGACCACAATGCTTGTGGGAATTTTGTAGTGCTTTTCTACTGCTAGTGTCAGAGGTGGCCTAGTGGTTAGGGAACAGGATCAGAAGGTTGTGGGTTCAAATACCAGACCAGTAGGTGCTGCAAAGTACCGTCCCCATCACTGCTCCCCGGGTGCTTTAAATAGCTGCCCCCTGCTGCATATGTGTATGGGTAAAATACAGAGGTTGAATTTCACTGTGTCTCACTGTGTGCTGTGCTGTGTTTCAAAATGACAAAAATAGTCACTTTCACTATATTTAATAATCACTTTATTGTTTTTTTTTTCTTTCTTTTCAGGCAAAGCTCCTCAGGCTCGCCCAGGCTACCAGGTCCCTGAACCCAATGGCTGCACATCTTCCCTGCTTGGTTTCCAGGTACCAGAAAGTGTATGTGTCTCCTGAATCATCACTAACAAAGACTAACACCCTCTGTATGTTTTAATGCTTGTATGCTTTTATTTTCACTGTGTACACTTTCTGAAAACACCTGCTGTCCAAGTAAATTGTACTCCCCCAAGCCACAAAATGTCTTTAAGGTACAACACACTCTTTAACCTCCAGAGGTGCATGGTTTTGAAAATAATTTATAACCCTTAGGGATAAGGACATTTTTGCACAAAATTTATATATTTTACGCAGAAAAAATAATATTTAAATGCAATCATTGATAGCAATAAATATATCCATCCATCCATTATCTGCCGCTTGTCCCAAACGGGGTCGCGGGGGGGTGCTGGTGTCCAACCCAGCGCACACAGGGCGAGGACGGGGGACGCACCCTGGACAGGTAGCCAGCCCATCGCAGGGAGGAGCGGGACGGGGACGGTTCCTTGCTCAAGGGTACCTCAGGGCAACCCACTGGGAAGGGGTTCGAACCCCCGATCCGCCGATCATGTGGCCAACACCCCACCCACTAGGCCACCGCTGCCCCCAGCAATAAATATATTCCAATAAATATTACTGCAATGGAACTTGGTACTACTTTGTTCCAGAGATCCGGAGATGCAAGAAGTGTGTATTCTTTATTTAATAGAGAAGTATCAATACTTCTGGAAAAATACTGGAAAGTATTGATTCAACTTCACTCAAGTAAAAGTAAAAAGTACAGATGAAGAAATGGAAAGAGTAGCACTTTTAGTAGCACATATTAATATAATTAGGAGACCGCTCAACCATTTCATCTCCAAATACAATAAAAACGAGTTATTTAATACATGTTGCTGTTAGTTCAGCCAAGAAAACCACATTAAATACAGCCTTTTCTCCTCGTCCATCACATCTTTGTTGCTTGCGGTCTCCACTGATTGATTCATCAGTGCTTCACCATTTCTTTGTATTATTGTCAGTTTAAGCTGAGAGCTGAAGATGGACAACAATGCAGAACAAATATAATGGATAAATCCCCTCAAATGTATTAAATCCAAAGTAACAAGTTTGTTTTGAAATTGCACTGAGTATAAAGTACAGCTACTGATGTTAGAATGTATAGAATAAAATAAAAAGCTGAATACAGCAGAGAGACCTGTAAATTCTACTTAAGCACAACATCAAAGTACTTATATTTCATTATCTCCCATCTAAAGAAACACTGGCAGCATCAGTACCCTGTGCACACATGTTAATGCAATAATGTATGTATAATAACTGACAATGAACTATTAACCTACTTGTTAACATCGTTACTGTTTCAAATGCAATTTAAACCTTTCTGTTCTTTCTCTTTCTCACATTAATCCCTTAAACTGGAAGCTTCTTTCTTTTAATTGAATTTAATTTTAGATCGAATCACTGTTGTGAAATCTATTAAAGAAATGGCTTTGGCTGCCAGTATTAGTATATTGCAGTGCATTAGTTGTAAAAAAAATTACAAATCCAATTTTATTCTTGAACACGTCTAACATGATATATTCATCTTTAAAGAAGTAACGAAGATGTTGTGACAGTAGTTACCTGTAACAGCATTTGCATAATGTTATGTTTGGCTATGAATAGCCAAATACCACTCTAGAATGTGTGACATTAACTTTTATTTTAGATCAATCGATTTTGTACACATTTGCATTGCAAGTCAAGTTAAGCAACAAAGCAATTCTGTTGCTGGTTACATATGTAAGGGAAGAGTTTTTGAGCATTTTAGACTTCTAAAGGCAGATTCTTTAAATAAAAATTGCTCATTTTAAAGTTATAAATACCAAATTAGGATTTTAGGATCGTTGGAAAAGAATGAAATGGGGGTGAAAGGGTGTCCCCTCAAGATCCAAAAGCTTCTAAAAGGGCTTCAAATACAGTGATCTCAAAGTTCAATAGGCCAGCAGGTTTCCTGAGTGACATTTCTGTTTCTTCACAGCTAGACATGGGAATCCCAGCCATGACCAAGTGCTGTAACCAGCTGGACATGTGTTATGACACCTGTGGCTCCAACAAGTACCGCTGCGACACCAAGTTCCGCTGGTGCCTCCACAGCATCTGCGGCGACCTCAAGAAGAGCCTGGGCTTTGTTTCCAAAGTTGAAGGTGAGAAATGCTTCCAATACCACACCCATGATTCAGACAATCACTCTGGTGCCTGCTTGAGGTAAATGAGATAGAAGTCTTATATAACAGTGATAACATACTGTCAGTGGCAGAGTTTTACTGCATTTTAATCAGTACATTCTTCCTGCACATGAGAAAAACATTCTCTCCAAGGACCAAAGGGAAAAAAAAACTAAAGATAAATAGATGCCACAAAATACTTAGTATAAATACCATTTGGGGCATTCTTATATATTTTTTAGCTATGAGGCTTGTCATTATTAATGATATTAGAAATATTTTTTTATTATTATAGTGATAATTAATTTTAATGAGTAAGTATATTAGCAAACATATATAAGCAAACAAACGGCAATCCCAGAATCCTGTTGGTGTGGGTTTCCTTTCTTTCACACTATTTACGCTAAATCTATATGAAGGCTGATAGCTCCCCTTATTAAACTGCTGATTACCTTCAGGTTGTAGACTGTAATTGAATTACTAAGCAGATTTAGGAGGGAGCGTACTATTTTTATTTTTTAAGTTTTCTCACTGAGTAATTACATTCCTACTATCTGAACACTAAGTGGCTGCCAGGCTTTAATGCCTCTGTGCCGTGTTCTTCACGCATATTCACCTGTGATTGACCAGATCAGTCTACATGATATTTATGTAAGAGTCTCAGGATCATTTGCACTAACATCAAATAAATTAAGTTTAGAGCTAACCAAGCATTTGTACTAGTTTTCATATTTAAAAAGTTTATCTTTAAACTCAGTTGCATAATGTCTGGCACACACTCAGTTATTGCCAATTAATGTAGTGCATCAACCTGCTTTCGCTGATTGGCCATTTATGAGAACAGTGGACATCTTAAATGGGCAGTGTCTTAATATCTTAAATACACTCCTTAGGTATTAGGCATACATAATAAACTGACAATCAATGTATTTGACATAAATAACAGGAAAATGTCCTTCCTCTTTTACTTTCTCAGCTTGTGAGACATTTGCGGACACCATGTACAACACAGTATGGACCCTGGGCTGCAGGCCCTTCATGAATAGCCAGAGGGCAGCATGTATCTGTGAGGGAGAGGAGAAGGATGAGCTCTAAGAACCAGGACTGTCTCTGCATCCCATAACATCACGCCACCTTAAAAACCAACTGCAGACTGATCCAGCTGAGAGGGACTGTGGACAAAAGAGGGAATCGATTTGTGAGCTGGTGCTAAAGACTCAAGAACAAAGTGCTCAAACCACAGAGTTCAGGACATTCCTCTTTATTTTTATAGATTGACTTACAGGGTAACATAGGTAGGTATAATTCTGGGTGCCAGTATATGGTACTCCTGCTGTTTTAAAAGGCGTAAATTCCAGCTGCTGAAATCACCCAGTGGATAAACCAGTCACTGGGAACAGTTTTACAATTCCATCTCAGAAAGAGGAATTGTAAAACTGATCTCTCAATCAGCGAAATCCAAACAGTTCCAGACATTTCCTCCAATAGACAAAAGATCATGAAAACAGTAGAATGATAATTCTGAAGGAGCCCAAGCAGCAGTAAAGCAGGTAGACAAATGTGTAAGCCTGCAGTCCAAATTCTGAACCCTTTTCGGTGCCAGCACATGTAATATAGTCATAATTTATTAAAACTTTCCAATTAAATTTGTGTTGGCTTTATTTCACTCTCATTAACAAAGACACTGATCATCACCGTGTGTTCTAAAGGGGTGGCGGTGGTCTAGTGGTAGGATACTTGCCTACAGACCTCTGGATCAAGAGGTCCGAGGTTCGAATCCCACCTCTAGCACTACCACCACTGGGTCCCTGAGCAGGACCCTTAACCCTGAGCTGCTCCAGGGGGACTGTCCCTGTAATTAGGACATGTAAGTCGCTCTGGATAAGAGCGTCTGCTAAATGCCGTAAAAAAAAAAAAAAAAAAAATGTTCTGGTACTTGCTCTGAGCATTCCTAAGCAATTTAGTCCATTTATTCACCATGGTCTGCTGATAGTCTGCTATGAGTATTCGGCTCATTGTTGCCCTTTACATACATTTAGTGTTTTTAGTCTTGAGGGACAATAATTATATTTAAAAAAATCAATAAATCAGGACAAAATGAATAAATACTGATATTTTAATATCAACTGATATTTTAGTTTACAGTTGGATATGCAGTCTGTGTTCCTATCTAGGACAGTTTCCATTGATGAAAGTGTAAAAATGTTTAAAACTCTTTATATTGGCTATGAGTGTTTGCCAGTACATTGTGTTTTTCAAAGAGTTGTTACTATCTTGGTTAAGATGAGAGAAAAGCACAGTTTTGGTTTCCGACTGCACTCCAGCATGGATTTGTTCAGTTCCATCAGCAGCCCCTGAAGTAACTGAACAAAGGAGAGGTTTGGAAATGGTTAGCACACACTATTACACATCATTTCACAATCCGTTATTTATTCAAATGCTTCTGTTTTCCAGATAAATAAATCCTGCATGGATGAATGGCTTTACGAATTAAAAAAAAAGTCTCTGTGGTGCTGTGCTATTATCTGAGATGTTTGTTTCCTCAGACTGCTCCCTCATTAGACAAGCAATATGGCTTCTTGCATAATGTTGGAGGATTCCCCATCATGCGCTGTGCTTTCTCTCTTTTAAAAATCTGAATTTGTGAGCTTCGCTTGATACAACGGCTCTTAAACGTGACCAGCATTCATGGTCAAATTTCATGCTTTACTGAATTTGTGAAACTTGCGAAAATAAATAGACAAAATATATTTAATAAATAGTCTACAGGGAAACAACATTCAATTTTAAGCAATTTTGCACTTTCTATTTATTCACTGACTTTAAAATTATTTCGATTATTTAGATTAGAAAACTAATATTTATAAAAACTTTATAAACTTTAGAACAACGTTTTATGCATTAAATCATGCAGAAAAGTGTATTAATTTTCTCTTGGAAAACCTTGAAAACCTCCCTTTTGCATGTGCTTGTACATTTCCGGCCCATAATTTCTGCTTCAACAGGAAAGAATAAACACAGTAATGAACAGTTGCTACGCATCAGATTATGAAAGTGTGCATCTACATAGTTCCCTTGGACGGCCTGTGAATAAAGGCTTGTACTGGATGGTTCATTTGAAAAGGCAAAGTGCTCCAGAGCATCACCTAACTCGTTACTTCTTTTACAATGATTTAACTCACAGGTTATTACTCAGGATTACTGGGCTAGTGAGGTCGGAGTTTGTAGAATGAGGTGAGAGACTGCTGACATCCACTGGGTAGGATAAACTCACTGGAGCAAAGATTAACATCATTTCTTTTAATATTTGGTTAAGCTTAATATTATTAATGGCATTAGTCCTGCCAGGTAAATATTGAACCACACTCTGGAGTTTCTGTTCATTTTAGCCCACTTTTACACCCACTGTGTACAGAAGCAGAACAGCATGACTCTTCCGTTCCAGAATGATAACAGTGAAGTGTGTGTGGGGAAAACTAGGACACTTGGGTTGAACAGCAGAATCACCAGACCTCAGTCCTCGCTTTCAATGTGAAACAGAAGGTTAAATGATGAAACAGACACTCCTTAACTCTGAGTGCTGAAATCTGCAGGTCGTTGAAGGGCGGGCTGAAATAAATAGGACCGCTTGAGAAACTTGTCGTGCTCACCTGGTAGGACTGATACTGCTATTATGGGGCAGGGGCACATTTACAAGAGTAAGAAAAGAAATGATGCCTGCTACTAGCTTTTTGTCCAGTGAGCTCCTCTGAACATTGTGCACATGTGGTGTGAGGAAGTGTGTTCAGGATAAACACTGAGGTGTAAAGGAGCAGAATTCAGATTAGCAGAAATCACTCTGCAGCATGTGCTGTGTGATGAGCCTGTAGATACAGCATCGTTATGATTAGATGAGTAGTTGTAGAGTGCAGGTTTAGACCAAGATAAAGGTTTGTGTGTGTGTGTGTGTGTGTGTGTGTGTGTGTGTGTGTGTGTGTGTGTGTGTGTCACGGGTCTGGCAGTATGAAGATGGGTCCCCCAGTCAGTGTGTGTTTTTCCTCATGCTTCTCGGCCCAGATTTCTCTTCTGAGACGTCTGCGACAGCCCTGTGTGCAGCGGGACTCCCCCTGCCCACACACCAACACCCTACAGTGCAGGTACACCTCCTACACACACACACACACACACACACACACACACACACACACACACACTATGTATAACTCAGTCAAATACACACACTAAGTATAATTCAAAAAGTTATGCACACTAAGTATAATAGTATAGTATAGTATAACTAAATCATAAACACCTGTTTACTAAGAAAACTTTCTGATTAGGAGGAGGAAAACGAGGAATAACTTTTGCAAACCTAAATCTACTTTTTTTTTCTTGCAGTAGGAGGCTTAAGCTTAAACAGCTAGACGGCTAACATTACTGCGAGGAAGCGGAGTGTCGTGTGTGTTTGTTTGCCTCTACATCAGTAGCTTCACTATTTCTCTTTCACTACAGGGGGTCTACGCAATGATTATAACAGCTGAGTGAATGCTATTGTAGAAAATGTGTCTTGTATTAAAATAATTATTGAAGGATGCAAATTCAGTCCAACTGCTGAGGCTGATGGATGCAATTCTGTGTAAGTAAATGTTTAAGCTGGAAGGCCTCTTCAGTGTCTCATCAGACCAAGTGATCTCCATCTCTAACTGCAGCATGTTTAATGGCTGCGTGTGCTCTGTAGTTGCATGATATATATTAAAGTTTATATTATATTTCAACAATGCACCTAAACACGAATACAGTAACAAAAAAAAGTCTATATGATAAGCTGATATGGTTGGCTAAAGTAACATAGGTTATCCTTTATAAAGTGCTCTCCAGCCTCTGCATGCATTTGTGAAATTCAACCAAAAAGCAATTTAAGAGCATTTAAAGAGGTGAAAAAAGTGAAAGTGACTATTCCTGTCATTGTGAAACGCAGCACAGCACAACACAACGAAATTCAACCTCTACGTTTCACCCATACACACGTGCAGCAGGGGACAGCTATTGAAAGCGCCCAAGGAGCAGTGACAGGAACCGTACCTTGCTCAAGGGTACCTCAAGGGAACCCACAATCTTCTGATCCAGGGCCAACTCCCTATCCACTAGGCCACTGCTGCCCTTGAGTTACTGTAGTATTAATACACACACAGAAAGTCTCCATGGATGGCTATCATGTTTTTACTTACTCTGTTGTCTTTGCCGACAAACTTGAACACAGGGACCTGGTAGTGTTTAGAGAGGTGGTCTTTAGCTGAGAGCTGACGAACTGTTTCATCTGAAATACAGCTGAAAGAAGGAGAACATGTACATACATCAGGAAAGTTGTATGAAACCTGCATTAAATGTCACATGAGTTCGCACCGTTAAACTTCCATTATCTCCTCTCAAGAAGTTTAACGACTTTATTATTATGAACAGTGAACAAGGAGTAGTTATGACAGTGTCCACTGAGGTGTCCAAATACACTAGATGTCCAAAGATTTGCAGACATCTGCTTATCTAAAATCTCTTTTGAAATCAAGGCAGTGTAACAGCTCCTACTCTTTGGCAAAGGAATACAGCTGTGTGGATTTGAATCACAAAAGCTTTGGTGAGGTCATGTACTGATGTTGGATAGTAAGTTCTAGATCACAGAACTTCATCTCCTGCCAAAATTATTATCCTTCACTCCAGAGAACACACTTTCCACTGCTCCACAGCCCAATGCTAGAGGATTTCACACCCCTCTAGCCAACATCTGGCACTGGGCTTGGCAAGCTTAGGCTCATATGTGCCTCTAGAGCATCCCGTTCAGCTGTGTATTAAAACAATAGTTGCTCCAAAACGTAACCTATGCTGTAAACAAACGTAAAATATGCTGTAAACAAAGAATGCTTTCAGAAATATAAATAATGATTGTTTATTTTTATCAATTTACAAAATGCAAAGTGAGTGAACAAAAGACAAATCTAAATCAAATCAATATTTGGTGTTACTGCCTTTTGCCTTCAAACCAGCATCAGTTCTTCTAGGTACACTTGCACAAAGTCAGGGATTTTGTAGGATTATAGTCGGTGTATGATCAACCAATTTTACCAAACAGGTGCTGATGATCATCAATGTCACACGGAGGTTGAAACACAGTCATGTTTGGAACAACCAACCAGCCGAGTTCCTTCAAAAACTGTGTGCAAGTGTGCCTAGAAGTATTGATGCAGATTTGAAGGCAAAAGGTGGTCACACCCTTCGGGGCAGCGGTGGCCTAGTGGTTAAGGAGTTGGCCCCGGCTTGGAAGATTGTAGGTTCGATTCCCTCACCAGTAGGTTGCCCTGAGGTACCCTTGAGCAAGGTACCGTCCCCATCACTGCTCCCCAGACAGCTTTCATAGGTGCATGGTGTTTGCATGGGTTAAATGCAGAGGTCCAATTTCATTGTGATTCACTGTGCTGTGACCTCACAATGACAAGAATTTTCACTTTAACAAATTTTCATTTAGATTTCTCTTTTGTTCATTCACTGTATTTTGTTGATTGATGAAAATAAATGATGAACACTTCCATTTCTGAAAGCTTTCTTTGATTACAGCATTTTTTCACACCTGCCTAAAACTTTTGCACAGTACTGTATGTTTTGAGCAGTTATACCGAACACTAGCTGATGACTGACCCATCCTTGATGAGATAGTACTTGAGAGCCTCGTCTGCTTTGGGTCCTGGGGTGGCGAAGCAGCTCTCCACCAGTGCAGACAGGCCGTCCACGTGTTCCCGCGGCTCTACGCCAAAGTAGAGGGCATCTCGCAGACGTAGCTGTGGAGGCTGCTGGTAGGGCTCAGAGAACTCAGCACTGCGGAAGAGCTCGAGAGAGAAAGGAAACACACCCTGACTGTGGCCAGACAGCTCCAGCGCACCACTGCGAGCACTGGGCACGAAGCCGTCCGAAACCTCATAATGACCTGGGAACTCACAGGTCACCGGCAGCAGCAGCTTACTGGTACGCACAATCAGATCTCCAGTACTGCCTGGGCTGGACCTGGGCAAACCAGTCACCAAATTAGTGCTCACGATTTTATCATCAATCACCTGCAGAGAGAGAGAGAGAGAGAAATAATTAAATTGATTGATTGAATGAATCAATCATTCCATCCATTTCCAAGTTTCTCCTCAGTTTTAATCATTTCCAGTTCATCCTGGAAGGGTGAAGGCCAGTATGTTATTGCTGCTTCATCACTGAACAGTTCTCCATGCTTGGAGAACATTAACTGCCAATTCTGTTATGTCAGCAAACCAACTCCTCCCTCGCTTGCACTGATCTGAGTGATGGGGAAGAGAGAAGGCCATCCTATTCTCAGAGAGAGAGAGAGCGAGGTCAATGACGCCCACCAATGAGGGGGTCATGACTGTTTTTCTGAATTTTAATACTGAAGTGGTCTTTATGTCTAGTGAAAAGTTCAGGTAATGCTGACATCACTGGCTACAGCTACTACTAGGGCTTAAACCATTTCATGTGGTGAGTGTTCTCCAGTTTCTGCTACATCTCTCTCAGTTTTTGGAATTACAATACACATTATTGTGAATAGCAGTTCCCTCCTTCAAGTAGTGCTGTTCTTACTGGTATAATGTAATATTAATCCACTGCGATGCTTCTTGTAATTTACAGCTACATTTTCCATCTCAGGTTTTCAGTTTCAGCTGTATATATGCAGAGCAATATATGTTATAAATACTGTGAAGCTTTGGCGCACACAACAAATGAGGATTTTTCAGCAGCTGTCCATGGGCAAATCTCAACACAACAGCAGCTTTGTATCCCACTTATGTCTTCATGCTAAATCCAGCTGGCTTGATTTATAGTAAGGCAGGCCATGTAGAGTTCAAGCAGCTATCCCATTCATATTTCATCCACTGATCTGTCTCCTCCAATTCAATTTCTGCCTGAAATGCAGACACGTTAAAAAAGCTCATTATGCAGCATGATTCATCCAGACTGCCTTCACGTTACATGCCTATTTGCTTTTTTTTTTCTGGGTTGGGTCTAGATTTTGCTGAAGAATGAGAACAAACCTGCACCCTGAAATGACCCATTTTAGGATCATTTACTGAAAGTGGCTCATGTCTAATCTGAAAAGATAAAATCGGTGTGTCTCCTCCGCTCTGGAAAGCTCAGATCTGTTTCTTATTGAGGCAAAACTTTCTTCCTTTTGAGGAGGATCCGCATTTTATAGGACACCCGTTAAAGGAATCTTTAAAGAAGCTTGTACACCAGTTCCACTGATGACTTCTTTCTAATTCAGCTAAAGGATATAAAATTATAGAATGATTTTCTATAGCAGAAATAAATAAACAACAAACAATCAGTTTTTTCACGGAGGCTCTATAGTGTCCTAATATTCAAACAATCCTTCAGTTTGGTTTGTTTTTAAAGTTATGATCACAACCGTTGATGCAGCCTCCACAGGCTCGGGATAGCTTTACTGTGACCGTAAAATAATTGAAAGAAATATATTCTACTAAAGTGAAAGTGACTATTCTTGTCATTGTGAGAACACAGCACACAGTGAACCATGAAATGAAACTGGACCTCTGCATCTAGCCCATGCAAACAAACACAAAACGTGCAGCAGGGAGGAGCTATGAAAGCACCCGGGGAGCAGTGACGGGGAGGGTACCTTGCTCAAGGGTACCTCAGGGCAACCTACTGGTAAGGGGTTTGAACTTACAATCTTCCGACCCTGTGGCCGACTCCCTAAACACTAGGCCACCGCTGCCCTACTAAATTATAGTTACATTTTTAAAAAATTTTAAACTTTTCATGTTATTACAAAATAATGTATGCTTATCTTAAGGTGGAACATGTGTTTTTCATTAAGGATTTTAAGTGAAAGTGACTACTCTTGTCATTGTGAAACACAGCACAGCACACAGTGAATCACAATGAAATTGCACCTCTACATTTTACCCATACACACACATGTGCAGCAGGGGGCAGCTTTTGAAAGACGGTACCTTGCTCAAGGGTACCTCAGGGAAACCTACTGATAAGGGATTTGAAACCACGATCTTCCAATCTGGTGGCCAACTCCCTAACCACTAGGCCACCGCTGCCCCCATTTTATAACATACCATAAATTTCCCCTCAGCACATCAGCTATTTCTTCCAGATGGAGTGAGAGCAGAGTGATCAGGATGTGTATCTGTGGTGTAATGTGTCAGTGTTGTGTATCACGTTGTCCTTCACAACATTACGTTTTATGTAATATTCCTCTCCTATCCATATCATGAACCTAAAAATGTAAACAGAAAAAAGGTAAATCATTTTGCATGACTTTACTCTGTATGTGCTGCTTAAAATTTTTTGAAACTGAAAATATCTTCCTGCATCTGTGCCTGGGACCAGTTAGTGTGGTTTTATTTGCTGGTAGAGTCAGTACTCATGCCTGCAGCGTAAGGAGTTCCTAAGTAGGTCTCCTACTCAGAGCATGTTCCATGACAAATGATGGTGATTAGTGTTTGGTGCATTTCTCCTCAGTGGGCCTCACCTTCACCACTGTACCACAGGTCTTCAGGCTGAAGCGCAGGTTGATGTGAGTGCCGTTGGAGACTCCTCTGCATGAAGAGTTAGACAGGAATAGCTCCAGCCCACCCACAAGGTCTTTGGGAACAGAAACCTCAATAGAGCTTGGGTCACACTGAACAGGCACTGCAGGAAATATCCACACACTGCTGTCAGGACTTCTGTTCCGCATGTAGCGCATACTGAACCATGTAAAAGACTAAGGATGCCAGAATCATCAGTGTCAGGTTTTCACACTTCAGCCATTTCAAGGATTAGTTCAGGTCTATTTTATTCATAATTTGGTTATTGATGTTTTTTCAATTAATCATTGCTGCCCAGATATATGTTTTTTAGCCTTTTCTTCAATGTAAAGGCCTATTGCATAATATATTGCCCATACTGCTAAAAAAGAACTAATAATAGGTAATACTAATAAGTATAGTATGCCTTTCTAGGCTTTATCCTGACACGCTCGCCATCATCAGAAGTCATTCTGACCTTTAAATAAAATGATAAATAAATATTATAAATAAAGGTCATTTTGACCTTTAAATAAAATGATAAATAAATAAGCACTTTACAGCACTTTAAAATACAGAAATATGCTTAAAATATGCTCCATTTAAAATATGCTGCCGCTGTCACTGTAGGAAAGCCCTGCTTTTCCTTGATTGTCTTACAATGTCAATCATGAATTTAAAAAAATAAATAAAATGAATAATAAAAAAAAATCATGAAACAAACACACTTGAATTACGAGCATGATCTAATCATAAAGGCAGGTTATGCATTATGCATGGTTTTGATGTGAAATGGGTTTTTTTTAAAGGAATGGATCAACTCTCTTTAAACTGGTGGGGTTGGAGCCAAAGGTTGCTTTCCAGGAAACACCAGTAAAGCAAATTGATTTGCCTGAAATTTAAACGCAACATTGATAATACTGTGTTCATTCTGGAAAAAAAAAAAATTACTTTTGCTTCAAACGAATGTACACATGCTCCTACACGTTTACAAAAAAAAAAAAAAAAGCTGAGAATTCATAAAATAAAAGTAGCATTTTCACCATCATTAGGAACTTTTTTGGCCACAAGATAAAGCCATTCATATCTAACAGATAAATATAATTTTTTAAATAAGTGAATCAATGGTGTTTTTTCAGAAGATTAAGGTCAGATGTATTCATGATGTGGAAATGATGAACAGATGGGAGTGATGTTCAGTGGAGTGCAGCTCACCCTGACAGGTGCGCTTGTCCTCGCCCAGCGTCAGGCCTCTGGGGCAGTGGCAGTAATACGAGTCATGCTCCTCGGAGCAGCTGTGGCTACACCCTCCATTCATACTGTGGCAGCTTGCGATGTCTGCACAGAGCAGAACACACCACATTTAACCACTCTCAGCCCAACTCTTAGTGCTGACTTTGGACAAATAACAACAAAAGTTAAATGTAGTTTCAAAGCAGAGCAAATGTACATACTTCTCACATCACCCTAACTACAGCTGGTTAGATGTTTGGTATCTGAGGTTTGACGTTTGAGTTTTATCTTCTGAATAAGTAATGAAAGCTTCTCACACACCATTTAGCAGCACAGAAACTGCAGGCCTGATGTAATTCCAGGTAGAAATTCTCAGGCATCATAAACTGTTAACTGGCTTATCTTTCATTATGTAGTAGCTACATTAGCCTCATAGTTCTGGTGCAAAACTAAAATTCAAACATGACATCATGTCTCGCTCGAAGGTGCAGATTTCTTGCCCAAGTGTTCATTTAAGATCATTTGCACTGCATCTCACTGTTGCAGATCCGGCCATCTGGGTCCAGCACTCGGCCCGGGCTGCACTCACACCTCCAGGAGCCCTTGGTGTTCACGCACACTTCAGCACAGCCGCCGTTGCCTTTCTCACACTCGTTCACATCTTTCCAACATCACACCACAGAAAGAGCAGAAAGGCAGTGGGTCAATAGAGCGAAAATTTTGAAGAGAGAGAGCGAAACAATGAAATGACACCGAGTGTAAATAGGAAACGTATTGAACAAGAATAAAAGGAGGTCGGATTGAAGAGAAATGAAAAAAGCACTTAATAGCAAGACCAAAATAAGTGATAAGATAGGCAGTAATAAAATAATGACAATATTTTAAAAATGAATTATTCACGTTCCCACTGAGAAGAGAGCCAGTGCATAATGTTTCTGTTCTCTTTCTGAATATGTAATGCCCCCCTTTTAATGCTTTTTCGTGGTTTTATCTGCTATTGTCAGTAAATGGACAATTGTTTCTTCATGGACCTCTGTGTGGTTTAAGTAAACAAAGATTAAACTCAAAGTAAGCTTGACTTAAAGTATGCTCTAGCAGCATCATACTTGGTGTCTTGAATTTGTTTCTGATTACATCCAGTTTGGTGCCTGCCACTGGCTTCGGGGCAGCAGGGGGGATCTGATGTGTTTCTTAAGACATCTTTTAAACCTTAAATCAAAACCTGCCTGCCTTCTTTATTTATACATGGTTTTGTCTTTTCACCCTAAGCCCACCACTAAGATTTTACCTTGGACCCAAAATTGAGTGTTGCATTTGCTCTTTTTTCATTAATGATCATGCTTATGTGCCCCTGGTGGCTGAAGACCCTAAACCCATTAAGGTTAATTGTGCTGTTGGAGGGTCATCTATGAAATAATACATTTCTAGCTGTCAGTAAACGGCTTTTCACACAATTTTCTGTAAGTGTGTGTAGTTCACCCACCCAGCCCAAAGCTTACCAAGGCAAGTCTGGGCATCTGGCCCCAGCATGGTCCCAGCAGGGCAGTGACATACTGGTTCTGGGGGACAGTCAGGACCAGTGCATTCCACCTCGTCACAGATATCGTAGAAATCTTTACATATGCACACAAGCACAGTATTCACATTTAGGCTACATCAGATCCGGACTTCAAATCAGTACTGATGGGCCATTGAGCAGGTAGACTGAAAGACTTACGTCCACAGTATACATGGAAGCATACAGCGGGTCGTGGCAGACGGTACACGTAGTAGCCTTTGGCACAGGCCTTCACTTCCACTGTCCCTTGCCAGTGGCAGCAGTCGTCATTGAAGCTGGCACATGTGGCCAACGTGACAATCCCGTCAGCTGGTTGTGGGTGGCTACCATTCATCCAGATGGGTGCATGGGTTCCACAGTGGTTCTCCTCGATGCAGAAAGTGGGCATGGCATCCCCTGCCATGCCAGTGAAGCGGTACCACTCACCAGCCACGTGGCGGTCACACAGGGGGACGCCTGCTGAGTTGTTGACGTGATACTCAGTGTTTCTCCAGGGCTCATTCAGACTTATGTAGGCTGAGCATGGATCTGGATGTGGGCAAGAAAAGGAGAAGAGTTACGATAAAAGATGAAGAAGGTGGAGGAGTAATAAGGTAATAGTAAACTTCAGTGGGTACCAGTCCTGTTTCTGGAGTGCACCTTTCCTGAAAACCTCATAGCAGTACACGTCCGCCAGCTCTATGGTAAATGCAGCCCAAATTCTTACCATTTTCTGAGGATGTTACACACCTTTCTGTTGTACAAAGTTCTTTATGCATGGATTTGACCTCTGAATTTTCAAGAGAAATATTTTTTATTTGCCACGAAATACTATACTTTAAAAAGTGGCTGTCTAAAAACTCGATTGTTGGAACTGGTAGGAGAGTGTAAACTGAACTTCAGCTTTGAATGAGTTGAAAAGTTTTAGCTTGGAGGATATCATTGGAAATCAGCTGATGTTTAGGCTGCCACACTACATCATGCACTCCAGTGTATTGGTTGACAGCTCATTATACTTCACTTCAGCACTTCAGTATCTCTCCTTCCCATTTCACACACCAGCTTCTTTCAGAAAACCATTGTGCACTCTTTATATATATCGGCCTAGTTTGTGCACATTTCTTTTACAACTGTTATTACTGCTATTAACTGATGATGCATATAACTGTTAATACTACTGTGTTTTATCAGACACCTGAATAGGTACATTTCTGCATTATTTATAACATGCCTCTTCTTTGTTTATTCACTGATTATTTATCATTTATGTACATTGTGTGTATATTGTCTGTTGGACTAGAGAGTCACCAACAGCCAGAATCAAATTCCCGTGTGTAACATACTTGTCAATAAATATGGTTGTGATTGATTTTTTGGAAGACAGTGTGTAAAAGGCAGCAGAATGGGACCCACTGAAGACCTCAGTGATTTTCAATACTGGGCATGAACTCTAGGATCTGTTGTTTTCATACGGCTAATAAATTAAAATTAGTTTTAGTATTGTGCACATGCTTTCAGCCATCCTCCAAAAGTCCAAAGCACTAGATTCTTGAGCTTCTAAAAGGGATTCTGAATGACTCCTCATTAGGACTGCGCCACCAGACAGAAAGGGATTATTGGCCCATGAATGAGCTTGGAAAAAAAGGTTTTGTCTTGTTAAGTCAGATTTGTCAATGTAGGATTCTTTTCACCTCATTCTGCAGAGCAGATTTCGGAGACAGGCTCCATTCTCAAAGTGAACAAACGGGACTTGCCAGTCAATACCCCCTCCCATCTCTCTACAAACTAATTAGGAAGGCACAGGGAAGCTGCTGCATGCTGCAGGAATGGCCATGAAGAATGGTGCTGAATTGAACTGGACTGAGCAGTAGTCACAGCATGTCAATGGGAAATAAGTTATAAAGGACTGATCCTTTTATCAATAAAAAGAGCTTCTATAGCTTCTGTTTTCTATAATAAAAAAGATTTCATTATAAAAAGAGTTTTCACAGACTCTCCAGTGTCCACAGACTAATGCAGTAAACACAAAATCCATCTCCATGATATTCCTCAGTGGAAAAATTCAAAAATAGGCCTTCTCATCAACACTTGCCAATAAATATACAACCGTTCTTTCAACACTGCAGAAGGGTCTGTTTCTTTAGGATCTTCAGCTGATTCATGAAGTGCTATAGAGGTGAAGGATCAATGGCGCTGCAGGTCAAGGTAAAATGTAAACAGCAACTTCCCAAATGTCAACAAAGCTCATTTTATCTCCTCCCTCACCATCTGCTGCGTAGGCTCATTCAGGCAGTCAAAACCTCCCTTTTTCCATTTGTACCAATAGAGATGCTGAAATCTCAATTATGCTCATTTCTGCTCACATCCCTCTGGGACTGTGGAGTATTTTTAGCCTTGAACACCATTGAACATTTACATTTTTGCTGTAAATTAACTACAGGCATCTGAACCTTAACCTGAAGTTAAAACAGCTACATTAGCATATTTTCACATGAAGCGTTTCAGTAAAGCTACCACACTTGCATTTGCGGCATTTGGCAGACGCTCTTATCCAGAGCGACTTCCATGTCCTAATTACTGGAGCAACTCAGGGTTATGGGTCTTGCTCAGGGACCCAGTGCTGGAAGTGGGATTCAAACCTGGGACCTCTTGATCCAGAGGTCCATAGGCAAGTACCCTACCACTAGATCACCGACACCACCACTTTATCATCTAAGAAAGACAGTTACCAGTCTAGCATTCCCACTGCTAAGGCTGCTGGAGTGTTTTGAATGATCCACACATTTACCTAATTCACTATTCACTGCACAGTATAGGTTTGCCACACAGTGATTGAAAAATTGTATTGTATGGCGGAAAGATTTAGTGCTGAAAATTACAGTACTTCAACATGACGTAAACACACTTCACAGGATGATGCACTCTTTCTGTAATAGAGATAACCTACAGCGATGATTTCTTTCACTGAAATCACTGGGCGATTGTGATAAACAGAACTATCACCTCCGAATTAACCTGTCATGTTCCCCAGTATGCACAGCACCAGAGATCCTTTCAACTGTGCAGTCTTGGATTAGACACTGGTGGCGCAGGTCAAGTTCAGGTCATGCAAACTACATTTGCTAAAGGTCGTGTTCCGTAATAATCCATCTTTATCCACTGTAGCCTATACATATTCACAGACCCCCAGCACAGAACACAGGAACTGTGAGTGCACATAGACACACACATGCAAATACACACTTCAAAGACTGGTATACACACGCAACCATGTTCATCTCGGTGACTTCCATCACAAAATAAATATATAATTGTTTAGAAATATTTCTCCAGGCTTCCTAAAGTACAAAGTTTTTGGCTCTCATTTTCTGTCCAGTCCCTTCACCCGACCAGTTTCAGAGGACTGTTTTTAGTTTGTTGAGCCAATCAGTGACCTTCGTCTGAACAAAGAGCAAAGCCGTCTAACTTAAGGCACGAAGCAATGAAGAAACAGGTACAGATGATTTCCGATCATTAGGCTGGTGATGATCAGGCTAGTTTACTGGAGATGAGCAATACTGAGTGGTCGGGACCACTTTTGCTCGGTATTGTTTTATATTGATATAAAATATGTGTCTATGTGTATATATTTGTATGTACCAGTACTGTGCAAAACTCTGAGCAGGAAAAAAGTCCAGGTGGAAAACATTTGAGAAGCAGTGATGTTGTGAACTTACCTATGATCTGAGCAGCAGACATTGTCAGGAGGGCAGTGAGAGCCAGAAACAGATCAGCCAGCACAGAGAACCCCATGCTCTTAGGTTTCGCTCAAGGTTTCAGTGGGACTAATCAGCTTCAGGCTGTTATGAAGCTCACTGGGAAAGGGTAGAGTCTTTAATACTGGAGCCTGTTATCTCTGTGCATGAAAAGCACAGTGTGAGTTATTGCTTGGGGCAGTGTAATTGTGTTTGTTGTGGCACAGCGGACAGTACATCTGTCTCCCCTTGACCTCTTGTCCTGTCCCCTCATCCCTGTCTGCAACACACACCCCTCCGGCCAGTGACAAGACCATCCTCTCATTGTTTTTGGACTCAAGCTTATCCTACAAAGCCTGCAGCCTCTCCCAGCACCAGTTCTTCTGTCCCGTATTCCCCCCCAGAAAAAGATATGGACAAATTTGGTAGTAGACTTCCATGAAATAAGAGCACACAACCACTCTGAGATAATGAACTAATAGTTCAACACAAACCAGAGAAAAAAGTTTTGGATTTAACTATAAAAATAGCCTTTAACGTAATATTTTTGTTCCAACAAGCATTCTCTGCGGATCTTCTCTGCAACTTCCGTGTCTGCCAGCAGGTATTGTTGCACATTGTCATTTTTATCAGGCTTGGGTGCTTTAACTTGTGTGTTATGGGTCATTATCATGCTGAAGGACCCATGACCTGCAATTGTGCTACAAAAGGTGACGGATGGTGCATTCAGACAGTGTCGAACCTTGACCTTGGAGTTCAGCGAGAAGGTCTTGGGATGTTTTCCTGGCATCTTTGTCTGTATTGTTTTGCGTTGTTTTTCTGATCAACATTAGAGTTCCTTTTCTCTCCTGGCCACATCCTGGGAGATGCGGTTCCATAAACCTTTTATTTCTTAATATTTGCAAATAAGCAGTAAATCATTTCTTTTCATGCTCTAATTAGTTCCCTATCTCAAATACTAAAGGCGTGCAGGTATGCATGAAGAAACTGCTTTAAATTGAATCACTTTTCAGCAGAATTGAATTAACGTTTCAATAAACTGTAAGGGTATCAACAAATTTGTTCACGTCTGTATACCATACATCTCTTGGCAGTTGCCCAGAAATCTCTTCTCTTACTAAAATAGAGAAGTCTCTCTCTCTCTCGAAACTGCTTTCAAGTCTCCCATCTTACCAATTCCACTTAGAGCACAGATTAAAGACATGTCCCTTGTGTTCTTCACGGTAGTGCAAATTGGAAAGAAACCCTATTCATTGGTGACTCTGGAGCTGAAAAAATGGTTAAGGGTAATCCTAGCAAGTGGTGAGTGTTCCTGGGGGTGTCTTTCACCATCGTTTCTCAAGAAGCCTTCAGGGATCACTAAATCGACATATGGAATGTTACTGACAGCTAGACAAAATTAGGTCTTTTTTAATTAAACCAACTGCTTCATTAACCGATGGGGCTGTTAAGCTTCAGCTGAAACGTGTCAAGCTTATGAGATGAACATACAAAAGCACCACATGAACTTTTGCCCCAGACAGCAGGCTTTAAGGAAAGCACCCAGTCAGGACAGATAATGAAGACACAGCAGTTTGGACACACCAGTTGACTAAAGGGCATTTATGTGACTTCATGCAAACTTCTGGAAATACCAATAGTGCTAGAACCTGCTGACGTCCACTGTAAACTCCATTTTTTATCAGGTAGGAAGCAGACGACAGGAAGGACGAGAGCTATTGCAGATTGTAAATTTTAAAAGGTCAAGGTTGGGCTGTTTTGTCCTCATGTAAACAAGTGAATCCAAATTATAAATGAGTTCATTTTGTCAGTGGACCAGATTTAACAATCAAGACCCCTTTTTACACTGAAGAGCAGATGTACCCGCCTAAATACATATTGGCACAATGTGACTAAATGTGGCTGAATCACTCCTGACGCATCTGAAATGAACGTAGTTTAGTAAGGCTATGACTATTCGCCTACAATACACATGTTGGGTCACACAGCTAAGATGCAGTAAAATGAGAGATATCGTCAAAAAGCTGAAGACAAAGGAGAAAATTAAAGTTAATGATGAGATAGTGGAGTTAAGAAATTAAGCATATTCTCATCAGTACATTCTAGAGGGGTCTAATGTATCTCCTAAAAACAGAATTTGGCATCTAAAACAGAAAGTCAGCACCACAAGGATAATCAGTGACGTAGTGTTAGCAAATACTAATCAGTGCAGTCTGCCAGAGTTTTTTATGTCTCCTAGACCTGTAGCCTGAGTTAAACTGCCACAGTTCTCTTTTGGATGGATGGTTCTCTGACCAATCAATCCACATTTAAGCTTTATTTTGATGTTCCTGGTGCATAAGCTGTGCATATGATATACAGTACTGTGAAAAATGTAATAAGCAGGTGAGAAAAAATGCCGTGAAAAAAGAATGCTTTCAGAAATGGAAGTGTTAATCATTTATTTTTATCAATTAATAAAATGCAGTGACTGAACAAAAGAGAAATCTAAATCAAATCAATATTTGGTGTGACCACCCTTTGCCTTCAAAACAGCATCAATTCTTCTAGGTACACTTGCACACAGTTTTTGAAGGAACTCGGCTGGTAGGTTGTTCCAGACATGACGGTGTTTCAACCTCCGTGTGACATTGATGATCATCAGCACCTGTTTGGTAAAATTAGTTGATCATACACCGACTATAATCCTACAAAATCCCTGACTTTGTGAAGAACTGATGCTGGTTTGAAGGCAAAAGGTAGTAACACCAAATATTGATTTGATTTAGATTTTTCTTTTGTTCGCTCACTTTGCATTTTGTAAATTGATAAAAATAAACGATCATTATTTATATTTCTGAAAGCGTTCTTTGTTTACAGCATATTTTCACACCTGCCTAAAACTGTATGAAATGATCTATTGCTAAATATTGTGCTACAAAATGTTACATCTGCCCCAAAGTGACTCTGACTTTACTACTTTGAGTAATCTGCGTTAATATAATATAAACATTATTATCGTATGATTATGAAACAGTAATTACATAAACTCCAATTAAACCACACCCCATTTTGAAACTTTTCTATCAATGAGAAAAAACACTCTCATTTCCAAAACCGGATAAGTATTTATTGATAACTGAATTACATTTCTCTTTTATACACATTTCATAAATGATACAGGAGTTTACATTTTCATTTTTATAGTCTTCCAACATTACAGCATCCAAGGCCAATGAAACAAATGAAACAAAAAACAAAAACCTGAAACGAAGAAAAGTTCTGCATGAGTAAACGATGGGAAACTGCTTCACTTTCTATCATTAAACTTCTCATTTCAAGTGCACATTAAAAATGTAAAACAATGCACAAATTCAAAATGTGATTCATGTGACAGGAGAGTTTTTGTGGAGAGATGATGATCTGAGATGCCAGGGAGAGAGAGAGAGAGAGAGAGAGAGAGAGAGAGGGTTGTTGATGATAGCTGCCCACATACTAGGCAGGGCAGTCTTAAAAGACATGTGAGGAGGGAAAAACTGCACCAAGCTTTCTACTCACCAAGGTCAGCAATCTCTGCGTATTTTTTTTTTTTTTGTGTGTGTTTTTTTTTTTTAAGTCATTTTTATATAATTTCCCGATGTAAACATACATTCATGCAACACCCGCTTTAGAATAAGTTCCATATATTAGATATACTCTCGTAAAAAACAAACAGAAACAACAAAAGAAATGCGATAGAAAAAAACAAACAAACGCAATGGTCATCAATGTTGATCAGGTTTGAGGCAACTTAAAGTAGCAAGTCAGGATGGATTTGGTATCAGCTTGTCAGGTCGTTCCAGGCAATAGAGAAGTGTTTCTAAATGCCAAAGCACATTTCTGCCCTCACTGCCCTCTGCGAATGCACCTGCATATGAGAATTTATGTCTACTGAAGATATGAGAAGCAAGGGGGGCCACAGGAAGCAACTGATTTACATTAACTGATGATCAGCAATGATGGGGATTGCTTTCAAATGAATCTATTGATTTGCACTTTGCCTTCATAGAGAGGTATACAAACACAGTTACATTTTGTCCACCTCACTCTATTGACAAAACCACATAACAGCTTGCTGTGGCCAATCTGCCATCTAAAACTCTGCTCACAGAGGTCTAACCAACTCTGTTCATCCAAACACCGAAGACCAGCAAAAGCACAAACTTTAAGTATCTACCAGTTGAATCCACCCAAAAAGGGTTCTTTGGAGTGGTGGCACACATGAACCACTTTCATTAGCATTCTTTTAATCTAAGTTCTACTTAAATGTCTCTAAAGGTGGCTTGTTTTGCCACATGGAGGCTTTAAAATTAGTATCGTAGCCTGGATCACAGTCTCCCATAGTTTCTTTTTATCAATCTCAACACAATCGCTTTCACTCAGCCCACTACTCTATTACCCAGCTTTAGCTTTCTTATTCACCCGCTGCTGTTAGGGTAAGGTCAGGATTGTGCAAGTATCAGAATTTGCTAGGGTATGGTCCTGTGCAGAACTTTCGCTATTATGCATCTGATGAGATCTGTTGAATGAAAATGAAATAAGTATGCAACCTCTACAGAGAACAAATATCTACGCATTTTAATACAGCTTACCTGTTTATTCTCTGGAAATTAAACATAAAATGTAGATTTTTCGAAGATTTTTTTTGGACAATATTTTGAAGCCACCTGTGACCCTGGTAAGGATAAGCAGCTCAGGACAAAAAAAAAAAATGAATTGATGGATTTTAAACTTGCATTGTGCATAATTTATGTACTAAATTAAAGTCTGTTCCCTGTAGAAGAGATGTACCTATTTTCACTGAGAAAATCATAGTTTTGCAGTATATGCCTTCAGAAAAAGAGCACATCTCCACTCCTGCAGATCCAAAGTCCTGCAAGGTTTATTGTTCATTGCTTTCAGTGTCTGAAAGGTGTGGTGAATTAAATAAGGTTTTTCGAGAGCAGCCAGTGCTCCAGGTCTGAAGATGTACTTAAAGACTCAAATAACATAAATGACTCCCAAGTCATTTTGCTCTTCTTGGCCCCTGCTCTGGTGGCTTTGATGAGGGATATGGTTCTATAGAATCATATTAGATGATAGTAGAAAGAACAAGGTTTTAAAATGATACTGACTCTTTAAAAACATAATGTTGGATTATATATCCAGCACCGGTGATCTGCTAAACTAAAGGAAGCAACAGGAAATAGCATCTTTTATGGACAAATAAGGACAAGTCATGTATTAATGTGTGAGCAAGTAATGAATGACAATGAAGCCCACAAGTGTCAGGGGTGTCCAGCTCTAGTAGGGCCTTCCTCCATAAGAGGTGCTGACCTCTCCCTGCTCAAACACACTCAATTCAATTTAAATGACCAGATTTACTAAGTGTGTGAAAGCAGGGAACTCAGCACTGCACTGGACTTGCACTCCAGAACCAGAAGTGGACAGCCCTGCCATAATCCACAAATTATATCACCCAACATAGTAGTAATTGCAGTAATGCAAACAGAGGTACTTTGTATGCAAACATCTTAGCAAAAGGTGGCAAGTTTAGAAACTAAAACAGGAGTGATGGTGATTTTAGCGACGCGTCCTGGATAAACATGTTTTGGCATGTTCGCCTGGGGTGTATGAAAGTGAAACAAAATGCAATGTGTGTTTAAGCACAGTCTCATGTACATCCCACATTTTCTACTGCTTTGTCTGCTCTAAGGCCTGTCTGCTAAAAGACGCCACGTTTATATACGTGAGGATGCAACAGTCACGCGCTACAGCATGCTGCAAAAGTCTAGGATCTAATATATTACACGTTGCTCTCTCCATGTACCACTATTTTCTTGGCATACAGAGGAGGATATGTGCAGCTGAAAGACGCCACAAGAATTGGGCGTGCTCACTGACATCTTTCCCATTTTTTTTTTCCATTTAAGCAGTCATACCTTTCACGTCAGCAGCCCTTAGTCCAGAAGGGTGGACGGACCTGTCTCATTAGGGGACTGAGAGACAGAGCAGCAGGTGTGGCCGTGCAGGAGTACAGCAGTCCCTGACCAGCACACTGCATGGGGTAATGTGAGGCACTGTGGGTAACGCAGTTGTTTCCCGATGCTTGGAAAAATAAAGAACAAAGTCAAGCTTCCGAATATGTTTTCGTTGCTAAATCGTCACACAGATTTCCAAGCAACTGCAGACATGTTTGTGGACCTGGAAGTCTGTTTGGAATTCAAGTCACTATTTGTAGACTGTGACAGGTGACAGCACATGCGAATATGGGTGGTAATTATGTAGCCATATGTATGAGGGTGTGGAACTGATCTGGTGCAGCGCTGGGCACCATTAAGATACTCGTCTTGATGTTTGACATGATAAAAAGATCAACTCCTCAACCAATAATAAACCAAAAGTAGAATCTAGTCATTCTCTTAACCCTTAACAAATATAATATGGCTTCCAAAATAAAAAGTGCCAAAATTGATTTTCTGTTTTTCTTTTTTAATCTTTTTTTTTGTTTTTTGTTTGTTTTTTTTTGGAATAATAGAACACACAGTGATGTTTAGCCGGTATATCTCTGGTCTGCAGTCTGGAACAGGTCTGTACAGGGCAGTACAGGAATGACCCCTTTCTCCTTTCACGCATATAGCAGCAGTGTGGTTTAACTCCTGGTACAGCTCTTTGTTTGCACGTCACACAGTAGGCAGCCGCAAGAGGGGTCCAGACTGAGTCAGCTGAACATTCCTACCTGGCACGTCCAGCGCCTGATCACAACGGCTTGATATCTTTTGTGTGCCGGACAGGTGTGCACAATTCCTCTGTAAAAAGAAAATGTTAATCCAAAGAGCTGTAAAGAGTTCTTAGGCCTTAGAAGTGCTGAGCCACAGAGCTTGTGTGTGCGTTTGTCTTTGTTTTGTTTTTCTTTATCTATGTCCCATGCAGGGAGTGGGGGGTCACCGTCCATTTGGAGATGTGGTGTCCAAATCCAGGTGTAGTTTCCTGTAAGGCAGCAGGGAAATCCTGCAGGCTGCTGTTGTTCTCTCTGTGGTCCTGTAAGCGTTATCAGAGCGTACAGGGCTGTAGGCATAACTTGCATCCTGCAGCACCAGAGAGGTTTCAGATTTCTTTCATTCTTTCAGCTGATTTCATTCCATCCCCTCCTCCTCTGCTTTGACTTGCTGTGTTTATCCAGAGTTTCCAAATAGCAAAAAAAAGTAAAAACAACAGTAATTAAAAAACCTCCAATGCTTGTAAGTGTAGCTTACATGTTTCTTTCAGAGGTCAGAGAAGAGACAGAAAGAGTTGATAGGGGTGGTGGGGAAAACATTAAGAACAAATAAACAAAACAAAACATGGGGAAAACAAAGGACGGAGAGAGAAAAAAAAATTGAGAGAGAGAGAATGAAGGGAAGGAGGAAGGGAGGCTTTCACTCTTCCCATCAATCCTTGCTGGCAATGATCTGCTGGATGGGGAGATGTAGCTGGAGAGGATCTCTCAGACGTTTCAGGTCCAACTCCGCCTGAGAAGGGGGGGGAAGAGAGAGAGAGAGAGAGAGAGAGAGAGAGAGGGGTTGTGGATGATGGAGAGAGCAGGGCAGAGGGGAGAGAAGGAACAGAGAAGCATCCAAGATCAGCAAGGAGAAAAGTGTACATTTTAACATATAACAATTATTATACATGTGCATATATTTTTGTCTGTGTGAGACAGATGTATATTATCACACCTCAGCGATAGCATCCTTCAGTTTGTTGTACTTTTCAACGTCAAAGCGTGTCCTCTTCACCCCCCTGTGGAAGAACAGCAGATACTGCCTGTCTCTGGCATCAGGATAAATATACTCCTGTAGGAATAAAATAAACACAGTAGAAGAAGAAGAAACAGTAAAATATCAGACTGGAGTCTCGTACACGCAGGCCCTTTCTCCTCTTATAGCCAGCATAACAAAACAAGACTAAATCAATCTACGGAAACTCAATGTTCTTGTGTACAGTTCAAATAAGGGACATAATCATGAGAACCACCCAATTGAAAATCAAGTGCATTCTGTCTACAGTGCCAAGACAGAGGCCGTTCTGAAGAAGTCTGCCCTTGATTAATCACATGATTCAACGCGGTTGTCACATTTAAGTCAAAAATATTTTACTGTCACCTTGATTATAAAAAATCACTAATAAGCCCTAAGTGATCTGAATTCTGTTCTGAAAGATTAACCAGCAATAAAGACAGCAATCATGCTTCTTTTACACAGTGATTTGAAACACAGAATTACAGTCTGTTGATCATGGCATCTATTAAAACTGTACTGTGTGAGGTAAATCCAGCATCAACCAATACCCAGTCCATGACTCCTCCCATCTCTAGCATTGTTAGGGAGTATATAATGATTTTTCATTCTAATTTTGTATAAAATATCATGTGAATATAAATTTGATGAGAAGGATTTGTCAAATTTGTCAAAGCTTAAAGTGATTTGAGTCACATTAATTGCTAAGAAGTGGACATCATTAATGGCATTAGAGTTTCGGGCTGCTTGGTTCATTTAACTGATGAAATAGAAGTGACATACCTGGCGCGTGAGTACAAAGTAGGCGTACATGGCCATTGCGGTGCCATAAGTGATGAAGTAGGTGACCGGCTCCATGATATCCCATGAGTACTCCCACCAGGTAAGCCTTGCAAGCACACCAAACTGAGTGGCCATGTAGGCCATGCCCCCCCACAGCACCCAAGTGGTTCGGCGCTCAGCCTTCTTACTTAGTTCCTCCTTCACCTGAGATAAGGTACAGAATAAATTAGATGAGTAAATATGTGCACCTGCTTTATGCTTTGACGATCAGGCTTTAGCAAGCAGAGTTGAGGATAAAGCAGAAAAAAAAAAAAAACAGTAATTTCTTTCACTCTAATTAAACAAAGCTTTTAAAAATCAGTTTATACTCTTACAAAAATCAGTAAATGTTGGGACAATAGACAGATTGATCCGCACCATTCCAATTTTTTTTTAGAAAAGAATGAAATGTCATTTCTGGGCCAACAAATGATTTAACATGCCTATTTGAACAAAAAAAAGAGATTAAACATATGGGAGTTCTTTAAATCAATGGATGACAAAGGGGTTGAATGAATGAGTTTCATGAATCATCCCATGTGCCACTGTCTAATATTCTGAGGGTGATCAATAAAGTGATCATTCTAATCCATCACTCCCTTTCTGCTTACCATGCCATCTTTAGCTATATATTGTGTGCAAGTATCTGAGCTTTTGCTGGATATCAATACAGTGTTGTCCCTACTGGATATATTGATATATTGTGAACTGCTATAACAAAAAAGCTTTGAATGAATTCTAAACTGTTACTATTTTTTTTTTTTAAGTTTTTTGGAAATACCAACAATTTTGTTGAGGACAATAAAATGGCGAAAAATGATAAATGAAATTGACACATCAGAAATTATTTACAGGCCTCATAAAGACTGGAAGGGCACCTTTTCTAGTGGGCGGAGCTGAGAGTTGAGGTCCTCCAGACGTCCAACTAGCTCTTTTTCTTTGCTGAGCTGGTGCTCCTCTATGCGCAGGGTGGTATAGAGCTGCTGCACCAGGAACTTCACATCGTTGAGCCGCTCAGCCTCCTCATGGGCCAACAGCTCTGTGACAGACAATAATTCTAAAGTGAGATTCAACAAAAGGTGAAAGTTGTTGTCGTTGTGAACAGCACAGAACAGTGACCAACAACAAAATTCAGCGCCCGGGAAGCAGTGTTGGGGACAGTGCCTTGCTCAAGGGTACCTCAGGGTAACCTACTGGTCAGGGACTCAAACTCATTAACCTTCAAATCAACCTTTCAATCATGGGGCTTAGTCCCTAACCAGTAGGTCAGTACTGCCCAAAAGATTAATTGAAAAACAAACACAGAAACATCCTTTTAAACCTTCCCCACCACACGCCCAACAAAGCAGTCCTGAAGCCTCACCTCTTCTGGGTGGCCGCACCAAATGTGTAGTGTCATTAATGAGCAGTTTGAAGTCGTCCAACAACAGAATGTCAATTCCAGTTGAAGAGGCTATCCGTGCTCCATCTACAAACACAAACATAACAGGTTATAAGAGGGTTATAACTGCAGATCTTTTCTCCAGCTTGTGTAGAGTGAGGCCTGTTCTCTCTACACTGACTAATATCATACAAGGACGCCTGTCATGAAATTAAGCATTTTCTAATCTAATCTGCTGGCCAGAGTTCACAGAGAGGGTCTTTGAGTGCCTCTCAACACTGAGACTGTGGATGTCACATGTGCACTGCAATGAAGTAATCTAGAAGGATGGCACTGGAAAAGAACAAGTTGTGTTTGAAACTGAATCAAGGACCCACCTATGCCATAAACAACAAGAAACAAAAACAAAAACAAAAACAAAAAAAGTCATTGCAAGTTTTGGTGGTTAAAAACTGAAAATAATTGTACATACTGTTGTCCAAAGTCTATTTATGTCTATTTGTATGAGTGTTTATGATCGAGTATGTTTGTTATTAGTACCTAAAGAGTAGATGGCGACTCGGTCGATGCCTCGATCCTCGGCCTGTAGCTGCTGGAGGAACACGCCCACGCTGTCGCTGAGTGGTTTCAGGGTGAACTGACAGAGCTCCCGCCGAGAAGGCAGCCTCACTGAGATCACTGGCAAGCCATTCTGATACGCCACCGACACCTCTGATAACACACACACACACACTCATTAGATCTTTGGCAAAGGGCACAGTTATGCACCCACCCACCCCTGCCTGTTAGATACAGCTGCCTCCTAATGATGGTGCAACCACACAGTTAAGCTTCATTAACAGCAGGCTGTGCCTTTTAATTTCAGACTTACAAGTGAAGCTTCCCTTTTAAAATACCTTGCAGTGATAATAAAGTTTCGTACCTGACAAATGAATCGTATGCACTCTGGCCACAAGGTCAGTACACACTGGCAACAGTAGGGGGCTGTGTTGCAGTGACGGTGTGTCAGAATCCTTGCGAGACTCATCCTAATGCTGCAGTGCTGAAAGTGGCCCATCTGCATCTACATGCATGCACACTTTCGCTCTAAACAAAACACTGCTAGTGTTTTGGATGGCGAGATAAAAAAAAAGCATCAAAGCCAATAGCTAAATACTTCTTATCGTGGACCATTCTCCAGGCAAATTAATCCTGCACAAAACCTGGAATGCAGATTACTGTCTCCTTACTCAACCATACTTAGCTGATTCTTTATAGCCTGTGAATTATTTCTGGACAAAGGAGGCAAACCTCATCCTGCACCCAATTAGTAGATATAAATCAATTCAATTAGCCAGTTCAATGACACCCAGCTGAAGAACCCTAAAGATTAAAAAAAAAAATAATGCAGGTAAAAATCCTGCAAGTTTTTTTTTTCTTTTTTTCCATAATATTAAAACTTGGTACTTAAGTTCCATTAAACCTTAACCATAAACATATATTTGCTGTTTAGGCAACAAAATTGCCATGTGTTACATTTTAAGATATGCCAGTAAAAATGATTTATACATATGATCTGGAAACTAACACTTAAAACAATAAAACTGGATAAGTGTTTGCAATGAAATATGGAATTGTTCACAGATACCTAAGTACTACTATCATATGTAGAAAAAAGTGCAATATTGTGTACTACGATAACTTAGTCACATTACACAGCTCTGCAATGTCACAATACAAATGAATATAACACAATGTTCTATAGTAACTCAGTTTCTAATACTGACTCGGCCATTTTTTATGCCTGATCCATGAGTGGGTATTTGGCTGGGGCGATACAGGAGTGGTGAGGGCAGTGGAGACCTGACTTGAGGGGGGATAACTTTTTTTTTTTTTGTTTTTTTTTTTAAAGCTGTTCCTCATTCTGGTAGTCTTTGCTCTGATAGATAACCATCTTCCTGAGGGCAGGTACTCCAACAAGTGGTGGGCTGGATGATGTGAGATCAGTGGGAGCAGCAGGAGGTTTAGATCAGCGGTGAGGTCTGGTAAGCTGGCCCTAATGATTTTCCAGACCGTATGACCTCCTTAAGAGCTTGCTGCTGAACTACACTGACAACTACATTGACACTCAGTATGTCAGCACACTTTCTGTGGCACAGTGATAGAAATTCACCAGAAACTTTCGGTGAGGATTTCCTTTCTTCACATGAGTCAGTTAAATCCCTGAGGTGGAGTCCGTTCTTCAGGGCAAGTCCTCATGAACTGACTGTCCCAGGTACTTCAAGTTCACCACTGCCTTGTTATAGAGAGAGGTGTGGTTGTGTTGCACTGTCTTGCGAAAGAGCCTGGTTGTGCCTGCTTTTCTATTTCACATGTTGTCTGGGAATGTAAAGAAAGTTAAACAATATGAGGCAGAGCAGTCATGACTAAAAAGGGCATAAGGTCTTGGGGTGAATAAAGGTTCCAGTCAAAAACCGGGGTTTAGGGATAAAACAGATTTGTGTTTGCCGTTTCAAACAGACTGCGTGCAGTGGGTTAGGAACTTCAATGGTCAATTGCAAAATATTTGTTAGGGAGGACTGTGTTGAAAGTTGAACTATAATCACTGAAGAGCATTCTTACATGTATTCCTTCCCTCCAGGCATTCTAGAAGACTACGAGGCACAACAGCTGCTCCATCTGCATTTGATCTGTTCTCCCTGAAAGAAAACTGGCTCTTGTGAAAGAGGGTGGTTATGAGACTTGATGTGCTCATTACCCATCTCTCCAGATATTTAGCAGGTAAGGTGGGTAAGAGACTCTTGCCTGTAGCAGTTCAAGCATGTGACCGTTGACTGCTTAAGCGCAGGAAGGATTGTTGATGTTTTGAAGCAGTGGGGGACACATAATGAGGACAGAAAAAGGTTACAGATGTCTTTGGAAAACCTTGCAAGCTAAATTGTTTAAATACACAGCCAATCAAACTGTCTGATCCAGCCTGGGTTTGATATCCTGTGATTTACTTTGTGTGGGCTCAGGATGGGTGCAATATCAATTGAATTTTTACTTAAAAATAATTTACTAGAAGTTTGTTTGGCCCATTTTTTGTTGAAGTGAAAAGAACCATACATCCCCATAGAGATCCAGTTCTGTACATTTTAATGCTTAATTTAATTTTAATTGAATGAATATAATGTAAACTAAAACTAAACTAAACTAAAACCCTATTCCATGTAAAAGAACAAAATGTATTTGACTGAAAGTTTATGTACAATTGTTGTTAGTGAGTACTTTTAGTGTGGCTCTAAGTGTGGCTCTTGGTGTGGGACTAACTCGCATCTTTAAGGCAACGGGTAGCACCGGGTAACAAAGAGCAATGCGGAAAAACATGGAAACACACTGGCAGGTGGAATGTAAACTCACCACAACTATGAATATGATGTGTCTCGAAAAATGAAGATATTATTATGCTGAATGGTTCCCTGCTTTTTAAAGGTGCCAACAAAGCTCTGGAATCTGGTTGTGATAAGTAAATTAAATCAGGCCTTTAGTTGAACCAGAAAATCTTTAGTTGTGGAAACTCGTTTCATTGTCATTATTTTATCACCTAAGAAGTGTAAAAAAAAATTATATATATATATATATATATATATAAATTATATATATACACACACACAAACACACACACACACACACACACACACATTACTGTGCAAAAGTTTTAGGCACGTGTGGAAAAAATGCTGTAAACAAAGAATGCTTTCAGAAATATAAATAATGATCAATTTACAAAATGCAAAGCGAACAAAAGAAAAATCTAAATCAATTCAATATTTGGTGTTGCAACCTTTTGCCTTCAAAGCAGCATCAGTTCTTCTAGGTACACTTGCACACAGTCAGGGATTCTGTAGGATTATAGTCGGTGTCTGATCAACCAGTTTTACCAAACAGGTGCTGATGATCATCAATGCCACACGGAGGTTGAAACACAGTGAGGTTTGGAACAACCTACCAGCCGAGTTCCTTCAAAAACTGTGTGCAAGTGTACCTAGAAGAATTGATGCTGCTTTGAAGGCAAAGGGTGGACACACTAAATATTGATTTGATTTAGATTTCTCTTTTGTTCATTCACTGCATTTTGTTGATTGATGAAAATTAATGATTAACACTTCCATTTTTGAAAGCATTCTTTGTATATATTCATGTGTTTAGGTTATATACATATTTTACACAGATACATCTACAAATCATGTTATTTGACTGTAATATGTTCAGACCTTTGCGTACATTTCTTGTTAGTTTTTGTAAAACAGCTCTGCTAATTGAACTCTATAAATACATCCATGCTATAAAGTCAGCCAGTGACAAATGATTTTGGGAACAATGGAGGCCAGTGCTTTCAAGCCTGACTGATTTAGACAGCTTTGCATGCTCAGGCTCTGAACTACACTCCCTTCTTTGGGAAATATACATCTTACGCCACATTAAATCAATAAATTTACCATAAAACATTCAGGCCCATTATCTAACCCACTCTCTTCTCTATACATTTGCAGACCCCCGCCTCAAATAACGCTTGGGGGACAAAATCAATTGTGCGATCAGTGCAGTCACATGTGACAGCCACTTGTGGTAGAAACAAAATTTTAATCTTTTGACCCAAATCTTTAGTCATATAGACCTGGGGACTGGGCCTTGTGCTTTGGAGAACAAATCAAAAGTTGATGACTGAATTACCATATTCATAAAGAATTCTATAGTGCCAATAAAGCTAAACTGCTTCAGTGATTTTATTTCATTAGGGAAAGTGACCTAAACTGAATTGATCTCCATGCCTGCTCAAGAGAAGAAGCATGTCTTGAAGGAATCCTCAGTACTGTCTCAAAATGAAAGTCTGGCTCCATGATCATCGCTCTTCTGATTACAGCAGACTCTCTGCGATCTGTCAGCTTTAAATCAAATTCTTATGTCAGCTACTCCAGGAAGACTGGCATTTCCTTAGGGGGCTGTACTCTGCCATTTACGTAGGGCTCAATTATAGCCCCCATTAGGCTTAACGAGGATTCATTTTAGGGGACTGTGTTCTTTAGTGCAGATGTCTGGACAGTAAAATATGGCCGTATCTGAAGTCTCTTCAGGACAGATGGAGTCATATAGGATGTGTCAGAAGGTAAATATGAACACAAATCCCTATCGCAGATAAAATAACAACATATTAAATGTGATGAAACCTGATCTTTTCACTAAAACACAATCAGCTTCATATGAAATGAAAATCGCTTCAATAAAAAGGCTAGACATTCTGTGAAGCTTATAAATACTGATGTCACACATATTTTAAATTTATAATACATATAAATAAGTTTGTTATCTAAGACCCATATGAACAAAACGTATATCTCATCTGTTGTGCAAACTGAGTAATCTACCACTAGTTTAAGGAATCCACACAAGCATTGTTGATGTATGACAAACCATTTCATAGTTAATCGGTGGAAAATGTGTAAAAAGTAAATTTGTGACGTGAATAATCCTCATTCAGCCCTCTACCCACACAATTCTCGTTCATCTTGCCTTTCGCTTCTTGAAGTTTTTCTTTTCACATGGCTGCCTCTGGAGGCTTGTTGCTCTCTTTAATGGCACTGCTATTAAAATCCACTTCTGAACAATGCACTGCTAAACCCATTCTGCAGCCCTGCAGTGCTTTCAGTGTAGCCTGCCACCAAAATGTGGGCAACTATTTTTTACTCCAAACAGAAATAGTACATTCAAAGGCGTGCAGTATAGCCCACACTGCAACACAAGCACTAATCAGTGAATTTATACTTAACTGGCCATTAAGTAGCTCTGGGTACACATGTAAAAAAATAAATCTGTGTAGGTTCAGGTCGTAATTAATTTTACATCTCTTGACCGTAACTAAACAGTGTGTTTTTGTTACTGTGACTTTAAGACTAAAATATAGTCTTGTGAAAAAACTAGGACACCCTATGAGTGTGTTTTTGTAACATATCTTGGACTTTGAGATATTAATTCTCTATTTTAACAATACTGAGAGATTTAAGTAATATAACTAAACAATTAAAACTGAAAAAAAGACTTCAAAATCTTCTGTAAAATGTATTTCTACAAAAACATGATTTCTTTTGAGGAATAAATTAGGACACACCCACCTTTTTTCCCCCAATTAAAATGGCTCAAATCACACACAGGTGCAGCACATCAGGTGCACACAATTAGAACATCCTTACTCAGCATTTTGAAGGAGGTTTGCCCATTTAAACCTGAGACTGTTGAGGTGAGAGTGAACACCATGGTGAGATCTAAAGAGCTGTCTGAGGCCTTCAGAAAGAAGATTGTAGCATCTTATAAGTCTGGCAAGGGATTTAAAAAGATCTCAAAATAATCTGCAATCAGCCATTCTACTGTCCAAAAAATAGTCTACATGTGGAGGACTTCATGTCATTTAGGTAATCACAGAACCTCCAGCAGGCTCTTGCTACTGTTGGTGTGAAAGTGCCTCTACAATCAGAGAGACTGCACAACTTTAACTTGCATGGGAGTGTGGAGGAAGGAGGAAACCGTTGCTCTCTAAGAGAAATATCAAGGTCAGACTGAAGTTTTCCAGAGAGAATGTAGACAAAGACCAGGACTTCTGGAATCATGTTCTTTGGACAGATGAGTCTTAAATTTATTTATTTGGACACCAGAACAGAGGACAAGTCTGGCGGAAAACAAATGCAGCTTTCCTCATACCAACTGTGAAGCATGGAGGTGGAAGTGTCATGGTTTGAGGATGCTTTACTGCAGCAGGACATGACCAGCTCACCATCATATAATCCACCATGAATTCCACCGTGTATCAGAGGGAGCTTGAGGAACATGTGAGACAACCTGTAAGAACATTAGAGCTAAAGTGGAACTGGACCCTGCAACAGGACAATGACCAAAAACATACAGTAAATCCACCAAGCACTGTCTAAAAACTAAGAAATGGAGAGTCCTGGAGTGGCCGAGTCAAAGCCCAGATCTTAAACCCATTGAGATGCTGTGGGGTGACTTGAAACGGGCTGTACATGCAAGAAACCCCTCAAGCATCTCACAGCTTCCATCATTCTGCATTGAGGAGTGGATCAAACTTTCCTCAGACTGGTGTCAGAGACTGGTAGATTCTACACGAAGCATCTCACTGCAGTTATTTCAGCCAAAGGGGGGGAGGGGGGGAGGGGGGGGGAACACTAGCAGAATACACATTTTTGTTGATCTATTTTATTTAATTAATAAACAGAGGTTCATTTTTGTTATTTACCTGCAATTAAATCACTTTCTTTTCCAGAGATAAATAAAAACAAGATTAGACATCGATATGTGAACATTTCTTGATAAAGAATGGAATATTTAATAGGGTGTCCCAATTTTTTCCACATGACTGTATGTAAACAACCTTTGTTCAGATTGGTTGCCCTTTAATGTGCCTCATCCTAAAAGTATCAGTGAAACATTCCTTTACATTTACGGCATTTAGCAGACGCTCTTATCCAGAGCGACTTCCATGTCCTGATTACAGGGACAGTCCCCCTGCAGCAACTCAGGGTTAAGGGTCTTGCTCAGGGACCCAGTGGTGGGATTCGAACCTGGGACCTCTTCATCCATAGGTCTGTAGGCAAGTACACCACCACTAGACCACCACCACCCCTTTTAACTTCAACAGGAATGGGTGGAGCTAAACAGCTGTGTGCACAACAGCCATATATCTGGCTAAGCTGCTTTTGTTTATTGTGACATTTTGTAGTTCATTTTAATGGTGTTTACATACACCAAGGAAGGTAACCAGGAAGGTAAGTTATTTATTCATCCCTGTGGAAAATTCAGAAAAAAAAAATATTTGTCAATTTTCCATGGTATGGTAACTTTCAATACTTGACTGATTCTCAAACCAAAAATATGATACATGATACAGGTACTACTATTGTTTCTAACCTGATTTTATTGGTTTGGTTTTGTTGAAATTACAATTTCTACCTAGTACAAAGTAAAAATAAACTATTGATTCTTCCATTAGAACTATTTTTGGCTATTGGTTCCTTATAGAACTGAATCTTCCATAACGGTTCTGTCTTATCTTGCATGTGCACATGCTGAATAAAGTAATACTTGTTGAATCATTAATGACAAACTTCAACAATATAAAATCTATTTTAAGTTTGCCAACAGAATTAATTTAACTCTTAATTTTCTGATCTAAGAGGAGATGTTTTCAAATTTACGTCTGAATTAGATTATTGGACATGCTCAACATAATGTTCTGTTGCTCTTTGGCGAGCCTTTCCGATGTCATGTGGCTCAGCTGTCAGTGTTTTCAGTTGAGGGCTTTCCGTTTGATACCAATGGTGTAGCTTCCCTAATAATTTCTGTTAATAAGACAACAATCTGCCTGCCAACCGCTGCATAATTAACCTCCTGAGTGGGCGAGTGCAGCTGTACTCTACAGTGTTAGAGCTGTTAATGTAACCAAGGCACTTATTGTTAGTTAATTGGCTAAATTGAAAATGAAGCAGAGTTGAAGTGCATCCTCGCGATCAAAGTGTTGAGTGTTTTCCTGCTCTTCAGGCTGATTCAGCCTGTCACAGTGTAGCAGCCCAGAAATGCAGAGCAGACAGACACATTTAGGGTGGAAACCAATTTTCCTAGTTTAGATATGGACACTGCTTCAAAACACACACACACACACACACACACTCTCTCTCTCACCTTCTGAAGCAGCAGGAGAACACAGCAATCTTTGAGCCTGCCATTTGGGAGTACCCTTCCAGCCCTGCGGAGAGACAAACACAGGAGGCTTCTTATTGGTATGGTTGTTGCAAATATTTCATCATCAGCTGTAGGGATGAGCATTTTGGTCCAGTTTGATATTTGAAATTGTAAGGAATCTTTTCAGACATTTGATAAATAATAAGCACCAAATAATAAAATAACTAACGAGCTAACCATCTCACCAGTACTGTACTATACTAAACCCAGACCACAAATCATCTCAGATGGCTTGAAATTTACAACAAGAAAGGTCATCCAAGAGGTGGTAAGACACAAAGCATGACATCTTTTCTAAATGATGTTGAAAGCTTTAAATTTATACGACTAGAGTCTAAACTGAGTCTGAAGTTTCTAAATGCTCTGAAGATTATTTGACGGGTTTGATGTTTCGAAATGCTTTCGTGTGATGTTTTCTCTGTGCTTAGTACCATCTGCTGCACAGCACTGGGCTTCTGGTTAAATATGCAGCAACATCTAACTGCAGTTATGTTTCTACCCTTTTCTTTTTTGGCCTAAACAAACTAACACTAAATGCAACCCAAATCAGAAATCCAAACTTTAGTCCTCAAGGTTCGTAAATTTAGGACCATAAACAGAGATATAAATAGCGAGGAAAAAGAAACATTTACCTTTCAGTTTTTTTTTGCTTGTTTTTGTTTTTTGAGTGGGGCTCCGTGTGTCTGTTGGGAGCTAAATATTAACAGCTAAGAAATACGTTCATAAGCTAATTGGCCAACATGGCCCATTTAGGCTTTTACATTCATGGCTGCATAAAATGTACTTCAGAAAAAAAAAAATCTATTGCTCATCTCTATTCTAAACAATACATATGACAGTTAATCTACAATGTTAAGCTACAACGAGCTACATCAGCTACAAGCTTGACAGGCGTATTTACTGATTTAAAAACAGCACAGTACAATGAAATATATTGACCAATGAAATACTACACTGTGAGACACTCACACTGAAAATGTCTGAAAAAAGTACCAGATGGACATTCCCTCATTAAATGTGTGTGTGTGTGTGTGTGTGTGTGTGTGTGGGTGTGTGTGTGTGTGTGTGTGTGTTAATAGTCCTGTAGATAGTCCTCAAGAGCAATTTTTTTTTCTAAATGCTGCCTGAAGGTTCACTGGAGACAAAATGTACATGCGCGCACACACAATTTGACCATTTTAACTATAAAGAACAGTACTGTACATGTGTTTTACCAGCTATAATTAGCATAGCCTATAACTGTCCTCCGGGATTCTTTAAAAGAAGTAAGACACAAAGCACTGGATAATATTAAGGGTAATGTGTTTATTAATAGCTCTATGCTGCTTTGTACAACACAGCTGAATTGTGAGAGTGACTTCAAATAGAGCTGACTATTTGTTGCAGGGAAGATATTCATTTACTGTCACAGATTCCTGTTGAGTCAGGAAAAAAGAATCGTGAGCAGGAAGAAAAGGAGGTGAAGGGAGGGAGATGGGGATGGAGTAGAAAGAGAGAGACAGAGACAGACAGAGAGACAAGGTGTATCTAAAACCAAAAAGATAGAAGGGTGTGCATGGGAAGTCATGTTTCAACAATTATTCATCTACAGTAAAACACACACACACACGTGCATGCACGCGCACACACACACACACACACTGTTCTGGCATCTTGATGTTTCTGGTCTATGCTAAAAGGCATTCAGATGTGAACCTGGGGACAACACTGAATAGAGGGAAACGCGTCACGTTTTCCACTGAGCTGTACAGAGTAGGGGGGGATAGAGAGAGCGAGGGAGGGAAGGTAGGAGGGAGAGAGAAGCAGAGAGAGAGAGAGAGAGAGAGAGAAAGAAAAGGGGGGGCAGGGATACCAGGAATGTGGGGAGAGAGAGTATTAGTAGAAAGAGTCAGAGAGGACAGAGGAGGGGAAAGAGAAGAGGGAGAAGGGTGTAGAGAGAAAGACCTCCTAACAAGGGAATTTCTGAGAATTCAATAGAGGAGTCTCCTATTAGTTCACAAACATGAGACAGATGTAAGAGAATTACACTTCTCTCTCTCTCTCTCTCTCTCTCTCTCACACTCACACACACACACACACACACACAGTAACAGGAATACACATTTGTCACGTGGGTATAAAACATTCCCTGCCAGTAAAGGGCAGTGCAGTAGATGGTAGTACTGCAGCGGCCAGCGGATGGTCAGATGTGTGTATATGATTTCAGGTTATAACAGATCATGAATGATATCTCTTGTAAATGCTGATTATAATAAACAGAAAGCACTAAGTTGAAACATTACTGTCATCAACACTGGCAAAAGTGTAGCAACCTAGCATGTAATCCTGACCAATACTAGCTGAAGTTTAAAGGTTGACATCAACTCCACTTAAACCACTGTTTCTGTAGTCATTAAGGTCATTATCAGTTATGGGGCAGCGGTGGCCTAGTGGTTAGGGAACCTGCCCCAGGATCTCAAGGTTTTTCTCTTGAATCCCAAACCAGTAGGCTGCCCTGAGGTAAACTCCTTGAGCAAGATACCGTCCCCCATCATTGCTCCCCGGGTGCTTTCATTGTGGCTCACTGTGTGTTGTGCTGTGTTTCACAATGACAAGTAGAAACGTTCACTTCACTTATCATTGAGAAGAACAGCCACTTCGTAATACAGCCTCCTCTCGCATCCTCTAAAGCAAGAGGGTGCTGTGCTGTCTGAGGAAGGGTGTGCTCTCAATTACTCTCAGAAATGAACACACCTGAGAGCCTGCTGGCTCTCTTGCAGTGCTGAGGAGTAGGACACCTTTTGAGACTGCAGCTGGAGTAGGAAGGGATCCAACAGTTGGAAATGCAGTTTCACAAACCTTACAAAGACACTTATGCAGAGTCCCTCACAAAACAGCTGGCTTGATAACATTTACATTTATGGCATTTAGCAGACACTGACTGTAAAACAAATGACTTTAGTTCACTAACAAGTTTTCTGGAAAACAAAAAGCAACACATGATTTAAAATCCATCATTCATTAAATGTCATCAATCTAACACCATTTTCTAAATGTTAAGCAGTGTTGCTACAAGCTAGAGCTGGCCAACATAAGCATAGGTCAACTGATTTAATTTGGAGTGAAGTTAAGTGGCCGGCGGAGTGCCAGAAAACAAAAATTAAACTCGTTTTGTTTCAATCTGTAGCCTTCTTTGTCAGCAGGCCAACGGTGCCAGAATCTACGACATAAAATACAGTGCAGTCATTTAATGACAGATGGTGTAAAGTCTTAGGACAGTGTGGAGATGAGAGGTGGATGAAGGTGTGTGCTGTGCAGGCTGGCATGTGGCTGAGGATTTCAGGAAAGTACCAACATTAATAAGTGATGAAAAGTTAACAAGCAGACCTCCTTGAAGTGAGCCATGTCGGCTTCCACTCTTACTCAGGATATTCAGCACAACAGAGCAGGGAGCAGCATCCTACTCATAACCTGCCTACACACACACACACGCACCCTTCATCCTGCTGATTGTTTTGGACATCTGTGAACCTAAGAACATCATGATCAACGACAGTTGCAAGAAAAGAAGGAATGAAATAAGACAGGGCTGATTTACCTCTAGCCCAAATTACTTGGGCTACTTACACTACTCATCTGTGATTCTGTGTCAAAATGTGGATTATTAGATTAGTTCATCCACTAGATTCACACTCTTTTTGGTCTAATCTTGTCAAAAACACAGCTCCACCTTCCTCTGTCTGCAGTCAGCAGATGGGGTGGGTAGATCCTTCTTGAAAAGGACAGCGGTGGCCTAGCGGTTAGGTTGTTAGCCGCATGATCGGAGGATCAGGGGTTCAAACCCCTTCCCAATAGGTTGCCCTGAGGTACCCTTGAGCAAGGTACCATCCCCATCACTGCTCCCCGGGCGCTTTCAATAGCTGCCCACTGCTGCACGGGTTTGAGTGTGCATGGGTTAAATGCAGAGGTCCAATTTCGTTGTGGTTCATGTGTGCTGTGCCGTGACCTCGCAATGACAAGGGTTGTCACTTTCACAAAAGTTTTTCCAGCCAGGAAAGCAGACCGATGATTTTATAAATGAAATCCTTGGCCAAATGCAAGTGATACATGTACCTAGACATCAATTTCATTTTATACAAGGGACAGCTGGATATTAAAATTACTTCATGAAGTGTAAATGTTAACAAGCAAGTCAACTTAAAATATTTTCAAATAATTTAAAAGGTTTGTTATTAAAATCAATATTGGCCCCAATTAGGTGTCAATTACTTATTACAGTATTGAGCATTTTTTTTTTTTATCTCTGTAAAGGACTGCAGACAGCTTCCTCAAAACTGTAACAGTAATTAAGTGTTAACTAATAAAGCCAGCAGGTATACGCCTCAAATGAGGTTGTTCAGAAATGTAAGCTGACACATCAGAAATGCTTCAAAACCCATTTTAATCAAAAGAGGGTATCATATGAAAGTGATTAAATGCAGTACTTGGATGTAATGGCACTTCATGACTCAGCAGCAATGGCTAATGAACCTAGTGAGCAGAACAAGTGATTTAATAGATAAGAGAGAGCAAGGGGTTGGAATGAAGAATAAATATTTACCAAATTTTCTAAGCTGTCAAGATTACATGGCTAATAATACATCCATAGAATAATAAAAAGAATTAAAAAAAACTCAGTCCTTAGATTCAACCATACATTGAAACATTTTATTAAAACACACACACACAGCTGCAGAATTTAGCTGCCATCCATCCATTATCTGCCGCTTGTCCCAAATGGGGTCGCGGGGGAGTGCTGGCGTCCAACCCAGCCCACACAGGGCGAGGACGGGGGACGCACCCTGGACAGGTCGCCAGCCCATCGCAGGAGAATTTAGCTTTAATTAATGAATTAAATTTAACTTTGCAGGTCTCAATACAGATTAGTGAAGGTATCAAAATTCTTTCAAACTAATTGCTTTGACCTAAAAACTAATGCTCAAATCGAGAGTAGAACTTGCAGAATTCTGTGTATCCTGTTACTGGAGCTCTACATGACTCTTCACTTGCTAATGCATTACAGACTGAAAGCTGCCACCTCATCCTCAAGCATTTTCACCACCATTCCCTGAAATTTCACCTCTGAATCAAGCAGATTGGCTCCCTCCTGGGAAATGATGGCTATTGGGTTAGTAATGAGTGGCCTGTAGCATGAATGCATTGTGTGGAACCCAAACAATGATTAGGCCCCAGTGCTGGTCTGCTGCTGTCTGCTGAGTAAACTGCTCATTCACTATGTCAATACTACAGAGTTCTCTTACCAATACAGCCCACAAACAAACCACACCACTGGTTAACCAAAAGAGGATGTTTGTGTGTGTGTGTGTGTGTGTGTGTGTGTGTGTGTGTGTGTGTGTGTGTGTGTGTGTGTGTGTGTGTGTGTGTGTAATTGGTAAAACCTTAAAAACCTGGGTTGAGGAAAAGGAACTCGATTGAGAGAAATCTATTAACTGGGAGAACAGCTTGTGATGTAATGCATGTGAAACATCCACATAAAGCGTTATGTAACACGCTATGAGTGTGTTCACACACATGTGCGTTTACTGGTAATAGTAAAGAGTAGGTAGGGGGGCGAGTGATTCAGAAAAGGCCTCTCACGCTTGGCACAGCAGCACTCACACAGCGGCTAAAATATTCAACAGCACAGCAGTCAATAGCACCAGCAACCTCGCAATCAATGCCATTGAGAGAGAGAGAGAGAGAGAGAGAGAGAGAGAGAGAGAAGGGTAAAAGTATTGAAGGGGAAAGATTGAAGAATGATAAATGCATCAGAGAAAAAAGAAAAAGGGAAACTTATAATGGGGCAGCGGTGGTCTAGTGGTTAGGGAGTTGTCCCTGCATCGGAAGATTGTGGGTTCGATTCCCTCACAAGTAGGTACCCTTGAGGTACCCTTGAGCAAGGTACTGTCCCCATCACTGCTCCCCAGGTGCTTTCAATAGCTGCCCACTGCTGCACAGTGTTTGCATGGGTTAAATGCAGAGGTCCAATTTCGTTGCGGTTCACTGTGTGCTGCGCTGTGACCTCGCAATGACAAGGGTTGTCACTTTCAATATCTTATTTTTTTTTTATAGAAGAAAGGAAAACAATAGTGCAAGAAACAGAGAGAGTATGTACGATAAAAGCTACCAAATGACATCATGTGGCAAAAGACTGGAAAAAACAGAAACAGGAAGGACAGGAAAAAAAAAAAAGCAAAAAAAACAAAGCAAAAAAATACAGAAAAGGAAAGACAAAAGTTTAAAAGGAAGAGAAAGGGTAAGAAGAATAAAAAGGGGGAGGAAGGGGGGAGGGAGAGAGAGAGAGAGGGAGGAAGGGGAGCTGCTATGGCTGAAAACCACATGTGGGAGGGAGTCTGTGATCGTAGTGAGAGTGTGTGTCTGAGAGTGGGAGTCTGTGTATGAGCGACTGTGTGCGGGTGTGTGTGTGTGTGTGTGTGTGTGTGTGTGCGTTCTCTGCAGCAATGCTCAGCAGCAGTGGAGGGAGGGAGAGAAAGACTGCAGGAAATGCTGAGCACTGCAGCAGTGGAATCCCTCTGCCTGGAGAGGGTTACCCCTTTCTTCTCTTCACAACGGCATCCCCCTCTCTCACTCTCTCTCTCTCTCTCTCTCTCTCTCACACACACACACACACACACACACACACACACACACCTCTCCCTCCCTCTCTCCTCTCACTGTCTGAATCTCGGTGTTTCCCCTGTTTGTTATGCTGCAAGTCCCTTTCATGCCTCTGCACTGCGCCTAGATAGCTCAGTGTGCCACATTCATGACTGTGTCAATTTGTATGCGAGAGGTTTTCCTTGCTTCGCAGATCAGCACGTGGGAACTAACAAGATGATTAAAAAAAAAGCTCCTTCACCATAAAAATCTTCTCAAGAACCTAAAGAGATAAATAGTAGTAGAGGAATTCAGATTTATTAAGCTCCATTTTAAAAACCTAAACACACTGTTGCGGTCATCTTACCCTGGAGTGTATTGACCACAAAATAGACCACCACAAGCGAACAAGTGCACTCTAATGAATGGTCACTGCACCACTTCACTGAACAGAACTACAGACATACAACCACTCTTCAACGGCTTGGAAGCTGAAAAAAGGCCTTCTCCTAATGTCTCTACTTCTGAAGCCATCGTCATCTAGGCAAGTTCCTCCAGTATTTATTAGAGAAAAATATCCCCACAGCATAATGCTGCCTACACCATGTTTGACTGTAGGGTTGATATTAATCATTAACCAGAGCAAGGTTTCCTCCATGCACTCTGTTGAGGATTGAGAACAAATTGTTCAGTCTTCGAAGGGACCAGAGGACTTTGCTTTTCAAAGCCTGAGGGTCATTCAAGTACTTTTTGGCAAACTCCCAGCAGGCTGTCTTGGGTCATTCTAGTGAGGAATGGCTTCTGTCTGGCCACTACCATAAACAGTTGATTGGTGGAGTGCTGTTTGATTGTCCTTTTGTAAGATTCTCCCATCTCTACAAATAAAACCATTTATATCATTCATGGTGACCATTATGGTTATTTGTCTTTCCAAGGCACATTCATCCCTGATCCATCTGAGAATAATGTAGGCTACAGTGCTGCAGAAATGTTCTTGTATCCTCCTTTGGATTTTTCTCACAGGTCTACAGACGATTCTCTTGACTTCAGTGGAGTCCACCATGGCCTATTTGAAAACTCCTTTTTAAAGAGTGAATACCAAGCCATGAAGTAGAAGTGAACTCTCAATATGCCCTGATAGAAGGACACACCAGAGCTCAACTGCTGGCTCCATAGCATACTTTTATATTTCATTTTTAATATATATTTTTTTAAATACATTCATAGAATTCTCCAAAAACCCTTATTTGATTTGAGATTGTGGAGATTGCATAACTGAACTGAAACCATTTTAAGATATCTAAAAATAACTAAACGTAGATTCTGAATTTGAAATGGTCTGAAAATGTTATGTATTTGCTGTACATTAGACCCATGTCCATTCCAGTTTTGTGCCTGAATTTTCCTCTTTACAAATGAAAAAAACCCAGTTAGAGCTCTTGCTTCATGCTGTCTGATTTTGCTGATCATGACAAAGGTTTTCTTTGGGGATGTTAAAGTGTAGACGATGGCAAGATGGTACATGCTGTAGATGAAGTGAAAGAAGAACTGATACGAGATATGAGAGAGAGAGAGAAAGCTGGAGAGAGAGAGTTGAAGTGGAGATTAGAAGCAGGAATTCTTTACTCTCAATGTCATTCTAACACTTGGCTATAACCTGCTATTTATCTACTGAACTACTCCATCCATCTTCTGATGGATATAACTGCACGCACACACACACACACACACACACACACACACACACTTTACAAATGAACCGGCCCAAAACACCTTGTGGCCATCATCCTCCTAATCACCCTGAATCTCCCAAGACTGCTGCCATCACTTGTCACTTTCATCACTGCTTTTGACTAAAACACACAAAATCCTCACAAATCAGTCGTAAATCACCAATCACATGATCAATGATCAATCACCATGACTGCATCTGTAACGACAAAATGCTAAAGAGCAAAACTTTTTTAAAAACAAGGCACCTGCGTTCAAATTACTTTAAAAAAATGTTCTAAGTATAGATACATTCACATCCTCTGCATAAAACACATCACTTACTGATCATGTTTGTGCACAATGAATTTATTTGCTAAGTTTAGTTAAATATATTGATAATGATCAAAATCTAACAAATATTAGATATTTGGCCATATATTGTCTAATTGCTATTATTAAATATGATAAGTTGAGCAAATAAATGGTCAACATTAATATGTGTATAGCTGTGCTCTCTGTAGTGTGTGCGTCACTTAGAACATCAACAAGATCATCATTTGTCATTTCAGTTTTGTAATGATTTTTACCCGCTGCTGACACAGCTGTTCCTTTTCACACAAACAGCTGATCTCCAAAGAAAAGCGCAGCTAACAGCATGGGATGCTCTAGTGACGTACCACACCTGGGTATACAGTCCCCTAGAGTGAAACAGAGCTCTTTCCAGTCCCTTTGGGATGAGTTTGTGATCCAGAACTAATCATCAAATAGCAGCAACTGACCTCACTTATGTTCTTGGTGCTACAATCCAATCCCCACAGCATCTACTCTAAAACCATCCCAGAAGGGGAGAGGCTGTTACTGCAGCAAAGCCAGGACAGACTATAATGTGCACTATTTCATAAAACACGCTGGATGAGCTGCTTCATTTACATGCATGTATGCACACTCGCATGTGTGCAGACACACACACACACACACACTGACGTAAAAGCTATTCACTGACTCAGCTAAAACCATACTTGCAGAATCAATATTCCGGCCGTTCATTGGAGCACTGCTGATCAGGAGGTGCACAGAGGGGACACTGCATTGTGCTGCATACACACACACACACACACACACACCGCAATATGTCCCACAGGGGACAACGGCTGATTGGCATTCAATCCTTCAGTACAGATGCCTCTAATCTGTCACCCTCTGGACCCTCCGTCTATGTCTGTGGGCCAATAACAATATCTGATAATCAACACATCATCAAGAAGTGAAGGAAAGTCAAGTTGTCATTGTGAGCACACAGCACAGCACTCAGTGAAACACAACGAAATGCATCCCCTGCATTAACCCACGCACACACATGCAGCAGTGGGCAGCCATATCCAGCGCACTGGGAGCAGTAATGGGGACAGTACCTCGCTAAAGGGTATCTCAGGGCAGGATACTGGTCTGGGATTTGAACTCAAACCTTCTGATCCTTGGGCCTAGTCCCAACCCTAACCACTAATCCACCGCTGGCCCCACGTTACAACATTTTAAATACAAGCACATCTTAAACACTCAAACTGAAAAAAAAAAAACAAGTTTGTAGGGTATTCCATCAGCATTGAGTTTTATCAGGAGGGAGCAGAGCACAGATTAGGCGCTTTAAAACAGTGTTATTATATTTATGTCCTTTATACCCCCCATAACTCTGCCCCATGTAAACCATTTTATCTCTCATCCCTACATCACTGTAAAAGTTCTAATAAAAATATTGTGCTTTTATCACTGCTAGGCTCGTTGGTTAAGATGCTGCAAACAATCTCTGAACACTGCTCTGTCGCTGCAGTCACGTCACTCACTTTATTATTTTATTTATTTATTTATTTATTTATTTGCAGTGTAAAGCTTAATCCAGCCTCCTTTCCTTATTTCACTAACAAAGGAACATCAAGGAGTTACTGCAATTGTGGCTACACTAGGGCAATATTTTAAACTTCTGTATTGCTCAAGAAAGTACATTAATAACTGTACATTTCAATGGAAAATTTGGTTTCTTTTTCTGAGCAAGGCAACAGGTTTTCATTATAATGCAATATATACTCCAAAACACTGCAGAAGTGTGTGTGCGCATGTGTGTGCGCATGTGTGTGCGCATGTGTGTGCGCATGTGTGTGCGCATGTGTGTGCAGTGCCCAAAGGTCAAAGTGGTCATTGAAATATGCTGTGTCTGCTATAAACAGTTTTAATTACTCCTGAAACTGTTGGGGTGTCACCAAACGGTCACACCTTCATCTCCAGGGAGCACAGATGGGCGTAAACATGGTCTCTCCCTTTTACAGTGAGGCTGCCCCAGTCATCTTCTGAGTCACTGGTTGTTTGTTACCCTTCCATATGGCCTGCTGTAAACTCAACGCAACTGAGCCTCATTTGGATATCAGTGCTGTTATGCGTGTAATTTTGAGCCAAACTCTTATTTGATGTAAGCAATCAATCCCAAGAGTTCTAGGAGTAGTTAAGGACTAAATTAAAGGCCCAGGGTGTGTGTGTGCGCACTACACACTATATGAGGACTGAAGCTTGCAGTAGTACTGATTATGTGAGGAAGAAGTGGCAGATAATCTGTGGATGAGCTTTAAGGCAGCTTGACTGAGTGGGCTTCTGCACTTACCTCTGTTAAACCCTATCACGGGTCAGAACAAACAGTCAAGCGCACACAAATGCTAAATTGCACTAAAAACTCAAACTGTCAACAGCATACTTTCATTCCTATTCACTGGGCATCGTTTCACAAGGGTCATTTCTGCAGCGTTTGAGTGTGAGATCGATAAGCTGATTATGCTGAATCTAATCCTTAATTCTTCTCAGAGAGTGCTAAGAAATGTATTCTCCATCACAGCTTTCTTAATCTGTGGGATCAAATGACTAAGCAAGCTGATCTAAAGCCTGTGTTTTCACCAAGCACTGCATTTGCAACCAGACATCTGCTTTCCTTGTATGCAAAGTCCCTCACCTGGACTGACTGAACAGCACAATGCCATGGATTACCAAGCACACAACCAAACACAAATCTCGAACAAAAAACAACAATGTCAAAACACACAAGGGAATAGTCTCTGATATTCAGTATGTGTTTAAACCTTCTTTTCATTTTTGTCCTTTTTCCTTCTGTCAAAAAGGAGGAGAAAAACCCTGTTCTATAATATGCTAGCTCCTGCTAGTGCCTGTATGGGATAAGCTAGTGGGGATTCACATGAACAGTTTTTCGCAATTGTAGATTATCACATCTGGAGCATATAAAAGATGTTTTGTTTCCACATATTTGCAGAGACTCATTAAGAGAACTTAACATTTTTTTCTCCTTTTATAATTCCAAGAGTACTCACTGGAACTCAAAATGTGATTCTTCGTTTACATTTTATCCAGAGCGACTTCCAGTTACTAATTACAGGCACAGTCCCTCTGGACCAACTTGAGGTTAAGGGTTTTGCTCAGGAACCCAGCGGTTGTAGTGCTGGAGATTTGAACCTGCGACCTCTTGGTCCATATGTGAGAATCCTACCACTAGACCACCACCACCACCCCATCAATACTTAAGCTAACCGGCCAGCTGCCCTGACAACACCATGTATACACATAGTACTGTCCTAAACGCCATTATCATATGAGTGTATCATAGTTCCAAGTATTTTTTTTTTTTACACCATTTGGAAATGTCAGCGTTCATCAATGTCACATACAATTTTTATTAACAAATGACACAAAACATAATATCTTTTTACATGAATGTACATTAAAGTTAGTAAGGCGAAAGTTAATAAGGCATTGTCGGTGACAATGCACATATGTTTTAGGAGATAACATTTCCAGTTTTTTGGCCTTTCTGTGTGTGTGTGTGTGTTGGGATGGGGGGGCTTCCTGCAGACTGCTCTGTTTGAAACTGCTTTATTGCGTATACAGACAGATGGCTTTGCTCACTGCCTCTCGTGTTCATTACATTGCGGATCACGCAAGCCTCGAGCCTGTGCCCCAACTGACCTTATAAGCAGACTGCAGGGAAAGTCCATTTTTCTCACACACACACACACACACACACACACACACACACACACACACACACACACACACACACACAGGGCATCTTTCTCCCACAGCCCCTGACCCTCAGTTCAATCTTTGCAGCACATCCTCCAGCTTAATCAATGAAGCACTGCAGCTTCTGCACTGCTCTCATCTCTGTCTGCAACACCTCTTAACACTCTGCAACAACTCCACCCCTCCCTTCCTCCCGCAAATTCTCTCCAGCCCCATAGCAGGGTGTGTTCTTCAGAGTCAGATGGTGCTGTGATGCAGCTAAATGTGCTGTCTGTGGGGTTACAGCAATATGCTGATATACACCCATAGTGCCCTTTTTTTTTTTAAATAAAGTATCAGTCAGGAACTTTCAATATTATCTGAATGAGCCACCAATCAATCAATTAAACAGTACTCATCAATATAAAATGGTATTAAAAGCAATGCAACATTATTGTTTCATTTAAATGGAAATTAAAGATGACCATTTTTGGCACCTAAAATGACATGCATATGGTATATGGACAGCTGCTGGCTCCTTAAATGAGGCCAAAGCAGCAGGAGCATCGTCACTGACTTGGGAATTACCTAGGATTAACAGGTCAAATACACACCTTTTCAGTCATTTTGCTTCATGTTTATGATCAGAGTTGTTTACATGAGGTAGGACTGTATATTTCAGTATATAAAATATAAAGGAAATCGCTTCTTTGAGTGTCTTTATACTGTGAAAACACCTTGGTGTGCTATATTATATTTCTCATCATGACATAGTGCTTGCCATTAAAGGCATTAATAGAACCTGGCCTTATTTCTTTGGTTAGATTTATTGAGAATTGTGAGAAATCACTTACAAATCACTTAAAATTAATTAGAATGAATTCCACCTTTATGTGCAACCTCCACTCTGAATACACAGTAGAGGACAAATTTATTAACCTTATTTTACTTATTAACCAAAATGCAAGAAATACATTGAAAAATGGCCTAAGCTTGCAGCAATAATATTTCTTTATTTAAAGGTTTTTTTGGTGTTTTTTGTTTGTTGGTTTTTTTGTTTTAATTTCCTTCATTTATTGGACATTCATAGTTAATAAGATCAACACAATTTCTGAAAATGTGCGGTGTGTAGACAAACGTTTGATACCGCTACATCTTCTAATGCGGTTCTAGGGAAAGTCAATGCTTGATAAAGCTTCTCTGTTAAGCTCCTGAGTTACAATAATGCAGTGGGCGAGGTTCTCCGTGAAGCATAAATCTTAAAGACTCGCTTGTTTTCTGAGCGGAGATTTACTTTGGTAAAAAGCTGTTCAGGTAATCATTCGAAGCACAACATCTAAATTGTGATCAAGTGCAACAGCAGCAGGCAATTAAAGTTTGTCCGCTGGCTTTGTGATTTACGTTGAAAAATATGGCAGGTGCTATATTCCATGGTGGCTGCTTCGATCGGAGGAAGTTGGTTAAATGAGTTTAATGCCGGGTAGTGATCAGACAGTTCACGGTGCAATTATTCAGTCTAGTGTCTGGCAATCTCCACTCCAAACCTGCTAACAGTTTATACTACTGAAAGAGGCACATCTGCGCACACAATTAACCGCTGTTTTGTGTGTCTTTCACAGCCTTACAGTGCAACTGTATTCTCAGGGTGATCGTTTTCCCCTCACTACATTAATTTAGAATAGCGGAATTATAGCTTTGCCAATTAATGCACATCATTAAACACTGCGACGAAAATAGGTGGCGAGGGATGCGGATAACAATTTAGAAACAGATTTATCAAAGGAAGCCTGTGCAATTTCATGCACGTGAATTTACAGCAAAACACCCCAGCACAAGCTATAGGCAAAACCTTTGTACTTCTTTCCCTTTCCTTCTAGTCAGTCGGCCGAAACGTCAGCACAGTGAAGCTATTTTTTATTTATTTATTTTTTTACAAGCACAACAGAACGGAGTGCAATGATTAAACCGTTAAATCCCTACTCGTTCCACAAAAGAGACAAGAGGGTGAATCGATGCCAGTCACCAGCTTGGCTTCCCCATTAAGACTCTTTAAAATCGGTGCTTTGGCTTTTCCTCAGTGAACACCTGAGACACAGCAGTGTACACAGTGGCTTGTGTGTTAGTTTGCCTGATTGCAGTGGCCTTTGAAACCAATTTGCTCATCATTTTTGTTTCAGGCATGCAGTGATGTTCAGCACAACCCATATAGATATTCATATCAAAGATGTCTTCCAAAGTCTCCTCACAGTGAACAGGCAAAAAGAAAGAAAGAAAAGTGCCTTGGGTACTCAAGTCAATTTTTCAAGTAGCCTCACACTGCTGCTCCCCTGGTTTTTTGATTTACAAGAAAATATCAAATTTCCTAATCTCTGAGGCCTTTAGAGCCACTTTAAAGCCAAAACAAAACCTGTCTGGCAGCCATCATCCAGATGAGCAACCGTATCTTACCTCAACTGTGCAGTTGGTCTAACTTTTACCTGCAAATCTTTTTATGGCTGCACATTTATTGATTAAATGCAAATAATCTTTTATTTTAGACTTACAATAAATACTGTGAGACATCTAGGTGTCTAGTGGTAGGGTGCTTGCCTACGGACCTCTGGAGGTCCCAGGTTCGAATCCCACCTCTTGCACTACCACCTTGGGTCCCTGAGCAAGACCCTTAACCCTGAGTTGCTCCAGGGGGACTCTCCCTGTAATTAGGACATGGAAGTCGCTCTGGATAAGAGCATCTGCTAAATGCCGCAAATGCAAATGTAATACTGTACTCAACTAAACTACATAGGAGGAATGCGCATTAAACAATAAAATAAAATTTGTCGAGAATGTCCTTCATGTGTGTTAATAATGCAATAAACACAAAACAACTTTATTTATTCGTCACCCCTCACACACACTGGATAGGTTGTCATAAAAATCAGTAAGAGTGACTAAAATACCAATAATTAAAAAGACAAAATGTAAAAGCGCAGCAGCTAAATAATGTGAGAATGATGCTTTTCAATTGTAAAATAACAGAGGAAGATAAAATTACTCTTGAATGTGCTTAGAACGTATATGAATGACTGGCTGATCAATGTGCAGGAGTTTGTTTATTCACAGTTTTCCTAAAACTGTTGCAGTGGCAAATATTCAACAGCCAGATGGTGTAAGAGTGGCGTATTGGAAAACCGAAGATTACTTTAATACTTCATTTCCACAATAAAGAACAGGTTTATATTTCAAAATGAGTTTGAGATTCTACATTTTTATTGTTCTACCACATGCTCGGAATCGCAGAAAATAATATACCCACAGCACAAAATGAGGCTAACATGAGCTTGTTTTACACCGGACACCACGCTGCCAAGAGAGTGACAGATGGAGCTGGAGCATTGTGTTCACGCTTGTAGTAGCAAAGCTCACTGAAAATGTGATGCTGGTGCGTGGCGCATGACGACCCTGCGTCCCTTACGATGTTGTTCAAACAAACTCAGAGCAGAAATTATAGGCCCTCTTAACACGTTTAGAGGAGAATGCTGACCGCCACTTCTGCTAAGTCAACTAATAGATGCGCCTGCTAGACTGATTGGGGAGAGGGTGGTCCATCCTACACATCCAGAGAGAGCAAAGCTGCCTGTGCTCTCTTGCAGTCTAGCAATAGCTGTGAGATCCTAATTTGAATTTAAGTTTTTGTGCTGATCTAGCACTACCCCTAGTCAGCACCTCAAAAGTAGCCCACCGCTCCAAAGCGTTAGTAGCAGCGGAAAGTTAAATCTTGCAGTGAGATGATGTCCATAGCTGGAGTCTGTCACAGCTATTCTATTAACTTCTAATATACTCCAGAACTTTCAATACTTTGACTTAAAAGTACTTGGCAAGTAAGATGGCCTTGAGTCCATTTCTAGCCTTTTTGCAAAATCTACAACCATCTGACCTCTCCTTAACACCATACCTGCCCATCACCTCTTCATCACCTCTGTTCATTAAAGTCTGCACCAATCACAACTCTCTCTCCCCTGGGTACACTCTCTATCACTTCATGTATCTCACTCCACAATTCTTCTTTCTCCTCCTTCTCACAACCAGCTTGTGGGTTATAAGCACCAACAACATTCATCATCATCACACCTTCAACTTCCAGCTTCAAACTCATCACCCTATCTGACACTCTCTCCACCTCCAAAACACTCTTCTCATACTCTTCCTTCAGGATAACACCTCCCCCATTCCTCCTTCCTTCCACACCATGAAAAATCCATTTAAAGCCTCCTCCAGTACACCTGGCCTTACTACCCTTCCATCTGGTCTCTTGCACACACAAAATATCAACCTTCCTTCTCTCCATCATACCAGCAAACTCTCTCCCTTTACCAGTCATGCTGCCAACACTGAAAGTTCCTCCCCTCACTTCCACTCTCCCCCTCCCTCTGGACATACCTTCCTCCTCTTCATCTTCTACTCTTTCAGCTAACAGTAGCCCAATTTCCACCTGCACCCAGTAGGCTAGCAGCACTGTTCGACTGAGCCAGTATGGAAATCTGGTTTGTTGTCCACATTTTAACTGGGACCGGGACAGAGGATATCTGACTCTATTTTGGGGGGGTTGAGAATGAACTACTACAATGGGCACCATTATATGACCATGGCCAGTCTAGGCCTAGACGACCCCTTTCTCTAACTGCTAGGTCTAAAGTATTCTTTTGCCAGTCTATAGTGATTCCTTAAGTGCTAGTCAGCAATGACTCAGAAGAACTCCCACCCCTGACAGGTACAGAGGTACAGCAGGATCCATGCTATTTCCTCAAGAATCTGCAGCAGCATATTTTCCCCCAGGATTCTCCGCCAGGTGCTCACACCCTTCCGCTAGCTGAGCATATGAGAACTCTTTGTTTGTAGTATCAATAATATACCATTCAAGGACTACTCATTACATTCCTGGTATGTTACATTAGTATTCTACAATTACAATGGTCTTTTTACAGGGGATGCAGCATTTTTAAATAATCTGCACAAAGATTGCACAATGCTAAACTTCTTTAACTTTTAAACTGGTTTGTGTGTATTGTTATTCAATATGATTTGCGTGTGTATTGTTATTAAAGGCCAATTAATTCTACAGTTGCTTAATTGCACTATGTGTAGCGTATGTTGAGGCATGGCTGAGATAACAAAGTTCAGTTTTTTCTGCTGAGTGTTAAATACTGCGGTGAAACTGGATCAATATGACCTGCATGAATTGCCCCTTTGTATGGACCTTGCTTGGAAAGTTTTGTCCTAGTTGGGCTTGTTTGGTGCCTTAGCTGGGGAAGCATTGAAACAGCATGTTGTGTGGAATCCTCAAGGTAAAAGAATTTTGCAAAAATTGGGTTTTGCACTATTTTTGACCTCAGACAAATCAAATTCATATGTACATTTTTATTAAGTTCTTAATGCTATTAGCTCAGACTAATGCTCTTTTCCTTAGAGCAAAAGACAAATGCCCAATCATGGCAATTTACTTAGGGATAGATCAGACCATGCATCCGTTTAAGGTTATTCAGTGTGTTCAGTTTGCTTCCATTTATCCTCTCCAGGAGTAGCAGTTCAAGTAGCAGTCCAACCTACGCTTGTTCTTTGTAAAACGCACAGGTTACCTGCCCCTTTCCATGAATTAAATACAAGTTACTACATATAACATTCAAAGCCATACATGGACTTGCCCCTCTTTACATTGCTGAGCCCGTACAAGTCCTCTAGCTGGTCTGCTGACTTTAAGTGTAGCAGCTCTTTATTTAGTTCTCAAAATGTACATCCAGTACGCTGCTGCATGGGCAGTCTTCATCGGTTATGTTTCTTTTCTGTGATCAGTTCTCCATTTTATCATTTTCACGGTAACAAGTACTTTTTCTTGCTTGATTCCCTCATTTATTTTGTTCATAATAAAATAAATTGACCTTGAGAGAAAGGCCATTCATTCGCTTTTAATAACATCTAATGTATCTGATGTTATTTAATGCATCCTAAGCCTCATCATGTTAAAACAGGCGGAATACACCAGCCAGATCTCATTAACCAAATGGTAGTTTTTAAAGTATTGTAAAGCACACTATTTAGTGAATACTTGAAGCAAGAAAACCTGCAACAGGAAGTTAAAAATCTTTATCTCCCCATCCCAAAGCTCTGGCCTATTTGAATAGCTTACTTAACGCTTCATCCCCAGGCCTTGCTTCGAAGAAGATCAATGGGCAGATAAGACACACACAAGCAAAGAGAGGCAAGCTCAGTTTATGCCTTTAAAACAGCCTCTTCCAATAGAAGCAAATGGGCTCTTTTCATTCATACCCTACCTCCCCAACCAACAGAAACTCTCCCCAATCAGCCATGGAGATCTTTCATCACCTGCACTCCTCACACACATACACCCACCCACACACCACAGCTCTCTGATAGCTGAAAAATACAAAACACTCTACCTTTTCCACTAGATTTTGCCATGCAGTCATAAATGTAGCATTTTCAGTGTGGTGTCAACCCCGGTTGTGTATGCTTAGCATAGTAAGTATGTTCATGTATATTCAAGCGCTATCTATCCTACAAGCTTTCTTATCTCAAGGGAACCCATGGCAGGCATTATCCTATCCTGCATCCACTTAGAGGTGCACATGGACGTCTCCATGCCACTCCAAAACACAAACATGGTTAGTTCTGAATTTGCTAGCACAGATCTCCTTCCAAGATAGGCTTACTCTGAAGCTTTACCCAAAAGAGTGGCCATCAAGTTGGTTCATTCTGTTATGAAAGCCTGCCAGATAACATGGCTAGAAAAACAGAACTGCCTTCTCTATGCTTCACCCCTACAAACAGGTTCTGTTCTGAGGATGGATGAGCTTTGCGGTAATGTCCATCAGTGGATTGTAGGAACTTTGTCTCAATACTTACACTTACAGTTGAACTTCCATTTTTCAAAAACATACAGGTTCTCATCATGGCACGTTTTCTTTAATTAATGTTCTACCAAGCAAAGGACAGATTAATTTGGGCTTTAACACCAAGATGTATTGTTTTATATGTAAGGAAGCACAAACAAGGGTAGACATGCACCTCCTGGCAGATGAGCACAGGCTTTGGGTTCCATCTCTTTCCTCATCAAGCAGAAAAATGGGTCATACTAAAAAACTCTGCCATTTTCAGTATAGCTCTGCCATATGATGTCTTTCCAACTACGTGAGGACACCATATTTTTGTCCAGGCTGTACTGATTGATTCTACAGTGCGGTGAATACGTCTAGGAGTAAAAACACCTGAGCTGAAAGCTGAATTGTCTGCACAAGCTAACCTTCTTTGGTTCATCTGGATTCATCTAGTTTGTAATTATCTCTCCATCACACTTTCATTACAGTATGAATCTGTAACCTCAGTCACTTTGCTGTACTGTAATTGTCATTACTCTCTCTTAATGTCCTTCCATCTGATGGTCCTCCATGACCAGGCGGAGATGAACACTTAGTATTCCTGTCACCCTTCAACCTTCGTTTCCTCAGTTCCCTAGGTTCACTGGCTGAATGTTTTTTGGTATTATGCTGATTGACCCATTGCCACCAACCCTAGACACCATTCACCTACAGAGGAGTCATGCTTTCTACCCCTCATATCTGCAGAGGGGGTTCTTTATCTCTGTAGTTTGCCCGTGACCTACCCAAGCTTATTTCTCTTGGGGAGAGACACATGAACACAGATGAGTAGGTTCTACTTGGCAGCTTCTGCATCTTTCTAGCTGATGGTCGGCACTTTGATAAACAAGCTGCTCTTGAAATAAAGCGATGAAATAAAGCAAAAATAGATCAACATCCAGACACTCCATGTAGACAGGATACTCAGCATGCATTGCTGAAAGGCCTGTCAGTGAAGGCTGATGTGGAATATTAGCCCAGCTTATAAAAAAGTGGGTGAGCCATCACTTGCTTTCTACAAGCTGCCATTGATTTTGCCATATCTCAGACGCAAGGGATAATGTATAAGCGTAAAGATTGCAGTGTGTCCTGTAATTTTTCTTGTGTTCACATAGTCAGCCAAGTGGATGAGTAGATGTAGCATTAAGCTTTTGTAAAAAAGCACTTTACAATGTCAATGCCATTTTTTGAGGTTTATTCTTTTTTCCCCTCTGGCTTTCCTAGGGTCACAAATGAACAGATGAATATGCTGTTCCAAAAGACACACACACACACACACACACTAAAACATGTCCTCCTATGGATCGTCCACTGATTAAGTAAATAAATCTCCAAGGGGCTTAGTCCAACTGTAGACAGTGGAGCTCTCCTCGTGACATGTGTTACACTAATCTAATTGAAACAGATGCAGAAAATACACCAGGGAATCTGATTGTCTTTGCTGTTTTTCTCCTTCTGCCATTTTAACCTAATTGTCCTGACAGCAGCAGTGTTTTTCAAAAATGGCAAAGGTTACAGCATGGCGCCCAACCAGTGACTTGGGCAAAAACAAGGAAAAAGAAAGCAATCTCTCCCTCGCGATTACATCAATGATTATGGGTTGAATAGACAGCCGGGACACTGACGCACAGGGGTCATGACCCTGTTCTTGACCTGTTCTTTAAACTGTCAGCTTATCGGAAACTAAAAATAAGTTAATCAGAAAGACAGGAACAGTGGAAAAAAAACAAAGTACCCCCAAGGTCTCTAAAAGAATATGTGCTGCTGTACAGAGAATACACATCTGCACATTTTAATCCACAGCTACTGTTTATTTGCAGTTAAGTTTAACATAAAAAAAAATGCAAAATGTGGTTTGTGAAACATTTATGCTACATTTTTAAATATATAACTCAGCAAACAAACAAAACAGATAGTGATATGAAATAGTTGAGGAAACCCCATAACTATGTTTGGTTTTTGTAACAATACATTAACTTATTTTTACAAAGAAAATCAGTTTTATTTGATTTCATTTGGGTTGTTTGCACACAATGTATTACAAAATAATAACCATTTTTCACATGAGTTTCACTCCTGCTAGAGCTGCCACGGCCAACTGTGCATACGGTGAAGCAAAAACATGTCACAACAACAGGCAGAAATTTAGGGCTGGGTAATATGATGACAATTACCATGATAAATTACATTCAAGAGATGAAAACAGTGTATTCATATTTGTAGTGGTACTACTGGTTCTCTCTTTAAACTAAAAAAAAAAAGAAATCATGAAAATTTATTTTGCTACACCGCCAAACTCAATGTAAAGTGAAAGTCAAGATACATTTTCCCCAGTAGCAACTCCCGAGCTCCCTCTGAGAGCAACATTAGCACTAGCACTTGACTGGTCTGACCTTCACCCCATCCAACACCTTTTTACACAAGTATGGAACATGGTGAGGCACCCAAACACCAAGATGTCAAAAACAATTACGACGGCAACAGCATTAAACACTAGCGTAATTAAAGAAGGTGTACTGTTCTGAGACAGGGGAATTCCCATTATGGAGACTAATAGCATTCTCTCTGCACCACTAGAATCACACACACACTCACTCACACACACACACACACACACACACTTCCTAAACATGGGGAGCCTTTGAGCTTCCTGAAGTTTGACTGAGAGGCTAAGTCAAGCAAAAAGGAGGGTCATTAATCTCCTGTAAGGCGAGTATGTGTGTGCGCGTCTGGGGTGGGATGTGTTTAAGGTATGGCTGCAGCTTCTGCTAAAGGACAAAGTGATGGAGACTCCCTCCTCACTGCTGCAAATAAGAAAGGAGCATGTGCAGCCCTGACAGAATGCATTCAGAGGCTTGCTATATTTGGTGCTGGGAAGTCATAAAGTGCACCAACAATAAAACAAACACACGAAGCCGTTAGAAACGTGGGTAAGTGTGTGTCTGTGTATACAGTTTCATGGAGTTCTCAGTTTATGGTCAACCAGTGTAAACACAGGCCACACTGCAGGAGAAAATGCTGGGTTGACTGCATAAAAAAAAGAGGGAAAAAGGCAACATAAATGGAGTCACTGCAGGAAAACAATTTTACATTCAGTAAGTCATGTGGCTGTAATAAACAATACATACAGAATTGTGGCAGAAATCTATCATATTAATTAATTAATAAATAAAACAAATTACAGTCATTATAACCTAATAACTTAAATGCTATACTGCCTGTTGTTGTGAGAAAGGAATATTTGTTTGTTAACTTTTAGAATGTTTTACTATCATTATTTTAGAACTCCCATAAATAAGAAACTGTTTCTAAAGTGGACCAAGGTGGAACAATTTTTAGAAATTCTGAATTCAATTCACTCTGATACAGATGTGCATACAATGATACTGATCTTTTGCATGCAACCATTGCACTTATCTGAAACAGTAAACCTGCATTGGCTGAAGCCTTTTTTATTTATTTATTTATTTTTATTCATTTAAAAATCATGATGTCATATTATGAACTTTTATGAATAGCTGAATATCAAAAGGAGTTACAATCTATGACCCTTGTATGGATTGAATGACGCTACGCATTTAGAATCCAGGTCAAATCAATATGTTATGATACTGAATAGGATTTACATGATCCAATATCATAGGAAAAAATCCTAGCATCCCTACACCAGAACTGCCAGTCGATGTGCCTTTGCATTACACAGTGAGCTAAGAAGAACCCTCTTATTGCAGTGCTTCAGTTCCCTCATCAATCCCCCTGTTCACTCTTTCTGACAGTGTATTTGGTTCTTAGATGACTCCCTTGTGTTTGTGTGTGCATGTGCGAGCTAAATCATGTCCAGCCCCTATGAGATTATTATTGAGCACTGCACTTTTGGCTCGGCCAGTCTCTCGTTCCCCCTCTCCCTCTGACTGGAGCATTAACCTGTCAGTGCAGGCAAAAAGCTGCAGCCCTGGGCGATCGATGCTGCATCTGGGCCTTCGCTACAGCAATGCAGTGGGAAGGAGGGAGAGGGAGAGAGAGAGAGAGAAATGGAGGTAGGCACTCATTTGAAGGCACACCTGAAGTGAAGGGGATATTGAAATCGTTTGTGTGTGGAGTTGCCTCACAAGACAATAACTACAGAATGAGCAACATGTTTAGACTAATGCCTTCTGAAGGGCAGGAACACAGGTATTAGATTCATACCAAACAACACAGAAGGATGACAAACCCAATGTAGCGCATCTACTTATTAAGAGAAGGGACAGAGTCGCTTCAGCTTAAGAATCTCAGAGCTGTTATTGCAGGACTCTGCTGTTAAATTAAGCATCTGAAAGATAACTCAACTGAGAGCGAATGGAAGGCCATAAGGCCAGCTCGCTTTCTTTCCAGCAGCCCTTGGTTTCTATTTCCTGTACACCTGCACCCTGCAGCCTGATGCCCGCCCTCCTGCAATACCCCAATCCCCTGAGACACACACCCGATTCCATGCCAGTCCAATCGTACACATTTACGTCAGATGTTAGGGATCTGTATACTGCCCAAAAGAAAGTGGTGGCATAAAATAAAAGGAAGACAGGGGAATATCTTTCTAAAAAAATATGTTAAAAATATTGTTTAATCCATTCTTGACCGAGAGTTTTATGCGGACTTTTGTAAGGCACAGTTTACACTGGTCCAGTTTACACTAAATAGTTTTATTAGTGACCCGTGGTTCCTAACACCACTAGTATAGAAATCAGAGCTGCTTATCTCTAGTTATCCCTACACTAGTAGCATATCTGTACCACTACCTTCACTGATGTTATTCTCAGTCTCAATAATAAAGGTGACAAAGGTGATTCCTTGCATGGCACTGTAACAGTGTTTGCGAACCCCGATCCTGGAGACTGCTTCTGTGCCTCTTTAAACACATCCACCTTTACTAATTAACTGATTTTCATGATCTGATAAGTTGGGAGTAGTGGGATAAGATCTCTTGAGAGGTGTGAAAACAGTAAGATGTGCAGAGTTAGAAGCCTCCAGGACAAGGGTGGACAATAATTTTGTCAAGCTCCTTGTATTCCCTGGAAAAACAGACCTTTGTCATTAGGAAAGAGCATTGCCATGAAGGACTTGTACATGTACTTGGTCTGCAGCAATGTTCAGGCAGGTTGCACAGGTCAAAATAACATCATCAACATGAATTCCAGGACCAGAGGTTTCCTAGTAGAACATTGGCAAGGCAATCACAGTGTTTCTACTAGCTTGCCTTCTTCCCATTGTGCAATCAGGTGCCATCTCTCCAACAGAGAAGTGTCAGTTACCTCTGGTTATTTCTGGTGTTAATTCATAGACTCATCTCAAGAGAGACTCCTTTACTCACGCAAGATAAATAGCTTCAAGTTTGGCCTGCTATGACCAAAAGATCATACTTATAGCTTTCCAAAATTCCATTTTGAAGATTTTTGAAGTTTCCATGGCCCACAGCAGACCATTTAATATCAACCACTCTTAATTACTTTTACATTTCAAACAGTGAATGAAGCAGAAAATCGGAATTAGTGATATTCCCTTGAATGTATCTCCAGCAAAAGGTGCCAATGAGTTTAAAAGACTGCAGCAAAAAGATGAAGGGAAATGTACGTCACTCTTTCTTATCTGGTGCTTACTTTTCCTCTGAGCAGCACTGATTTCAGAGTTTCCAGTCTCCTCTGTGAGGTGATAATAACTGATTCTGCTCTCCAAACAGGGAAAACACCCAAAGGCAAACAATCCTGGAAAGGTGACGCTCTTTAATACGCTACTATTTGTGTACCCGCCCACACACACACACACACACCAGTACTTTCTAACATGGTTGTCAAAAGCACTGAGATGTTAAAACTTTAAGAACAAATATCTTGTTTTCATCACAAAAATGTTGATTCTCACCAGCCTGCTGGAATGGTACAGCATCATTTAAGGTTTCACTCAATGAAAAATGCAGACGCTTAACCTTGGCCTCCTTTTCGGAACATAATGCAGTCATTATACTGGAATCTCTCACACAAGCAAGCTGCAATGAAAAAGGAACAACAAAACCCCTTCTGTGGGAGTGTTACATTCAGGGCCAAGCCAGCAGCGATGACGATGGTTACTATGGCCACCAGACTAAAACAGCAAAGTCCAGAACAAACAGGACAGACAGGAAGTTGGTCCTCATAGCTGCTCCCTTAGGGAAGGTGGGAAGCATTGAGAAGCGTACTGATGCAAACGATGTTCCTTTGAACCCAAATCTAGGGATACTTGTTCTAAAACTGCCTGATGCACACAAAGCTTCGTGCATTTCAGATCTTAGCCATATTCTTACTTTCTCGGCATTTCGGCCTCCCGTCCAGCTGAAATGAACCCTACAGACTGTACATAAGAAAGAAAAAATACAGCTCAAACATGTATGACAAATTTTCAATAAAAGAATGTGATATAAATATACAATAAAGATTTAGAAGGGAACTTGTTACTACAATGACTTCCATTCTAAATTTAAAGGGAATCTTTAAGGCTTGCAATGTTCTACACTGAAAAAAGACAGTTCACAGAATATATCATCACTTTCTTTCATGCTGTCCATAATTAAAATCGAGTGTAAAATAAGATATCAGTGTGTTTGTGGGGCAAAGATGGCTACTTGTGACGAAACTGAACGAGAGAAACATTTGTCAGAGAAACACTGTCAGCAACATTTTGTTGAATATTTGTTTCAGGCAAAGCAGTGGTGCTTTAGGGAAACATCCTTGGCTTAGACATGCAGAGGACTCTGAAATACAAAAAGAACACACACAGACACTCACTTGGTCTAAACTGCTGACTTGGGGATGCTCCAGTAGACAGGTTTGCATTGTGATGCTCGTATTTGGGTCTATCAATTTCACAATATAATTATGCACAAAATAATGTTATAACACTACATCAGTGTAACAGTCCTCCCACAGACATTCTGCTACACCAACACCACTGGCATAATGTCATTGCTTCTGTTGTACAGAAACTCTACAGATTCTAGCACTCCTCCCTTCCAAGAGCATCATTCCAGCAGGGCAAACTGTTGTGGCTTATGAGTGTGGAAACAACTGATAAATACCTAATGCATGTGCGTATGTGAATACATGCAATGTGACAGGTCACAGAAAGACTATAGAAAACTGTAATACCTTTAAAAGGAGTCACTGTTTGCATACGTCACATTCTATTTTGCAAATGCCTTTTCTATTCTACTCTATTTTGCTTCCACTACAGCAAGTTGAACACACTAACCTGTGACGGCAGGGAGGCTTGAGGCTGGCTGAAGAGTGTTGCCCTGTCCGTGGACCTCAGGCCGTGTCCTCTCCTCACACTCTGGTGAGTAAATGGGCCAGACAGCACCTCCTGAAAGACAGAAAGCAAATCACGACATCAGTGGGAAATCATGGGATGCATAAAAGTAATAAAAACTGATCAATTTCGAATAACTCATCTACACGTTTTGTACATTGTTATTGAAGTTATTACGTCCTCTATAGAAAACCCTTTTATTTATTTTGTCGCTAATCTTACCGCACCGTTTCTGTCAGTCTGCAGAGCTTGAAAATATGGGGAGAAAATGCAAACCTAAAATGAGCTCTTTTGCAACAGCCACTTTACATTTTCTTTTTTATTTGCATGAAAATGTTTGTCTTCTGTGAAGAATATGTATTTTTCACTTCTGTCTCCACCAGTCCAAACCTCGGCATACAACTGTAGTAACTGTAGCCAGAGAGTGTTGCATGATGTCAAATGTAACGTTTGAGACGACGCGAATTTGTTCCCAGCCTGCAGCTGAATTTGAAGTGTAAGTGAACTTCAAAAGAGCTTCGTAATATTTCAGCTCCGAGCCACTATTGTTTTGTGGGAGGATCCAAAAATATCCTCAGACTAGACCTGTGTAGGAGAGAGCACACTACTCCTCTTCATCTTCAGCACAACAATCACACCCCCTGCAGCTGTTCCCAATATTAGCCTTCATTAATGGCAATTAGACTCATTGTCAATTAATTATTCTAAACTCTCTCTAATCTGCATTGAAAGTGCCAGGTAGCACGAGAAGGAGAGTGGCACAGAAGAGAGAGAAGCAAAAGGGGAGTGTGTGCGTGGGAGTGTGTGTGTGGGCAACTGCATTAGAACCACTGGGGGTCAAGGGCTGGAGTGACTGGAAAGCTCTTAGCTCTGATGGTTAATGTATGCCTGAAGCCCGTAAATCACGCTTCTTTAGTGGTGTGGCCCTTGCCTGTAATATATTTCTTACCAAAGGAGGAGATAAAAAAAAAAAAAAAAAAAAAAAAAAGTCTCACCTCAGAGATGCGAATGAAAGGGGAAAAAAAAAAAAAAACATTCTGAGGAAGATGGAAAGAAATGAAGGATGGATGGAAGTCCAGAGATTATGAGGGGGTATTTTCCACAGCAAGGATTCCTCCTTTAGCTACATAGACTGAAGCTGAATCAAATTCAAACCTGTTTAATACACATTCTGCTTTTGGAAATATTGACCTCTATTAGTCAGCGGAAACTGGGGCTAACCTACTTTGACGTGGTTGATCTGGGGTTATATTCAGCCACGTCTTCGACTAATTTCTTAATGACAAACCATAAAACAGCTCAACAAACCACAATCTTCTGCTGTCGTCCTGTGTTTAAAGGTTGCTGATGAAATGAATTTCATCTGAGAACGATTGTCCACACTGTTAAAATTTGAAAATCCTTGTGTCTTTCCCTGTTTTGAAATTTTCAATAACTTCTTCCTAAATTCTGTCTAGGGCTGGCCATTTGCACTGTAATGTGGATAGAGGAGAAAAAAAAAAATATATCAGTGACATTTGTCCTCCTGGATCCTGATTCTAACTTAATCTCAGCTAGAACATATTCAGATTAAAGGACATCATTGGAAAACAACTGAATGTGTGCTTTATATCATTTATGAAATCAGGTAGTGCCAGACGAAATGAACTCGGGCAAATCTACATCATAACACTTCTTAGATGTGCTAGTAACTGGTAGAACAATCTGCCATTTTAACTGAACAAAACAGAAGACACATGTAAAGAAGCCTAAATACAAAACGTATTTTCTTCAACATTATTTTACATTGCTTATTAGTGCTGTTGAAGAAATATTTGCACATGATTATAAGATGAATACACACCGGCAGGATTTTGGGTTCGTGTCACAGATTTTAAAACAAACTGCAATCTTCGTGCAAAATAAGTACAAGTGCAGAATCCGGGCAAAAGGTTGCAAAGGCAGCTTTGCCGACAGGGGGCATCTCAGCCCCTGAATCTAAAGGTGAGTTTGCTCCAGGTGAGTCCTTTTCCAGCAAGCAAACGGAAACATTTCAAATTGTGTAACTGAGTAACATGTCACAGTACAGCCCTAAATAAACCGCGACTAGAGTTTCCACAAAGTCTAGTTTGCGCAACCAAATTGGAGGGTGTGTCGTGTTCTGTAGTGGGTGAGTCACAGAATAAACAGGTAGATGGGGAGACTGCAGATAAACCCTTTTCCTGTACAACCCTGGTCATTAACGGTCACCATACCTTGAATGGTAAAGAATATCTGAAATTATGTCAGGCGACTGAGTGTACTACTAAATGCACAATGTTATAGCTGGCTATCAAGGATCTCTGGCTGGACAAGGAGAGGGACAATAGAGCTGAATCGGCTGTCACCCATTGGACCTGACAACACTATCAATTAGCTCTGCTGATCAGCAGTTGGGACGCATTATAGGCTTTTCAACAGGATGCTGTCATCACAGTTCACATGGTAACAGTGAGCCATGTCTAGATCGATACACTTATTATATCTCAAAAAGAAAGACACACACACACACACACACACACTCTACTAGGCAGCGGTGGCCTAGTGATTAGGGAGTTGTCCCCAGAATCAGAAGGCCATGGGTTTGAATCCCAGACCAGCGGGTTACCTGAGTTACCCTTGAGCAAGGTACCTTCCCCGTCACTGCTCCCTGGGCACTTTCAATTGCTGTCCCCTGCTGCATGTGTTAGTGTGTGGGTGAAATGCAGAGGTGTGATTTCGTTGTGGTTCACTGTGTGGCTGTGCTGTGTTCTCACAATGACAAGAATATTCACTTAAAAGAGTCACTTGTGATTAAAAAACATCAGATCATCAGTTTCACATCACTGTCAATTACAACTAAAACATTTTAAAAATAAAATCAAAACCGTAAACTTTCATGGTCAGCATTCCAAAAGTGTACAACCGACTTTGCTCTCTCTGGAATGTGTAGGATTGCCCTCCCTCTCCTCCATCACTCAGCACAACACTGGCCATTCCAGGCTAAAATAACCAATGGAGAAAAGTTCTTCTCCACATCTGAAGGCTAATATAAACATATCAAAAGTTAATATCAACAGATGAGCACATTGTTGCACTAGTACAGAGAGAGAGAGAGAGAGAGAGAGAGAGAGAGAGAGAGAGAGAGAGAGAGAGAG